>VXBX01009832.1:245113-274931 GCA_013400415.1 Scytalopus superciliaris | reverse complement strand
TTTTTTTTTTTTTTGGCATTAATCTATGTGTTGTTTTCCTGTAAGAAATGTTTCTTTTTTAACTTCCTTTGTCTCCATCACAAACACTTTTATATTCCTATACATTTTACTTTATTCTTGAGCTACAAGATAATGTGGTTTGTGCAGAGGTTGGATACTAGTTAAAGAAGTTATTCATTCAAAAATGCTAAATTTTTTAGGAAGTTCAGATAAATAACCAAATCCTAATATTCAAGAGCTATTCCATGCTTTCTACTTGCTATTAGTCCTGTTACTGATGATTTTGTATTTGGTATAATAAAATCAGTAGTTTTATTTGCAAATTAAAGCTGCAGTTTTAGTGAGTTGCTTATGATACTTTGTATTCTTTTGTATGATGCCTAGTCTGCAATGCAATCTGTTCTGAGAGAGAGACATTAAAAGCTGCCTCTCGTCTCAAAATGGGAAGACATTAACAGGTATAGAAGGCTGTATGCTATATTGCCAGTTCACATGGCAACCAGTTAAAACAAAAAAACCAAAACCAAACCTGAAGATAATATAAACTAGAGGCATGAAAAAGGAGTTTACTGTCCCTCTTTAAGGATACTCCATTCTTCTCTGTCACTTTATTCTGCTACTGTGTAGCACGCAAGTATTTCTGAATGTGAAAATGTTTTTTTTTTTTTAGTTGACAGGAGAAATGGTCAATATAACTTATCTTTGTAGTAACAATGGAAATACTCAGCTTTGGGCATTTAGGAACATAAGAAAGCTAAAACAAATCTTGCAAGGCTGCTTCATATTTCTCAGTGGAATTATTAGTAGTGAAAAGAAATAGTCTATATTGCAGTCACAGCAGAGACCTGTCTCATCATTCACAGGACAGGGGCAGAAGAATCAGAAGAAATGTAGAATAATGACTAAGCTGTAATTGAACATATTTGAGATTCTAAATATATGCTGAAAAAATTAACAGGAAAGTCTCTTACATTTTGTTCATGTGTGAGTATGGTTGGTGGTACAGTAAGCAAGAATAAATGGTTTAGAAAAATTTCAAACTTTGTACTTTAGCTGCAAACATTTTTCCCTGCTGGCAGGAGCTAAAATTAGAGTAGATACAATTATATTGTTATATAAATGCACATTTTGCAACAACTGCAGTAGCTGCCTGTCCTTGCAGCAGCTCAAAGAGACATCAGTAGCTACATGGGATGATTAGGGGAGCTTGCATATGTTACCTGGATTCCAATCAATCTTACAGAATTATTCTGTAGTTATGAAAATTGCTGTATTGTGAATACTTCTTGGTAAACATTTATCTACACTGACTGACAAAGTTTCCAACACATGCCCTTCAGCCTCAGAACAATACTTAAATTTAAATGACTGTCCCTTGACCAAAAATGAATATACTTTATCAGTCTGCGGGAAGAGATGGAATATGACTAAACACAGAATAAGGAGGCCAAGTTTTTTATATATAGACAAACTCTCAGTATTACCTGAAAAGGCTGTCACAAAACACCACAGGTAAAAAGAGAGGAATTCTCTCTTACAGAACTTTGCTGCTGAGCAACCTGTGCGTATGTGGCTTAAATGTTGATATGCTAAGGTGAGCTGGGCTGAAAAGGCTCCAGGGTTCAGAACTAACTCAAGATGAACCAAAATATCATGAAGATATTTAAGGTACAGTTAAAAGGATGTCAAACTCTGCAAGACTTACCTATCTCTAGAACTGTGTATTCTTAACGCTTTAGTAGTGAACAGTTTTGCTTTAAACACTAGGTATTGAATACATGGTTAGGCTGAGGAATAACTCCCCTGCGTTTTGTCACACAGGCTGTGGAGAGGCTGGAGGAGTCAGGGGAAGCACAGGAACACAAGCAGGGAGATTGTCAGGCAAGTGCTGCCAGGTAGGCCCTAGAAATATTCCAGGAGGGAGCAGTCTGGTGGAAGTCCTATGACGCAGAGCTTGATTGGACCTTTGATGGAGCTGGTTAACGGAACTACAATAGCTGCAAGCTTGAATGGCTCTGAAAAGTAGAGTTTTATGGGCTCTTCATGATTTTTGCTATTATTTATTTACCAGCAAAGAGTGTCAGAAAGATTCAGTAACTTGTATGTCTCATGAACATTTCTGTTATCTCCACATATGAACATCCTGTTTTCTGCAGAGAGCAGATGGACATCTACAAGTGCTTGTTTACAGTACTTTCCAGCAGTACTTTCCAAAGAACTCACTCATAGCTTTATCCTGCTTGAGTAGTATTTTCTGATAGGATGAACATCCTGTACCTCATGAATAACTAAGCTCAGTGGGGTGGGAGGGTGAGTCTGTAGCTCTGCAATTCACTTGGGAGAGAAGAGGCTTTGATCTCTGCTTTTTCTCTGCATTACTTCGATACATGGAAATGTGCATGCATCTGGGCCAAACTGCATAAGCCTTGTTTGATTGTGCACTGGGGAATGCAGGGGCCTAAAGCAGGTTGGTGTTACTTTACTGTGTTATGGTGTTCGCACACAAGAACTGGCCAAGAAAATGCGTTGTGAGAGCAGTAAGTAGCCTCTATAAACATCGGTTGCCTTTGCTAACTGCAGCAGGTGGGAACGTCAAATCGCTCTTGTTCCACTTTGAGTTAACTCATCTCCAAAACAATGAATTCTCATCTGAATTACCTTGATCTACATGTGAGACAGACTGATGTCTTGTGTTTCACAGTCTCATTGGACTCTGTTTGAAATCCCAATTGTTCTTTTCTCTGAGAGTTGCAGCTCACTTATTTCAGGAACAGGAAAATGTGTTCTGAGAAAAAAGTGAATGGGTTTTTTTATTTGTTTGTCTGTTTTTAGTTGTGGTTACTTTATTGAGGGGGAGAAGGGTAGAGAGGAGGTTTTGGTTTGGTTTTATTTGGTTTAAGTTTTTCCTGATTTTGGTTTGGTCTTGATAGAAAAAAGTACTCTAAGTCTTAACTTTGAGTTTCAAAATGTTTTTGATTTTCCTACTAAAGTTGATATATTATCAGTAGAGGTAGGTTTCAGCTTTTACTTTGCATGATTTCCTGACCAATATTCAGATGCTATTGACTCACAGTTAGAGACTTCGGTGTGATTAGCACACAACTCTAATACCTTTCGGAATGCTCTGTCTTTGCTTGTAGCTCTGTTTAAATGGAAAGTGTGGCCTTTTACAAGGTCACAAGCAGTTCTTCACCTCTCTATGTAAACTTTAATATGCAGAGAAGGTCATTCTTCTCAATACCATCCTCATTCAACAGAACTAAGTCTTAAGTGAGTGCTTATTTAGCCTAGTACTTGAAGCTGAGCCAATACAGGGGTACATGAAGAAAATATGATTCGTGTCTCTGAAGATGAAGAGAAAATAGACTACAAAGCTCTTGTTTTAAAATTATACTGTGCATCTGGTGTTACTCTGACTTATTAAAATAGTATTTATTTTTTTAAATAAAGCTCTCTAATGGTGGTACAGGGGAAGATTTTAGGTATTTGGGTACAGAGAGTTGGCCTGGAGTTCCGTGCAATATAACAAAAGTTGTTTGAAAAATGAACTGGGTTAACTTCTACATAATAGCTGCAAGTGCTTACAGAAATTAGTTATTTCTGTTGGAACACATTTTTTTATTTCCTTCATAGATGTATAAAATCATTTTTCTAAAGTAGTTGGGCATTATATTTTTGATATGTGAAATGAGTACAGGACCCATAAGGTTATTTGACTGCTGGCTGTCTCACACATTATAATCCTTAAATAATGCTGTGTTCATGTACTTTAGATTGCTTAGGAATGACTAAAATTGCATTTACTCTGTTGTGGTTTAACCCCAGCAGCAACTAAGCACCACACAGCTGCTCTCTGACTCCCTGCACGGGTAGGATGGCTGGAAGTGAATTGGAAGGGTAAACATGAAAAAAGTTTTTGATTGAGATAAGAACAATTTGATGATTTTTTTCTTCAATGGTAATAGTAATAGTAATGAAAAATAACAAAGAGACAAAAATAAAACTCCCAAAAGACAAGGGATACAAATGGAAACAATTGCTCAGAACCAACTGACTAATTCCCAGCCAGTCTTAAAGGAGTGGTCCGTCAGCCAACCATCCCCCTAGTTTTATTGCTGAGCATAATGCCATACAGTCTGGAATATCCCCTGGGTCAGCTGGAGCCAGGTGTCCTGGGTGTGTTCCCTTCCACTTTCTTGTGCATACCCAGCCTACTTGCTGGCAGGACAGTATGAAAATACCTTGACTCCATGTAAGTGCTGCTCAGCAGTAACTGAAATAACTGTATTATCAACCCTGTTTTCAGCAGAAATCTGAAACACAGCCTCTAGTAGCTACTATGAAGAAAATTAACTCTATCCAAGCCAAAACACATATTTTAATTACAGTTCCCTATAGGCCAAATATAGTATAAAAGCATAGAAGTCTTTTATGGGTTTTTTTTGGTTGTTTTTTGTTTAATGAACAAAGACAAAGTCTTTAGCACAAATGGATTACAATTCCCAATACTAGATGAGAATGCTTTAGAACCACAGCATGCTTTTCTTTTGTTTGACATTCCCTTCTCCCCAATGTTTTTCTAATCCTATTATTTCCTTTCTTCAGCAGTACAGAATACAGTAGTTGCATCCCTGAGAGAGAAAAGGACAGACTGACAAGATGACTGGCTGCTTATGCTGTGCTGATAGGTTGTTTAAATGCTGCATTTGTAATGCAGATGGAAACAAACAATTTCTAAGCAAAAGCTGATTAAGGAATTTAGTCAGAATTTTGTATCACAAAGAAATTGCTTACTTAAGCAAAACAAAAATATTGATGTGGCCCAAGTGATTAACCAAAAACCTCACCAACCCTCTCAAAAACCAAAAGCAAACCAATAAAAATCACAAAAGCCTCACCAGATACAAGCCCCTAAAATGACCAGATTCAGGATGAAGTCACTAAACTGTATTAATTTAACATTAAGTTAACAGATTCTGAAATACTGACACCATGGGATCACAGAGCATTTAAGGGATTTGAACTTCAGTTCTATAAAGATGAGGAGTCCTTATGGTTTAACAAGCTCTGAAGCAGGATATGTTTAAAGGAAAACAATCCAGTGAGTCAGTGTGAAAAAAAGATTTTTTTTCTTCATTTTCTGTTTTTATGCACATGCTGTAGCTGTGAATGTAAATGAGTTACTCAGCTTCTAATTAGAACTGAGTCTTTCTATTATTTTTACCTTTTCACAAGTTTGGGCTTAGAGTCCAAATCCGATGTTGATGTTTTGGTTATTTGAGTTAGCCTTTATTTCCGTATAGGGATAAAAGAATTTCAGCCAGATATGGCTGTGAACTGCTATTAGTCCAGACAATCATCTGTCTTCTAAGCTGCTGTTTCCGCACTGCTGTCTGCTCTCCACTAACCCATCAATAAAGCATATTTATTGAATTTAGTCTATTTTCTTGAATTTTCTGTGGCCTTCTTTTCTTGCCAGTTCCCTTGAATTTATAAGCTTTTGTAATAAAGATCTGTTCTTTAATAGATTGCCTTTGGCTTATTTAGAGTCATCCTCTGAAATGCCCCACAGGGAGCTGTAATTTTACTTCACTTTCTAGAAACAGGAATCTGAGTGTACTGTTAAAAGTGGAAGTTTAATACTGGAGGCAATCTGTGAATTTTAGACTAACAAGCTGGATGTATGACTTCAGCTACAAAATGTGTATGAAAAAAATCTTAATTGAATAACATCCTACTAAATCAGTGTTCATAGGAAAAACACAGAAGGGTATAGACTCCTTTGGGTAGCAATGGAGATACAATTTTATACATAGCTTTTTGACATTTTGGCTGACTGTTAAATACAGATAAGCTGCATACTAATCCCGGTGCTTTCTTCTGGGGATACAGTCATCAGCAAGCATCCGCCAGCCAGTAACCAGCAGACATGCAGCGTGCCAGCACCTGAACTAAAAAGCAGCTGTGACGGTGTCAGTGGCAGAGTCATCGTTTGATGTAGCAGCCAGCACCAGCTCAGCACCTCCCAGGAGAGCAGGTGAAACTGAATTCTGTTCCATCAGAGATGCCAGACTGGGCCTGGACAAAGTCCTGCTTCTCCTGGCATGAGCAGGAGTGGAGGAGTATGAAGGTGAATCGGGAGGCAGAGAGGAAATGCCCAGAGAGGCAGCTGTGTTTCTTATGCTGGGGGCTGTGGGAGGCAGAGGATAGCAATCCCTTATGCTCAGAGGGGTCCAGTTCTGCCCTCCAGCCTGACTCTTGCCATTGGCACCCACACACACAGACACAGGCATACTCCTTTTTCCCTTGGTGCAGCAGCTGCAGTGCAGTGCGAGGCTCCAGCCTGGTCTCAGCAGGCAGCAGGACCACAGGCAGTGCGTCATCCTGGCTGCCTTCTGCGAGCTGCCTCACTTGCTGGTCTGTGCCCCCTTAGCAGTGCTTCTGTCACCTGGCCTGAAGTGCAAATGCCAGCTAGGTGTGCTAACAGAGCTGAGGGGCCAGTGCCCATAAAAATAGAGGTTTTTGGAATTAAACCAGCCTGTAAAGGTAGTTACATGATCTCTGTTACTCTGGTAATGATCCTTATACCTACCTGTGATGGTGGTAAGTTGCTTCATGAGAAGAAAGTCCTGCTTATCAAACTTGATTTTTTTTTTATGACAAAGTAACTCACCTAGTTGATGAAGGGAAGCCAGTTGATGTAATCTTTTGGGATTTCAGTAAAGCTTTCGATACTGTTTTTCTTTCTTCACAAACTGTCCAGCACACAGCTGGATAAACACATCATGTGGTGGGTGAGCAATTGGCTCATGGGTTGAGCACAGAGGGCAATAGTGAATGGGGTAACATCAAACTGGTGACTTAGTCACTAGTGGGGTTCCACAGAGCTCTCTCTTGGTCCCTGTGCTCTTCAATATCTTCATAAATGACTAGGACACAGGGCTGGAAGGGGTACTAAGTAAGTCTGCAGATGATACAAAACTCGAAGGAGCTGTTAGCTCCCTTGAAGGCAGAGAGGCCCTACAGAGAGACCTCGACAAATTAGAGGGCTGAGCAATCATCAACCGTATGAAGTTCAACAAGTAGAAGTACTGAACTCTGTACCTGGGATGGATCAACCCTGTCTGTTCATACAGACTGGGGAACAGGATGCTGTAAAGAAGTGCCTTGGAAAGGGACCTGGGGGTCCTGATTGATGGCAAGGTGAATATGAGTCAGCAGTGCCCTGGCAGCCAGGAGGGCCTGCTGTGTCCTGGGGGTGCATCAGGCACACCATTGCCAGCCGGTTGAGGGAGGGGATTGGCCTGTTTTGCTCTGCACTGGGGTGACCTCACCTTGGACATTGTGTGCAGTTTTGGGCACAGCAATATAAGAAAGATATTAAGCTATTAGAGAGTATCCGAAGGAGGGCAACAAAGATGGTGAAGGGCCTTGGGGGGAAGCTGTATGAGGAGTGGCTGCGGACACTTGGTGTGCTCAGCCTGGAGAAGAGAAGACTGAGACTTCGTTGCAGTTACAACTTCCTTGAGAGGGGAAGAGGAGCGACAGTCATTGATCTCTTCTCTGTGGTGGCTGGTGACAGGACCTGAGGGAATGGCCTGAAGTTGTGTCAGGGTAGGTTTAGGTTGGATATTAGAGAGAGGTTCTTCACCCAGAGGATGGTTGAGCACTGGAACAGGCTCCTCAGGGAAGTGGTCTCAGCACCAAACCTGACAGAGTTCAAGAAACATTTAGACCATACTCTCAGGCCCATGGTGTGATTCTTGGGGATGGTCCTGTGCAGGGCTAAGGGTTGGACACAATGATCCTTGTGTGTCCCTTCCAACTCATATCTGTGATTACGTATTCTGTGATTCTTTAAAATATGAAGAACCTGAGACTAGAAAACACTTAAAAAGCTTTGTTCACTTTTCCAGGTAAACTACTGTCTGTCTTTCCATCTCCCGATTTTAAAACATCTTGGTGAATATTATTGAGTTCCTTTCAGTCTGTTAGCTGATTCTGAGATAGCATACAGTGAGATTACATTATTCTTATTTCCATCTTTGACTAGGCTAAAAAAGTCATATTCACAATTGTGTTATCAAACATGTCTGTATTGACAATCAAGGAACTATGCTGATTGACACCATCTAGGGAATCTAAACAATACTAGTGCAGAATTTTGCCAGCAAACTAAAAAAACTTCTCCTCTACTTAGATTGTCTTACAAGTTTCACCTTCTGATACCAGCATAACTTATTTTAAATTTAAGAGTATTTCAGGAGAAACACAGTTAATACAATCCTCATGGCAGCAGACATAGTATTATTGTGGCAAGGATTTTTAATATAAACTATAATATGCTTTACAAAACTATGTAGTCAGTATAATTTGTAAGGTATTTTGAAAGAAAAATATTTGCTCAGTTCTGAATTACTAGTTTAACCCTCTGGATGTTGATATTAAAGTGCTTCTTTCAAAAAATAGTAATATAATGTAAGCACACTTGGATCCTGATTTGGGTTCTACATATGCCTGAAGGTGCAAAAGAATTTCAAACAATTGAAGAGGCAGTGTAATGAGGAGGCTTTCTTAAATTATGCAGTGATAGTATTCTCGCTCCCAAGATTTTGTGTGTTTTAAGTTTGCCAAATGCTACAGCAAAATGGGATGATTGAGGAAAATGTCAATGGGGGTAAAACTTTCACAGAAGAAGCCCCCAAAAAAGGGAGGGTAGGGGGAAGAAAATAAAGTGAAACATCTAAGTTTTGGATGTACAGTTTAAACTGTCTCAAGGGCTGTTTTTCATGGTATATGACACTTGTCCAAATCCTGATGCAAACTCATCTGAAATGTGTGAGAGGTTTGCATGCCTGAGACAGGATTTAGCCCCATATGGCTTATCACTTTGTTCTTCAAAGGTCAATTTTGTATTGCTGAGCCAGTTCTGAATAAGTCCCCAATTAATTAGGAAGAGAAAACACTTCTGCTCAGAAAAAAGGTGCATCTGCTCAGTGTTACTTTTTTTGCAGCACAGAAATTAATGACTGCAAACAGAACAATGTTTCCTGTTCCATTCCCCCATCCTTACAGAGCAGCAATGCAGAATACACCTGTACTAGCTATTCTGATATTTTAATCATGTACCCTCCCTGAATAACTACAATAATAGATATAACTTTTGCATGAAGTGAATTCTGTTTTCTTTGGTAGAAGGAAATTGGATTATCCTTAGCTTTTTGTATAATATCTTTCACGTGAACTAAATTCCAATTCATGTTATAGAGGTAGAGCAGCAGCAACAACAAAAAAAAGCAAAAAGTAAAATAGAGAATACTAGCTATAGACAAGAGAGAAAATGCAGTCTAAAAAGAAATTTTGTGTTAATGAGATCAAATATCAATTTCACATGACCGAAAAGACATTAACACCTAGAAATAATAACACTAAGAGAAGAAGCAGATAGACCCTGGTTAAATGAACTGAGGAAAAGGAGAACTAATAATATCTTTACCTGAATTTTCTGTATGAATAAGTAAGCAAACCCCCGTCCAAATCTGGAGATCCAGTTCACCAATATCTTTCTGCTGCTTTGCAATGCTCAGCTGGTGGGATGGAATAAGCCTGGGAAAACTGAGGGTTTGTTTTGTTTTGATTTTTTTTTTATTTTAAATTCAGGTAAGAAAGCCATTTTACCAATATTTTATTGTGAATACTCCTTTTTATATTTCAGTCCTATAGCACCAGAAATCAACAAAACCTTAGCCTGCTTGGTCTACAAGTGAAATAAGAAATATCTCTTTTTACAGACAGAGAAAGAAGAGGTTATAATTCTTCAGAGTTGCTTACGGGTCAGCTAGAAACACATCTTTGGTGTTTTGACTGGAATGAGGTTACAAAACAATTTCTTCTGCCACAGATCACTCTCCCAGTTGGCTTTGCATGTCACATGAACAAAACAGAGTGTTGTTGGCAGATATACTTTGCATGTAACAAGCTGAGAATTTGCATTTTGTTTATGTCAGACTGCAGAATTTGGACTTTATTAAAGTCTCTACAGGAATCCTCTTGCATTGCAAGTCAACAGGAAGCAATGGCCTGAACAATAAATGCTGCAGATTTAAGACCCATTGAGCAGGGGACTGTTGTGCAGGTTACTTCAGATGTATTCAGAATCCCATAGATGCTTCTTGAGCATGCATGTTCCCATGCTGGGAAGAGATCAAATAAGGAAGGCAGTTTGTGATTTATGATAATACCGCTACTGCACACTTCTCAAGTAGTACAATGTGTCCCTAATATTACGCTTAAATTCTCTCAAAGAAAATACTGTGGGGCATTCTGTGTAATAAAGACCTTCGATTTTCTGTGCCCACAAAATGTGTGTGGAGGAGTAGAGGAGATCCAAGTGGATTAAAAGAGAACATTCACAGTTGAAATGAACTCAGCTGGCTGTTGTAGATTATATGATTTACTCTAACCACAGAAATTTCAAAGAAAGGGATCCTAATTCCTTTAGTAGGTGTTTACAAAAAAAGATTTGTCTGCAGTAGGGTCTTGCTAATTATTATTATACAATTTTTTTGCTAAAAGAATAATAAAAATGTTTTGTGGGGCAAATGCAGAGGTAAAATATTGGATCAGTGGAGTCCTTGAGTTTATGTCTTTTCTTTTGTACACTGTATACTTCCCAGGAACACAAGGGTAAAAAATGAGTTCCTAAATGCAAATAATTTTGTATGATGTGAATGTTATGATGATGAATCAAAGACAATTTGATTCGTATGGCATTTTTCCACACACCTACTCATCTTGAGGAGGAAGGAGAAACGTATCTGCCTTTCCACCTACATAACAACACAAGGCGCCTGAACTAAGATAAAATAAGCTCTGAGTGTTGATATATTCACTTGGATGGATATATTTATCACGCTCTAAGTAAATGTGAAAGAAACACCGAAGAAAATGTGTGCTATCCCAAGGATGAGTTCAGAAATACAAAATGTCAAAACCTGTCCTTGTGCTTCCCTTTCACCTGGCATCAGCTGATACTGGATTTTGAGCAAAAACAGTAACCAAACAACTTTTGTTTGTAATTTGTCGTCATACTGGGAACTCCTTTTTTCTTTTACCATTAGTTGTTCTAAGACCCAGTGAACCTAAAGAAGTACCTTACTTATAGTAAGGAGAAGGTCTTACTTTGAAGCTCCTTGCTTTAAAATGCAACTCTGTGACAAAAGTTTTTGGTTATTATTTAACAGAATTTTTCATTGATTTAGATGGTAGGACTTGGCCCTAACTTCAAAGAACTATATTTGCACACTATACCATGAGGTAGTGAGTAGTTGCTTATAAAGTAAGTGAGTATCTCAAACACAAGCGTATTTCAGAAATCGAACCATGTAACCTCATTCTGAAAGTCCTCTAAAGTACCATGCAAGAATTGCAATTAAATTAAATACATATTTCTGTCTGTGTAACCTTTCCCCTCCCCCCACCCTTAGCAGACAGAGTTTAATGTACTGCCACAGATCTTCTTGTTTTAAGTTGCTGAGCAGTTTACGCTGGGGGACTTTAAGCAGGCTTTTCTTATTCCTTCTCTCGGAATCTCAGCTTTGAGGAAAGGGGAAGCAGAGTGAAGCAGGAGGCTGCAGACACAGCCTCTGACCTTGTCCCACCTGGGGGTGATGTTACCTGGCAACCTTGGGATGTTTGCAAGGCAGGTCCCCTGCTGCTGTGGAATGTGCCTTCTGCCTCACTGGAGACATGGAGGAGGCTAGTGCATGGCTGTCACTCCTGACACCTCAGGCTGCCCCTGTGCTGTATCTAACTGGAAGTTTGTGCTTGTCTTTTCACAATTTTGGTGACGATCAAATGTGCCATGAGACACATGGCACATTGTCCAGCCCTCTCACCTGTAAAAGGCAGCTGCAGTGGTCCCTGCATGGTTATTGTATGGAAGGGAGTGGTGAGAACAAATTCCCTACTTTATTTATTACACTTAAAGTTGGGTTGGACAAGCTTACACATTTTAGGTTGGTTTTGTTTTGTTTTTTCTTTTTTTTTCTCTCCAAAAAATGAGGAGAAACAACAGGAGTGGATATTTCTACTTCTAATGGCCAACACTTCACAGTCCACTGGAAGGCACTTTAGGTTGGGGGTTGTGGTGTTGCGTTATATTGAGTGAAAGGCCTTTGTCTTACTGCGTACAGTCACTTTGGATTCTCATGGAAACTTTAAATCACTTTCTGCTTTCCTTCATTTTAATTGCTTTCCTATGATGATTTATCTGAACACCTGTTTGAGATTGAGCCTACTTACCAGAAACATGATACAACCTGAAGAGGAAGCTGTGGACAAGGAGTTTTGTAAGATATATTCACTGACAAATTGGTGCAAAGATGTAATGATGTTAAATTATAAGATATCTGTAAGGTAAATTGTGCTTAAGCAAATGGGACACAGCTTTAAATTAAAAGGGCAATGATCACTTTTGAAACAGTTAATCACAGAATCACAAAATCTGCCAAGCTGGAAGAGATCCACAAGGGTTATCTAATCCAGCTCCTTGCCGTGCACAGGACCATCCCCAAGAATCACACCATGTGCCTGAGAGTATGGTTCAAATGCTTCTTGAGCTCTGTCAGGCTTGGTGCTGTGATCACTTCCCTGGGGAGCCTGTTCCAGTGCCCAACCACCCTCTGGGTGAAGATCCTCTTTCTAATACCCAACCTAAGCCTCCCCTGACACAACTTCAGGCTATTCCCTCAGGTCCTGTCAGTGGCCACCACATTCTGCTGCTTTTTAAAGACCATTTGATCAATGGTTGCAGTGGGCAAAGGGTTTTGCTTATTCCAATATCATTTTTGAAGTGTATTAGTAACTAGGTAGATAATGGTATGTAGTTTATATGTTTAATCTTTCTACATTTAAAAAGGATTTTCTTTATCTTCATTTACTGCAAGCCTTGGATAAATTTGATCAATAGAGTTTAGGTATTGCACATAAGAGTTTATGTGCAAATAAGGGAAGAAGATTATTTATGCTTTCAAATGTAGGTGTATTTCAGGGTGGTGTGTACAGTATGAAAGCAATATACAGAGGATTTGTCTTCCTCACTTGAAAAAATGGTCATTTCATATCTTAAAGAATAAAGACTCTTGGAAATAGAATACAGTAAAATGAAGAAGCAAAATGGATAGAAAATGCATTTTAAATCCTAAAGAATATCATCATCCAATTCAATTGATGTCTGACTATGTGAGCCATATTGAGAGCAGTCTGGACTGAGAAAGAAAACTTTGGAAGTCACTTGAGCAAGGATGGTAGTCAGGGAGTTGGTTTCACAAAGATACAGGCAAAGAAATGGTGATACCATATTTTGTCCAGTTTACAACTGAATGGATGCTTTGAGGGAATGTACTTAACATTTAATTATATTCTCTTCAAAACAACCTGTCTGTGAGCAAAGCTTCTGTCTAGCTCTACAAATTACTGGTTGTGTTATGCCCTGTAGTATGAGGGTTTACTGCCCTATGAAATTGTTTTTGTTCTATCTATTGTAGCATAGTTTGTTCTCATTTTTCATATGAATATCTAATGAACATTCTAAACTATGAAAAATAAAACCCCTTCAGTGACTTCAGTGGGAGCCATGCAGTATGAAATAGGACTTCTAGGTCCAAACTTAATGAAACTGGTAAGCTCAAATCAGTAAGCAATTCTGTCTTGTTTAATTTATTCTTATAAATACAATTATTTTACATGTACGAGAAAAGCTTTTTCAGCATCTAATATGGCAACTTTACCTTAAAACAGTGCAGTTATTAGATATTTACAAACAGAAATAGATGTAGGAAATCACTATATTTGAATACATAACAAGGAGCAGTCAAAAGATAACTGTCAGGCCATTGTAAAAAAGCCACAAAGAAAATATATATAATATTACTCTGTAAATAGTATTTTGAGTCATTCATAAAAAAATAAAGTTCTCTTGGCTTCAGAGCACCAAATTGCTTGTCAGATATATCTGATCATTGATTTAAGTTGTCCTAGAAACTAAAGAACTTGTTACTTCAAAAAGACTTGAATGCAGCCTTTAGAGATGTGCGTATATGCCTGTACATTCACATCCTTACATATGCTGTTTTTCTTGGCCAGTTTTCTGGGGTCCATGAAAAAAATCTGCAGACGCACATATGGGGATATAAAAATATATCTACAGTTTTAGATACTAGAATATTCTGGGAAGCTGCATAGAAATGTGTCTAAATATACTTAGCAGATCTGTTCATAAAGAGGGGGAAAAAATGATGTGTACATATGATGCATAAGACCACCAGCTTAACTAGAAGGCAAAGCTACAAAGTACATGCAGCTTCAGAAAAACTTTGCAGTGGTATTAGGATCAAACTATGTTTTTTGGAGCTTAAGCCTAATCATGGAGAAAGAAAAAGGAAAATTGATCTTTAGGTACTTTGAAGTTTAGACTTAGTGATGTTGAAGAAACCCCTGGACCATCAAACATAGCTCTCACCTGTGTTCAGGGGGACTAAATGTATAATAGAGAAAAATTCTATCTAGGGCTTTTAATGAGCATAAAGACACCTTCCCTCCCTTGAGCTAGAGATTATTGAAGGCTAGAACGGTGTTCCAGCACATATGGGTCTATTCTTCCACTCTTCCATTATGAGTCATAGCCAGAAAAGGGACTATCAGGCTTGATGAACCCTTGATCAGACCCATAATGGGTAGTCTTCTGTAAAGAGTCCCTTGCCACTGGAAATCCCATGAGCTCAGTTGGCAAAATTTAATTAAACTGACAGCTGGAAACTTTCAGCCACAACTGTTAAAAAAAAATAAAAATATTACAAATAAAAATATGAAACTAAGTCCTTCTGTGGAGATGCAAAAAAGAGATCCTTTCCTCTCATATATACAATTATATTAGAAGAGAAGCATTTTGTCCACGCTAGACTTCAGTCACAATGATAATATGCCTTTTTCCTAGTCTTTTCAGCAACAAGCAAAATGCAGCAAATTATTTATTTGAATTTGTCTCATTTTTTCATCATTAATTATCAACAAAGATGTGTTTGCTGCTCATATGTGGTCTGAGAAGTAATGGTGAGAGTTTCCATCTCTCCTGTGAAATAAGATGAGGAACAAATTTATGTTCAAACTCCACTGTAACTGTCCAGGTACATGTTGTTTCCCTGTAACGAACAGCTTTCTGACAGAGTAATCCATCTCTTAGTGAGGTGGAAACTTGCATACCCAAGCTTACATTAGAGTAATTACTTTTCAGTCATATCCTCTCTGGAAAAAGTGATTTTGAGTGAATCGTTTCGGTCCCATTGTACTGGTTCACGCCAGGAAAGGATGATCCTGGCTTTGTAGGCAGAAGTATCTGAGGAGAACTGAAGAGAGAAATTGACAGATATTCTGAAAATAATGAGAATGTGCTCAATAGGCAAATACCAGGAGCCTGCAGTATAAGTAAAATATTTTCTTGTTCTTTCCTTTGTTAGTCACTAGTCACTAGATTTAGCACTTGAGAGAAGCTAGGCCTCTTCCTGGCTAGCTGTGAGAATGAAATTGAAGTTATCTATTGAGTCATGATCTTGATTGTTTCTCAGAATTTACGTCTCTGGCAGGTAACTCTATGTACATGCTCTGTGCTCTTTTTGTTAGGTTCTTGCCTGTTTCATTTCACTGTCTCTGTTTGAGGGATCTAGGCTGTCTGTAAATTCTCCACTACCACAGGCATAATTTCACTGTGCCTTGTTAAAATGAAATAAAAAAAAATAGAATCTGTTTGCTTTGATTTTAAATCATGTTCTCACTGTGCCCAAGTAGAGCTTGGTATGCAATGCCAATCTGAGGCATGGAACTTGGAGGAAAACATAGGAACACTGTGAGAGCAGAAATTCAGTTTAGGAAATCCCATGTGGGATTGCTTCTGGACTTTTATCATCATCAGCATTGCCCTTCAGCTTCTAAAGGACTGCCCTGAATCTATCAGCCACACAGATGGTTAAAGGTGATTGCTAGGACATTCTTACATTATTTTCCAATAAATAATTAGACACCTTCAAAGAAGCCGATCAATAGTTAATCCTGTTGCAAATAGTTCTGTGGTCTTAATGTCCTTTTTCCAGATAGGATTTTACAAACTAACACCTCTGTAGCTGCTGGTGTCTCTTTAAGGGCATGACATACATATTAAACACTATCTGGCTTAACTACAGTGATGATGGTGAGGAAATGAAGCATTCCTGTTCTGTGTCACATGAGACAGCATAGGACAGTGTCCTTATGCATTGCTTGAAATTGGAGCATGACTTGCAGATTGTACACAAATGTCTGGTGTGGGTTCTAGCTGATCTCAAGTGCATATGCCACTACATGGAAATTCATGAACATAGCAAGCTCACTGTCTCTGATTTGTTCTGTCTTCTTGTAAAGAGATATTCTACACAGCACCTTAAACTGCTGTGTATATTTATATATAATGTTGCTTTTTTCACTGGAATTAACTCTATTTTCAGACAGGCTATTAGGAGTAATATTCTGCAGTTCATATACTCTTTTTTTTCTCCCATATTTCCTTTATTTTCATTGTTTGGCTACTCTATTCTAAAACAAGTCAGTCCTTCTGCAAGAATGAAGCACAAGAAAAAAGAGGGCAGAAGTTGTTTGTGCTCTTTAGGGCTATATCTTGCTCTTTACTATTTGCTGTGGTTTGACCTCAGCTGACAGCTAAGCCCCACACAGCCCCTCAGTCATTCAGCCTCAAAATAGGATGGGGGAGAGAATCAGGAGAGTAAAAGTGAGAAAACTTGTGTGTTGAGATAAAGACAGTTTAATAGGTAAAGCAAAAGCCACGCATGCAAGCAAAGCTAAACAATGAATTAATTCACACTCCCCATGGGCAGGCAGGTGTTCGGCCATCCCCCAGAAAGCAGCACTCCATAATGTGTAACAGGGACTTGGGAAGACAAATGCCATCACTCCTACCTTCCTTCTCTCCCCAGCTTTATACACTGAGCATCAGCTGTGTATGTCCCTTGGGTCAGCTGTTCCAGCTGTGTCCCCTCACAGCTTCTTGTGCACCTCCAGACTCCTCACTGATGGGGTGGGGTGTGAGGCAGAAAAATCATTGGCTCTGTGTAAGCACCTCTCAGCAGTAACAAAAGCATCCCTGTGTTATCAGCATTGTTATCCTAGATCAAAACATGCTCTGTACAAGCTGCTATAAAAAACACAAAAAAATTCCAACCAAAACCTGCACACTATTGAAATTGATTTCTTTCTCCTTTTCCATCTTTCTATCACTGAAAACCCCCGAAATGGCAGGAAAGGCATTATGATTGACACTGTCTCTTCAAATACTGAATTCAGTGGAACTTTGGTCAATTGTGCTGCTTCTAATATACAGAAAAGTTTTCCCAAAGTTGTGGTACTTTGTCTGCTATCAGAATTCAGAATTTGAAAAATGAAAAATTTTAAACTCAAATTCCTAGTAGCTTTTATCAAGTTCTTCTGGGATTTAAAAGTGCACATTTGACTTGAATATTTCAATGCAAACTCCTATAGTAGCTTTATTATGAAGGGTTTGGAAGACCCTTCTCTATTCCTTCTCTTAGCAGAAGTGTGTTTTTCACTGATGAAACTTATTTAAATAAGCAGAGCAAGTTCTTTGGAAGTCTGGAGAATAAAGGATTCTTTCCTACTGCATATTTTTTCCACTTCAAAACTTGACATTGATTAATCATAAAGCATTGAAAACAGAGGGATATTATTATTTTAGCAGTAGGCATTTGCAGAAGACTTTGTTTTAGGAGCAGCACTATTATTTGTGCATTACACTGAACAATTAGTGATTGTAGCCCAGCTTTCCAGTCCTTACTTGCTTTGTTATCTTCTCTTTGTCTTCTATGTTATCTTCATTTTTTTTTTTATCCTCCCTTGCTATTTTCAAGTAATATAGGATGGATTTTTTTTTTTTTTTTACTGCAAGGTGGAGTTTCATTCTCATGTGTCCATGGGGCTAATCATACGTCTTTATTCAAGATATAACTCAGAGTAAGTTGAAGTACCGTCATTTTCCCTGTTACATCTTTTGACAGATTTGATGGACAATATATTTCAAAATTAATTAATTTTGAAAACATGTATTTCTGCATTTTTCTTTTATAATGTGTGAGATATGAATGCTCCATGAATAATAGATTTTTGTCTGATATAATTTTTGTCAGCCTTTCGGGAAAAGAAAAACATAATGGAGGATGCTTAAAAGTGTTACATGTGATAGAAGAATTGTCTCAAATTACTGAAACCATGTCATCAGATGAGTTACATGGACAGAAGAAAATAGTTCAGGCCCTTGATGTGATAGTTTGTTGGTCAAAGTTCTGCTTAGAGACTAGATGCAGGCTGAAATAGGCTTTTATTTCACCTTGTATTAATGGCACAGCTGTGCAATGCTCAGTAAAAGCAATTTTGTACTTAGTGACTACTTTTTTGTGTCATTGTTGGGGTGTTTTTTTGCCTCATTGTCTAAAAAATGTCTATCAAACATTGTATTAAAAGGGGGTGAGCTGTAGACATCCTTTGTCAGTCACCAGATACAATGAATATGTAATCTATGACAGAACAACCACTTCAATTTATTTTACAGCTGATGATGATTTACTGTAGCATAGCTAATATTTGCATGAAAAGAGTTAGGTCTGGATTATTCTAATTTTAAAAAAATAAAACTGAGGCAGAAGAAAAGCATGAAGATCACTTGCAAGATTTTGTCTATGGTAGAACAAAGAAGGGTGAAGCTCTGTGGCAAGGATTAAACCGTGGTCCAACCACCTTCCTAGTGTTTGATCTATTTTCTGTGTCCTAAGCCTTTGTTGATTTACAGAAATTGCTTCTCATCCATTTGATAACCACATTAGTAAGAGTATCCAGATTTCCCTTCTACTGTAGTGCACTGTTAGCATCTTTAATTCTTAACAGAGTTGCATCCATTCATCTGATGTTATTGGGCAGCTTGTCCAATATTGAGATCTGTATATTCTACTTGAGACTTTCCATTTTTAGATGAGGAGAGCAGAAGCTCTTTTTACCACTACCTGGTATTTTTTACCAGGGATTTAACATTAGCTGTGCACTTTGATGGAAAGAGCAGGCTTTTCTGTTTCTCCCTGCATGGATAGCAGCTTTCTCCTCATGTTATTCCTTCTTTGATGTTAGGTAGAACACTTGTTCCTTTCAGAATGTTAATGAGAATGAAGCCATGGTTCTACCATCTGAAAGGACAGAGTTAAATCCTGTCCTAGTGCAACTATTGACAGATCACATCAGCAGAATTTGATACTCTTTGCCGGTCATTTCCCAGCAAGGCAAGGCAGTGCATTCCCACTGTTTTAGAAATAATTTAATTTGAATCAGATCACTCATCAGACCTTCCATACAGAATCCTTAGTAATATGTCTGCAGTATGATTTACAAGATAGGATTAATTCAGAAGATTAATTTGATATTTCTGTCCTCAAACAAAAGACAGATGTGAGTAATTAGACAATTTGTAAAAGTAAACACTGCTGTATTTCTGCAATTTATTTTATACGTGAAGGCAACTTTCCTGTCTGGCCATCCAGGAGCCTCTCTGGCAGTCACACTCAAACCTCCTGTGCTTGGACCAAAACTCCTTCACAGTGGGCAGCTCCAGTGAGACAACAGGTGCCCTGTTTGACTCCCTACATGCACTCACACAGTCGGACAAGGTTTCCTTACCTTTTATACGCCTTCAGCCTAAGCATGTGAAAGTCTGGGGTCATCGGCTCCTGTTGTGTCTCTCAGTTTGTGCAAAGTGGTGGCACCAGTTCACAGCCTCTTGCCCTGGGCTCCCACCCCACAGAGCTCAATCTGCAGCTCCAGTGCAGCTGAACATGGAGCTACCTGCACTAAATCTCTGTACACAGATAGTACCTTTCATCCAGGAACAAGGAAGAACCTTGTCACTGTCTGTTATACTCCAGAATTAAAACCATTTCAGTGCTTTTATTCTTGTCCTGATGTTTCTATGCTGTTGTTGCACACCTTAAAACAGATTAACACATGGTCAGTTTGCAAGGTCTTCTTCAATTTCATGCATAGGTCTTCTGAACACTCTCCACCTGCTTCCTTCAAATGTAATTTCCCAGGCCTATTGCAGCCCCCTGTACTTCCTGGTTAGTCACTTTTGACTCAATGTCTTTTTTAATTTGGGGCTTTATGAATTCAACTAATCCTTTATCCCAACATGCTTCTAGAAATGACCAGTTAGCTGACCTGCTCACTCCTGTATTTCTCAAGAGATATTTTACCACTTGGTGTTAAATGCATAGAGACACCAGGCTGCTCTTGTTGACACTGTTCTCTGATCCAGATCTCCTGAAACAGAGCCACAGACTTTCTTAAAGCTACAGTATCTGTGTGGACAACTTTACTTCAGTTACATTTTTAAAATTAAGGTAGGCTTCAATAGGTTTATTTATGTGGAAGACTGTGGAGTCACTAACTCTTTCCATTATTTTAACTTCTCTGTTATAAAAGAAGTATTGCTGATGCTTAATATCACTGTATTTTCAACTGGTGTAAAGAAACATAAAGATCTGAAGCAATATATGACTCAGCTTCATTCCCTCATTTTTTTTTTATTACTCTCAATGGTAAGAAGTCAGCAGATAAAATTCCTTAATACTTTTAGTTTGGAATGGTGTTTTTACCCAAGGTCCAACTCTTAAAGTACTTTAAAGTCAGATAAATACAGTTAGGTACTAACATCAAAATAGATACACGAATTTGAAAAATTAACGTGCAGCCTAGATACCTAACTAAATAAACTCGGCCTTCCTAATTTTTAATGTAACTTCATCACAAAACTTAATAATGTCACAGGTTGTGTTTGGAAGAATGAAAAGGTGGATGTGTGTTTTTAATGAAAAAGGTGCAAACAGAGAGGGTTGTTTACAAACTGAAGTTTGAAACATTAAATAATTTGAGAAACTTCTACAGGGTTGTGGCACACCCTTCATATCTTGAAATGCTTATTTTTTATCTATATGCACTTCAGCTCAGATGGAAACCATCTGGTTTTAGACATTATAGGATAACATTCTTTGACTCATGACACATGGAACCACTCAGAAATTATTATTTCAATTACATTGAAAATTCTGATGTTGAAGAACAGGAAAACAAATACTGAAATTTGTTTTGTGAAATCTCAGAAATCCACAGAGAAAATGAAACATTTACTTCTCAAGTGTTTAATTTCTCTGTCTCAGTAGTGCTGGCATGTCATCTTCTACTGAATTTTAAAAAAAAAAAAAAAAAGCTCAAAATTATACATTTGAAATAAAAAAAAATCAAATTTTATCTTTTTTTTTAATATTGCCAAGATAAAAGCAAAAAAGATAACCACTACCTAATTTTTCCTTTCAGATTTTGTCAGATAAGTAAAAAATATTCAATTGTTAGTGGAATTGCCCTTCCAAAAGCTAAATTGGGCTTTTGAAAAGATTCTGATCACTCTTAAGTGTGAAAGAGGCCAAGATAGATGATAATTTTCCCTTTGGGCCTGAAAATCTTTTGTCTTTTAGTCTAACCCATGAACAGAGCTCCACAAATGTGATGTCATTTCCGTAAGATACTCATAACTTAGAAGAGAACTTCGGCTTGTTCCTGCATGGCTGAAGTCATCATGGCTCCTGATAGAATTTCCATGAAAGCAGATGAGACTCCTTGAGCACAAGGTTGCAAGTGAGCACTTGAATAATGTTAGCATGGGATTAACTTCAGTGTGGCATGTAGAGAATTTATGCAGTAAACCCCATTAGCTGCACGTGCATCCCATTTTGTTGTGGGAGACTGTAAATCTACATTATATTTTCTTTCTGGGGACTAGATTTACCTATAAGTTTCCCTGTCAGAAGTGATCCTTTCTTGATTTCCATTGCAAATTTGTGCTTATTATTTCAAACCACAATATTCTCTTTCAACAGTTTCAGCAAAAAATTAGCTCACAGTTATTTTTTGAGTCTATTTGTGAACCTCAAATTTGAGGCTCTGTTTTGAATGCCACATTCAAGTTCAGACATCAGTAGTCAAACTCAGACTTATTTTCATTAAAATTAAGTAATTCTTTACATGCAAACTATTTTGATCAAATTATGGTAAAATAAATATTGGATGACTAGAGATAACCTAATCTAAGTAACACATCCCTAATTTTAAGAATAATTTCCTGATACTGGATTGTATGGTTACAGAAATACATGAAGAAAGATGAAAACTGATTTTGCTACATACCTTCCTGAAGATAACAAAAAAGTAAAAAGGATTTGGTTTTTGAATTCTAGTGAATGCAAGAAATCTGTGATTATTTTATGACCACAAAGAAGAAGAATGTCTTCACTTATAAAAGGAGACAAAAAAGTTTCAAAATGAGAACATTAATCACAGCTGCTATTTTTCTTAGAAGGCGTGATTAAAAGTCAGGTTCCACTGCCTGTGTACGGCATTTCAGTTGAAAGGAGGTGATGGAATGCAATCTCTGAACACCATGATAGCATTAAGAAGCATGAGAGACAGAAGTAGGATAACAGTCTAGTAATAAAATCAGGCAACCCAGGACAACTTAACTGAAAACAGTCTTTTATGTAACTGGTAAAATATTTGAAATAAACAGGGTGGGGAATGGAATAAAAAACTATTAAACCAAAGAGCACTGTAGGGAGCAAACTATATTGAAAGAAGAAAGGTTATATTTATTTAGAAAAGAATGTTTTAACAAAATCCAGCCCTTCTTGTGGTGGACCTTGTTTTTCTGCCTAAACGTAGTTACAAGGAATGCTGTCAGCTCCTGTGTTATCTTCATGATGCTCTATAAACCACTGGGGTTTGTGACTTGGAGTTTATACCTGGAGGTGAGCTGACAATTTTTATGCCTGACTCACCTCCGGAATTTTTTGAATTAACTATTTGCATCTCAGCTCCCTAAAATATCAAATCCAAATCTTGTAACTACTCAGGCCCATCAATATGGGGAAATTTAGAGAAATGGAGGAAAGAATTAGAGCCACATTCAAGCAAATTTGCTTCTGGAGAAAAACCACAGACCAGGCTTTGAGTTCATGCTATTACTTTGATATAAACCAGAACTGATGTTACTTTAAAAACATAGTTTGAAACTATTCTAGAATTTATTAAATTTCTTTTCATAACCTAAGTTTTCCAGATCTTTAGGAAAAAACCTCCCAAAATAAAGGGGATCTCCCTTACTCATTAAGGCTGTAGCTGGCATGTAGCCAGAAAACAGAAAATAGCACTGTTTCTTTATTTTGTATTATGCTTCTGCAAGTTCTAAATCTGCACGTAAGAAGAACAATGCTTCCCCAGAGGGAAATATTCATACCCATTGTAATTATAAAAAAAAGATATATCTGTGAAAGCACTGCAACAGTTGACCAGTAAATGTAAGTGGAAGCCTATTTCAATTACCTTATTTCGGCCACAGATTGTTTTGAAGTTTAACTGGGCATCCCATGTCCTTTCTGAACTAGTTATATTGGATTTGCCATGGAGAGGAAAAATCCTCTCTCACAACCTTCCAGAATTCATTTTTTGAGGATTTTTTTTTTTTTTTCTGTGGCTGGCTATGTGGTTTTTACCCATTCATAAACATCTCCACTACAGATGAATTTTTTTTTTTAGCCTCTCACTTTCAAGACTGTGAAAGTTGGCTTTCATATACACAAATAGCACTAAAATGTCAAAGGATGAAAAAATGTGTAGTCTGTGGGTTTGTTTTTTTTTTTTTTCCTCAAACCTGGGAAAAAAAAATCCGTAGGTTTGGTGATGGTGAGAATATCCCTTGCAGTTATTTTCCATCAGATGCTGGTGTTAATGGAATATGTAATGGTACACTTGGAACTGTTTCTTCTGGGGGAAAAAAAAAGAATAAAGGAAAAGAGAGTATTTTACTGTTCGGAATGGAAGTATAAAATGGCAGATTTCCCTTGCTTCATATCACCTTAGAAACTGATTCTGAAGCCAATAGCCGGTGGTCTCATATGGAGGCAGAACTGTTTTTTTCTCTCTTCCTTTTCTATTTTAGAATCAGCATCTGCTTTGCCCACAATGTAAGGATCTGTGAACACATGTGTTTGTGAAATATACATGGCTGTAAGCCTGTGAATACATGTAGGAATGTAAAAGATAGTTTTAAAAAGAATGGATGAATTGTATTCATCAGAATTTTTGTGTTCTTTCATGATCTCAATGCTTTCTAATTTTTTTTTTTTTGCAAAAGAATTCATAGAAATAAGAAATAATATTAAACCCTTTTCTAGAACACTAAAATAAAAAAGAGGGATTTTGATCTCCTAAATGATGTTAGTTTTGAGTAGAAAAACTCATGACTGTAGCTGACATGTTAGTCAAAAATCATCACTGACCTGCTACTGCAATAAAAAGATGTGTCACAAATATTAAGGGGTTTTTAGGAAATAAGTTTTATTTAAGTAAAAAAGACACCAATGTATGGGCTTGAAATGCAGAATGTTTCTGTCAGTTCAAAGTTTATAACAAAATATCTCATCTTCCATTATGCTTCAGTGTATTGAATACTAAGTGCTACTTTTGTCCATTCAGAGTGAATTATTGTTTAAATTCCTTGTTTTTAAAAATTACTCTTTCTATTACATTATATCAAAAAGTACTGACACTATTGGCTGAAAAATTAACTATCATTGCAAAAGTAAGTCAGTGAATTTTTTGCTGAGGCACTTGATGAGATTCTGAGAAAACGGAAAGCCACAAGGATTTAGATTATTTCCATACTGCAGTTAATTTGTGACTGCAAAAAGGGAGGTGCATTGGGAAGAGATTTTTTTAAACTGGATTTGGACATGAATAGCAGTGAAGATACCATGGCATGGGCTTTGGTGGAAGCACAGAGCCTGCTGAATGCTCAGGGTCTCACTCATAGAGGTAAGCTACCCTGAAGTCCATACAACCGCATCAGTGATTGTATGGTTACTTGGGGGAGTTAAATGAAGGTAACTCTGGAAAAAGTGCATGGCCGCATTCAGACCTTCTAGCTACAGGACTTTGTCATTAAGGAGACATTTAATTTTGAACAATTATTCCTTGAGAAATTTGATCTTCAGACTGTAATTATATCTTCCTAGGTGTCACTCCCTGTTGACTCATACTCTAGAAAATTATTTTTAAGACAATTTAGGGACATACAAGAGGATGGCAGCAAATTGGTTGTAGTTTAAATAATAATTACTAACAATTACTGATTATCAACATCAGTGAAAGTCTCATGCATAACAGTAATTTCCCTTATTTTTCTTTAACATTCAGATTTCTTGCTATCCAAATTCTTCAAATAATGAACTCTCTGTTTAAAAAGAGTGTTTTGATGGACTCGTAGACTATCCTGATTTTTGTGCACAGAACTTGAATTTGGGACATCTTGTAATTTTTAGTATCTTCAACAATCTTCATGATGATCTAGGTTCCTGGCAATTGGAACAGACTTTTAATATAATCAGGTCTAGATCTGGTAAACTTTCAGTATAACCAGTGGAAGTACTGAAGAGAAGGGGAAAGGCAATTGTCTGTTCTTCCTCATGTTCTTCTACATCATGTCAGAAGTGTGCAGTGTCCTGTCAGACAGAGGCTCTGTCTGCCTCTGGATCTCACAGGAGTTTCTCACTGAGGCTTCTGAGTCTCTGACATCTGTCCCCCAGCTTGGAATAAGAACCTATCTACCTTCACATATTTCTGCAGTGTCTTTTGGAAACTCTTCACAGACCTACATTAAATTTTTGTTGGCCTAAAGACCAGTCACATATAATTTATCTTAATAAGGAAATGTCTGCTTGAAGGCAGCTGAGAAATTCCTGCCAGGTAGGAGTGGAACCTAGATATGCCCTGGCTGCTTGTTTTGAGCTTTTTCAGGAATACTATGATTTATGATGAAGCTGCCATGAAATAATCAACTTTCAGTGATGTATACTGAGCCAGGTGAGGTATACCTCCTTATGCTAAGAAACAGATAGCTTGTCAAAGCAAGTGCATAGTTTGATCCCTTCGCTATTACTAGCTAACGCTAGTGTTATATTTATGTTGGGGAAATAAAATAGTTTAGAGGGTAAACTGGTTCTGAGTATTATGATGGTTGGTGTCACAACACTGATAGAACCTGAACTGAAAACTGTCTCCAGCTTTTTTAATACAAAGACAATGCCCTTTCTTGTGTATCCTACTAAGCTGGTCCATAATGTAGTGCTGAGTATTAGCTGGCGCGGGTGACAAATATGGCCCTTGTATTTGCACTTATCTTCATTGTTCATTTTTTTCTTCAGGAAATTTATTTGTTAGGGCAAGTTTTCTACCAAGTGTGTTTGCTATTTTCCAAATACACATTCAGTGTCACTTCTTCTGACCCCCAGCTCCATATGGTTATTTAATGGTTTACAATCAGCATGCTGTCTTGTGACTTCAGAACCCCCAGGAATAAAAATAAATATTTATTATATTTAAATATACAATAAGTATTATAATAAAATAATTATAATTTTAACTGCCAAAATTATGCAGGTAGGCCATGTACTTGTTTTCCTCCCTTTGGTAGAAATATTGTAAGAACACCAGAAAAAATAGAAGTTTATTGATACAGTCTGCTGACAATATCTTCAAAATATCACATTTTTTTGTTTGGTGATAACCTATTTCACATAAGCTGTGTTATACAGAGCACCTATAAGCAAACCAAGCCTAGCCTGGAACAATTTGTTTCAGATGTAGTTTTTATCACCATGGAGAAAAAGACTAAGAAACATGTTATTGTAGATCTGGTTACAATTTCATTTTTAAAAGCACGTGAGTTGCCAGCTGCAAACCATGGTGCAGAGTGGCTGGAGTGAGCCCATGATCACAAGTGAGGCAGCTCCTGCTGTGAGCCTGATTTCCAGCTCCCACCTCTGCTCTCCTTCTCTTTATCATCCTCTGGCCCCAAGTGCTGGGTATTGCACTTGATAGGTGCTAG
The DNA here is from genome assembly GCA_013400415.1 of Scytalopus superciliaris. Classification (NCBI taxonomy): domain Eukaryota; kingdom Metazoa; phylum Chordata; class Aves; order Passeriformes; family Rhinocryptidae; genus Scytalopus; species Scytalopus superciliaris. The sequence goes on along the minus strand of VXBX01009832.1, from coordinate 247,840 downwards.
ACAGAAGACAAATGTATACTTGTCATCACTGACACAATGCCGTTCATACTAACTGTTTTATTCCTCAAATCAAGTTCTGGGATGACTGAGAATGACCTTAGCTTTACAGATCTGAGAACAGTCAAAAGAGGTTTAGCACAGTTTGGTGCTAAGACTTTTGTTTTCCCTCAGACTAGCTGAAGAACTATTTTCCATCAATGCCCTCTTAATGTCTTTGAAATGTGTGACCGATGTAAACTCTTAATTTCATCTCCTATGTCATCTATGAATTAGAGAATGGGTAAAATAGCAGTGGGTAAATTACTGGTGCCTGTTCATAGTAGAGCTACCTGAAATGAGTCTGTCTGGCTAACTTCCTTCTTGGTCTCAATAACAGCTTTTAGTGCAGTGCCCTCTAAAGCCTTTTAATTGATGGGACTTAAACACGTAAATTCGTTTTTAGTAAGAAGAAAGTTAGCTCTCATTTTTTCATACAAACTTCCTATTTATCATCATTTTGGCAAAGGGAAATTTAGACCAATGTTTTCTTAAGTATGTTCCCCAGACACTGAAGGATAACAAAGGTTTTAAAAACCAGTCACAGGGACAAGCAGTCATCATGCCGAATCAGTCAGAAATGCTGACAGAGTGAAATGTGTAGACACTATTTGTTCTTATGATTCAGAGCCATGAATTCTCTGGGGACATTGGATGTCTGAACCATCTGCCCTTTGGCACCTCTGCAGCAAATGGTAAATCCATTGGTATCAAGTATGAGACATCTGTTCTCAAACCTATTCCTTCTTGATTTGGGGAAATCTCTCTTTTGTTCACACTTCATAAGATAAATCCTAACTACTGGCCTTGTCCTTTTGGTACCTCAGTTACCTATTTTGGAGGAATAATTATTCCTTATTCAGTTTGCTGGCTCACAGGAATCCTTTTCCTAGGCACTTATCTCTGTGTCTGGGCATTTCGCCCAGGCTGTAGATTTCAAAGGCAGCAGGGTGCCAAGAGGTTAGATACCATAATGTTGTGAGTACCTTTGTGGATCTAGCATTTCATCATTAGCTGAAAATTGATACCCTGTTATTTGTTTGAGCAACAGTTGTCTATGCAATATATAGGTAAGGATGTATACAAAGTGTTTTTTTGTGCTGGAGATAGCCTACACGATTATAAATGTAGCAACAAGACTGAAGTACATTTTATTTTGTTCCTAGTAGTACTTAACACATTCTTCAATGCAGAGATGCCAAGATACACAGTACAGTCATGACTGAACTTGCTGCTGCAGTGATGGAGTGGTGTTTCTTCTACACTATTTTTGTGAAAATAGCCTTTTTAGGTACTGTAGTTTTTCATTGCTTGATATCCATTTCACGCAAATTTAGATAACTGTGTGTAGTTTATTATATATATGCATTTTGTAGTGTTTGCATTTGAGTTTTATGTGGATAGAATACTTTTTTTCCTAAGGGCCTTTGCATGAGTAGAAGTAGTTGAAAAATGCAGTCTCAAAATACATGAGGTAACAAATTATTCCTTTATGTCATTTTTTTGATCTGTGTTACTTTTTCTGCTGATATCGGCTAAGATAATTGGCCAAAGCTTTTCTCAGTACAATGTCCATCTTTTCATTACTGGATTTTCAAAAATGTTTGGTGAATATGAGGATCACCTGCTATAAACTTTTGTTTGTTGTTATTGGCAAATTAGTTGCCCATCCTGGGGAGCCAAGATGTTCATAAGAGTTTGAGTAATAGAATTTTGAATCATAGAATCAGGTGGGTTGGAAGAGACCTCTGAGATTATCAAGTCCAACCCTTGATCCAACACCACTGTGATTACTAGATCATGGCATTAAATGTCACATCCAGTCTCACCTTAAAAACCTCCAGGGATGGTGAATCCACCACCTGTCTGGGCAGGCCATTCCAATGCCTGATTTCTCTCTGTAAAAATTTCTTCCTAATATCTAACCTAACCTCCCCTGGCAGAGTTTAATCCTGTGCCCTCTAGTCCTATTGCTGGTTGCCTGGGAGAAGCAATTTAATGCCAGAAAAAGGCTCTGTATTCCATTTTAAAGCAGATGAGTAAATTATTTATCTTATATTGTTACACTATTTATAGATTGTAAACAACTATGTACAAACAGTTTTTGTTAGAAATGGCAGATGTTCTCACTTGCAGATATTTCTTTCATGTAAAGCAGAAAAAAATCAGGACAAACCTATGCTGTAGAGTGAATTTCTCAGTCTAATAAAATAATAATGTAACATCACAAGTAATTGATGCCTAACTGAAAAAGGTGATATGTTTGCCTGTGACTAAAACTGCCTGATGTAATTTAAAAGTTGTTATTTTTACACTGGCAGTTGATAATTCTATGCTTCTTTTATGCCATGTCTAAACTTGATTCAAACTTTTGCAGAGAACCATTGTTGTCTTTGCAGAGAGCTGTTAAAGTCAATAACATTCTGCAAAGGCAGCACGAAATCTGATAATGAATCCCCAACATTTTCTAAATATTACATAGAATAGAATAGAATAGAATAGAATAGAATAGAATAGAATAGAATAGAATAGAATACTTTAGTTGGAAGGGACCTATGATGATCATGTAGCCCTACTGGCTGTCCAGATCAGGGCTGACAAAAAGGTTAAAGCATGTTGTAAAGGGCATTGTCCAAATGTCTCTTAGTCACTGACAGACTTGGGGCAGCTTTGAACCATTCCTACTTTTTT
>VXBX01009832.1:154743-245080 GCA_013400415.1 Scytalopus superciliaris | reverse complement strand
TGGGGCAGGTTTTAACCCTTTCTTTTTTTTTTTTTTTTTTTTTTTTTTTTTTTTGAGTAAAAGTAATAGAAATACCCTCAGGAATACCTCTATTTTGTTTACTTGTTTTGCTTAAAGATTAAATACATTAAGCTTAAGAAAGCTTACAGAAGGGACCTCAGTAAAGTCTTCATACAAGTCCACATCCCAAGTTTCACCTGGCTGGACCCTTGTTTCAATTCAAATCCTGTCACTGACAGTGTGCATCAACCTAATTAGTGAAGTAGTTTGGAAAAACAGAAGGCTGACATTTTCATAGGGGGAACAAGACTGCTGAGAGTATTGGAAAGCCTCCCCATACACAGTGTAGCCATCTAACTGGGACTTTAGTTGACTAATTATCCTTAATACATAGAAATGTATGTGCCTCAAATGATCTTATAAATCAGAAGATAAGTACCAACATTAATTAAAAATAGAAAATCTCTTTTAAAACAAATTCTTATGTACACTGAAAGCAATCATCAGTGTAGAAGTATTTAGATGCAGAGATGCAAATCTTTTTGCTTTGCTTTTGTCTAGCAACATGTCACTTTTTGCTAAACATTTTCTTATTTCTTTAATTTTCTGGGTTTATTAATGATTAGATTCTTCACAAGAGGCTCTTAGATTTGGAATAACAACAGGCAAGAATAAATATTGATGGTAGTTAAATGTAGTAGTGAGAAACCAGCAATAGTTCTTAAAGAAAAAGTAATTAAAGATAGGAAAATCATCAAACAATAATAGAAAGATCATCTATGGTAAAGCAAGTTGGTGCCAATATGGAATCAGTGATTCAAGAAACAGGCTCAAGGAATTTTTCTCCTTGCATGCTCAAACACAGATAATAGTATAATAACTGGAAAGCAGAGATTCCTCTGAACTGGTGTAAGAAAGCTATTAGAAATCATTGTGTTTCTGTAGAAATTTGGCCTTTTTTTCCTGAAAGACAAAACATAAAGATTTCAATTAGCATTTTCCTTCCTCTGTCAGGAAGAGATATAAATATCATCTCTGAGTTTGTGTTCATTTGCTGATTGGTAATTTAGGATATTCAATGACAACCTCTTAAATAATTAAGACAGCTTAATTAAGAATGTCATAATAACAATTAAAAGTGATCTGTATGTATTCATTATTAAGAGAACATTGCAAATTCTCTACATTATACTCTCTGCTGAAAAAGCAGAGGTGAACGGCAATACCTGATACCAAAGAGCCACATCATGAACAACTTTATTGTGAGAGGAAGAGCAGGAGCAGGCCCTGATCTCTTCTCTGTGGTGATCCATGATAGAACCCAAGGGAATGGCCTGAAGTTGAGTCAGAAGTTTAGGTTAGACATTAGAAAAAGCGTAGCTGGGCACTGGAACAGGCACCCCAGGAAAGCAGTCACAGCACCGAACCTGAGAGAGTTCAGGAAGAATTTGCATGGTACTCTTGGGGCACATGGCGTGACTCTTGGGGATGGTCCTGTGCATGGTGGGGAGTTGGACTCACTGATCCTTTGTGTGTCCCTTCCAACTCAGCTTATTCTATGATTCTGTGAACATAAGATAACTGTAAAATTGTGGCTCCGTGATTCAATGCAATGCTGTGGCAAGGCTGGGTTCTCAGCTGCCATGAATTAGGTAGGTCTTGTAGAAGTCAGTCCAGCTGAGCCAGGGTGTGGTGCTTGATGATATGCTTCAGGATTGTTTAAAACTGTATTTAAAAAATAGAGTAATTGTTGCAATCTTTAAGGCAACATTAAATGTGTAAGTAAGTACAGTGAATATTTCAAAATACACAGATAACTTTACTTTTGTCTGTACTTCTGTGTCTGAGATTAGCACCTTGCTTTCTCAGCTTGCCTGGTTAACTGTGGATTATCTTAAGTGTGGGTATTTACTGTGTTATTTTTTTTTTTTTAATCCTTTTTATTTTTCTTAGGAGGTGTTTGCATTGCTCAGTCACTCAAAATCCCTCGGGAACCAAGACCAGGAGAATTTGAAAAGATCATCAAGCGCTTGTTGGAAACTCCAAATGCTCGAGCAGTGATCATGTTTGCGAATGAAGATGATATTAGGTGCCTGTTTCCTAATTTTGTGTGTTGAAGATATTTCCTCTTCACAAAAATGCTTGGTTTCCTGGTGCAGAATAAAGTAACAAAGGAGTTTCAGATTCACTCCCATGTAAAAATTCTTGGAAATCTGATGATAAGAAATTGATTTGTCATTACATAATGTGCTGGTCCTTTATTCTGTGTAGTTCTGACCTCTTCCTAGCTCCTGAGAGTCCAGTGCCAATAGATTGTTATTTGGTGACTGAAAAGGAAGAAACCAATATAAATGCTAGAAAAATATTTCTAAAGATGAAACAAATTAATTTGTACAGTACTATGTCTTGAGTTCATTACAGATGTTTTTGAATATGCTGTAGACTGTGAAAACTATTGACCACTTGGTTAGTGTAAGTTTACTTATGCATACCCAAAATAATTGCTGGGGATTCTCAAGTTCTTTATAAATGCAGTTTGTTTAATTAGTCATTTGTTTTTTGTTTGCAGACGAATACTGGAGGCAGCCAAAAAAGCTAATCAGTCTGGACATTTCCTCTGGATTGGCTCAGATAGCTGGGGGTCAAAAATTTCACCAGTTCAGCAGCAGGAGGAGATTGCAGAAGGAGCAGTAACCATTCTACCCAAAAGAACATCAATAGACGGTAGGGACACACGTGACACAAACTTCTAATTTTCTGCCAATGTTCAAGTACCATAGGTCTCTTAAAAAAAAAAAAAATAAAAATTATATAGTCCTTGATTATAGGGAAATCCAGAAAAACTTTCCAACTAAGTAACTTAAGTGGGCCTGATCCAACAATCATTTAATATCTCTATTGAGATGAGGACATGCTGAATCTTCAATTAGACAATCTTATAATTGGGGAGGACATCAATCTATGCCCTGCTTTCCTCTCCTAAACTTACTCTAAGAAGCTACTATATTAATAAAGATGCTAACTTGGTGGATGAAGGGGAAGTTGGTTAGAAGCACCTTATTCCTGTGAGGGTACTGGACATAGTAATATCTCTTAGTGTTTGGGTAAGTGCACTAAACTAGTAAATTATTAGAAAAAATTAGTATTATCAATGTTGCATGGAGAATTTAGTCACAGAGAGATATTTGTAAAGAGCTTAATCCAAATGGAATGTGTTAATTGTGATTTGATTATGAGTGCTGGATTGTAGGGCTAAGGTTGATAATCAGGTTTCGGCCGGAATCTTTACTTTCTCATGTGGTGTCATTAGGCATATAAATAGAACCAGAAGTTTAGGTGTTCTGGAAGACCTCTGGTTCAAAAAAGAGGTACCGCATGATCTTAGGTGGCCTTGAAATGGAATCTAATAGTTAGATGCTACTATGCTCATTAATTATCTTATTGTAGTAGTTTGTATCTAAAGTTTTTGTTATATTTATAAAAAATCTGCTATTGTCTTTAAATTACTATACTATACCATATCATATTTTAATGTTTCTTTCCCTTCTCTTGAATGTAGGATTTGATAGATATTTTCGGAGCAGAACGCTTGCTAACAATCGAAGAAATGTCTGGTTTGCAGAATTTTGGGAGGAGAACTTTGGATGCAAGTTAGGATCACATGGGAAAAGAAATAGCAATATCAAGAAATGCACAGGTAACTGTGAAACTAAAATATTATCTTAAAATTGTTCATAGGAGTGCAGGAAAAGAACTGCTTTTGTTTCGTCACTTTTGTGGCTCCCTTCAGTTCTCCAGTGCATATTGCTGAGTTTTAAGAAAAGTGTGACTTTTTTCTTAAACCTGAAGAAAAAATTCATGGACAATGTATGAGAAATCTAGTGGGTAATATGCACAAATCCAGTGATGGTACAGATTTTGTTTAAGGGCTGTGGCAGTGGCTGAGTTCCATTCATGTTTTCAATGACCTCCTCTCTCACCCCATCTGTAGCTGTCAATATGATTTTTTTAGCAAATGGGCACATCACAGTAATTCTCATATAGTTATCCCTGAAGTATATACAGTGAAAATTAAATTTCTGTTTAAACTATTGCGGTCTTGATGATAGGTCAAATCTTGAGCTCCTTATTTAAATTACAAACTGTGTTTTGAGGATGGCATAAAAAGGAAATCAATATGTTCTTATTACTTGTCCTCATGTGTAAAAACCAGGATTTTATATCATATTATAAAACTAAGAGCCTCTATAAAGTTTAAGCAAAAACTCTAAGTAATTATCACTAGTTTTCATAAACCTGCTTGCTCAGGCATCATATCCAGATACAATTGTCACAACAGCTAATACAGCAGTCATATCAGTAGCTGAGTTTGGTCTTCCCTATGAGATGTTTCCTTTCTGTTACTTGCAAAATTTGTTACAAGTGTTACCTTCTGTGACTACTGCAGATTGCTTATTTTACTTTTTGTGTAGATATCTTTACCTAATGACAGGGCCCCTAGTGTCATTTCCTTAATTACTGCCACCACCCCCAGCATGACTGGTTGTGCCCACCATCTCTGTGACTAGTGGCATCAGCAATACCCAGTTTTCTGCACTATGTACATAAGTCATCTGCAATGTGCCTTAATTTTCCTGGCAGTCTCTTCTTTCACCAAGTAATATTCTCCACATGGAAGATGAGCTTTTTTGTTCACTGTCTGTCCCAAGACTTCTGTCTGCCTGGTGACACTTTCATGCAGCCTTTTTTATAGAGGTGCCCCTTCCAAACTTTCTGCACTCAAGCACCCTGCTTCTCCTGGCTTTGTCAGACAGACACACTGTGCACATTCATCCCTGCACTTTCTGAACCTTCAGATTTATTGTATGTATACTGTGCCATCGATTCACACAGCTACTGCACTGGACTTCACAATGATCAGATCCATCTCACAGAAATATCAGAGCCATGCATGCATTGTCTTGTCTTCTGCCTTTTACCACATACTCCACAAAATAAGAAGGGTAATATTCAGTTCCTCACTGTGCTAAATGATAGCTCATTACTCTAACCCTTTACTTCTTGGCCTTGATTCATATAGCAGTAAGTTATGGCTGGGTAGTTACCCATGTCTGGAAAGAGATTATTTTGTTTTTACTATTTTAAGTGGAAAATAGGTATTTTTTTAAGTTCTACAGGTCGAATGAGTGGTGTATGTGCTGTAGTTTGTGAAGCTCTAAGTATTACCACAGATGGTTATATGACTTGTCTCAGCCTCATCACATCAGTCAAATTAAATTACCAAGTGAAAAGTAGTGTGTAAAATGCATAGGCTGTATCTTGATAGATCCACAATAATTTCCAATGCAAACGGATATCTGTATATTTTATGAAACAAAATTATGGTATGTTCTCTGTGTCTGAAAATAGAAAAAAAAAAATTTTTTTGCACTCAGGAAGTTAACATGATATCAAATGGTGGGATGAAGACATGGACAGTTTTGTATGATAGTTGCACATGCATTTTCACCCATAGCAGAAAAACCTATGAATTCTTCTGCAAGAGTACCTGAAAGTGATATGAATCTTGACTAAATCCACTTAAAAGTGGCGTGCCACAATAGAAAGTACACCCCTACAGCAACAGACCCAAAACAAGCTTGTGATTCATCATGAATCCTATGCTTATCTAACTCAAAGTGTTGGGTAACAAAAATAACCAAAATATGTTCATTTTAAGTAAACTGAAACAAGAGATTGACTGAGGGAAGTTTAAAATAAATCTCCTGCATTTTAAGGAAATTTCTAGGTGGAGAATGGGGAAATGACCTCAGGCCAGTCTAGATCCAAGTGGCATCTTGACACACCCCAGTTCATTTGTCAGGGCCTCCCATGCACAAAAGAGAGGCAGCAATGAAATCTTGGCTGGTTCTTCATACCACAGCCCTTAAAACAGGTGAGTCAGTGCACTATGATCTATGTATGTTAAAGATTATATATCCCACCCTTGAATTTATCTTTCCCTTGTGAAGACAAAGGCTTATGGCTTGCGTCATGGTCAAGTCTGCTCTGAAATAATGGTGATAAATGAAACAAATTAATGAATCCCCAAATCAGAATATGAACTGTTACATTTAGTTGTCGATAACTTAATATTGAAATCATGAACCTTGGCCTACCTATCCCATTTGTCTTTCCAGTGCATGTTCTCTGGTACTTTATGTGTAGTTTCTCAGTCCTAATTTTACACTCAATTCTTAAAGGAACATGATTGCCCAGGGAAGTTGTGGAGTCTCCCTCACTGGAGATATTCAAGAACTGTCTGGACACAATCCTGTACCACATTCTCTAGGGTGACTGCTTGAGCAGGGAGGCTGGATCATATGGCCCACTGTGATCCCTTCCAAACCTTACCCATTCTGTGATTATATGATTCTGTATTCCCATCTCTAGTCAAGGATTTAAAGACACAATTTATCCCAATTTTCCTGTGTTTTTATCTGAGCACTGCAGATAACAAGATTCTTTTCTTATTTCACCCACCAGTCCAATTCATATATCATGTCATTGTCTCTAGAAGTGTTCAAGAGGCGTGTGACACTTGGTGATATGGTTTAGGGGTAATTATGATAGTATTAGGTTGACAGGTGATCTAGATGACCTTAAAGGTCTCTTCCAGCCTTGAATGGTCCTGTGATTCTGTGATGTCAGTAGGCAGTAGTACACTGAAAGAAATCCAAAAGCTTGAGATATGGCCATAATCTTAAAATCTCCCTCTCCAATTATATTAAGAGGCAAATTGCTATGTATAAAGTTTTCTCAAGCTAGAGATGTGTTTTATTATGCCTTCCTGTTTATCTTACTTAAGAGGTACTTGAATATTTTTCTCATATAACATTTGTAATTCTCAGCAACAAAACTGATATCCCCGTTGCCTGTTTAGTCGAGTTATTCAAAGCTTTAAATTTTTACTACCTGCAGTGAGGATGCTACTGATCTAATCCAATTTCAAGCAGTTTTTTCCTATGAAGATACTAGAAAATGCTTAATAGTGAAAAACCTTTCTCTCTTTTCTTTTCCATATAAAATCAACAGTGTTTTTAGGACTGGAAGTCCTGAAGGGAATTTGTTTTCCTTCAAGGTTAAGAATTACACAAGGGCATAAACCTTCTTGCTACTTCTGCTCTTACGCATTTCTGATTATTACAGTCAAGTCTTATAATGGTTTGAACAATTTATTTAAAGAAAACTGTATTTTAAAATCCTATTTATTTGTGGTTGCTGTTGCTTCTTATTCATAAAAGAATTTGTGCTTTGGAGACACATAAAATAATAAGTTTCTTTTGAGTTTGTCTGTTTATTTACTTTCTGATTTTTGCCATTTTACAGAAAGCAATGATTCACCTAAACTTTGAAAAAGTAATTTCTTTACCACTATTGATTTGCAGCTAGCTCTGTGTGTTTTGGAATGTGAATGTACATTGATGAAATCCTCAATATTAGAATAGTTAATTGGAAAATATTAGAGATTTGTTCCAGCTTTCCTGGAATTAAAAAAATATATCAAATTGGGCCATTAACTTAGTAAGCACAAACCAATAATTCAATGACTACCCTTAATCTATTTTGTTCAGGGATGGAGAAAAGCATTTTCAGAGAAAACTTGATTGTCTTACTACATCAAAATGGAAAAGACTGGAGCACTACTACAATGGAGTCATATGTAGAAGTTACAAGTCTTACTTTACATATTTTTCCAACGTGCAGGTTTTCTAGATTCAATAAAAAGATCTTGAATCTTTCAGGGATCTTCAACAGTCTTTCTTTGGCACTGGGATCTCAATGGGAATGAGAAGAGAGGAGATGAAAAGCTTTTTACTCATCCCTGTGCCCCCAGCAGAAAACTGTAAAGATGGAGAGACCATTCACGCTTTGATTCTTCAAGAGGAAGGGCTTGCACTGTTGTTCTGGGACAGAGACTCTATGCCTACTTTAAATTTAACATTCCGGAGAATTTTCATCATTCACTCAGCTTCCCAGTTCACTGAACTAGTGGGCCAAGTTTTTGGTAGCTGAAGATTTAGCCTTGCTTAGGAACATTGTGGACTGAACAGTTTTATTTCTGGCATTGTGTTCTTAGCTCCAGCCAAGTTATTGAGCTATTACTGAATCCTGCCTTAAGATAGATTTCTAGATCTCGTCTTTCTTAAGAAGTCTGCAAAAGGATGAATGCAAATATTTGAAAATGAAACAAAGATATTACAGAATACTCTTTTAATAATTGCATGGAATAGAGGTCCGGACAATATACACCATCACTCTTTCAGAAAAGCAAAACAGTGATGGAGAAAAAAAAGCAACATTAATGATGAAGAGTAAAAGGAGAAGAGTGAGAAGTAAATGAAACATAGTCAATTTTGCTTCCATTAACCTCACAGACTCCTAATATTTTGTTTCATTCTAACAAAAAATTCAGAAGAAGCCCTCTTTATAGATATACATATTTATTTGAATATATATGCTTACACATGTAGATATGTGTCTGTGTTTTTATGCAACATGAAACGAAATTGCATACTATATCATGTTTTGATGGATGAAAATATAGCCTCAAATTCAAATCTGACACAAGAAGACACAACTTCATTGAGAATTGTTCTGGACTTTCCCCATAGAATCTCTTGAAGGCATGCATTTATCATAGTCTTTCCAGTCTTTGAATAGCAAAATGTGGCCCTTTAATAAAACTTCAACAAAAGTGTTAATTAAAAATCTTCATGCACATTCCTACAGAAGTCATCTCCCCCCTTGTTTTTGTATAGTTAGTATTTTAATTACTCTGCAAACCTAATCTAGCCTTTAACTGCCTTTAATGACTGACTGCTCCTAAAAATAAAGATGGCAGAGTTTCCAAAGTTATGTAGAGACCTGTGTAAATTAGCCTAATTTCAATCTACTCTATCAAACTGAATTATTTGTTTCACTGAAAAAAAAAATAAATCACAGCACAGTGTAATAGAAATCATGAATACCTAGCAACTTTACAGATACATTAATTCTTTTCTTAACCAACCTTTTTGAAAATATAATTTCCCCTAAAATATTAATAAAAATCAGTAAATTCACTCATATGTTTTCATTCTGAAAAGTTTATAGAACAAATTGAAAGGCAGAATGTGACTCTTTTAGAGGTACAATGTCTTGCTATTTAGTTTGAGTAATGGTTCCATTACCATAAAATCACTACTAAAGTAGATTTTTTTTATAATGAGACCTACAGAAAGTTAAGAAAATCAGCATAGATGCAGTTGAAACACATCAGTTTACCCCATTTTCTGAAGGCACCAAGCTCAGGAAGGACTGTTTTAGAGTATACAGAAATAGCTGTGTCCTCTCCAACTGCGCAACTTCTGCATTATGATCAGGATATTTAGGCATGAGTTAGAAAGGGCAATTCTTATTCTTTCTGTCTTTTGTTGTTCTTTGCCATTTTCTTGATTCCTCTTTGAAAAGTGTCTTCTGGAAAAATCACAGAAGGATTTTTGACTTTTTATTTATAAAATGTTTATTGCTGTTTTGTGTAAGTACAATAATTCCATGTAATAATCACAGTAGCCAGATTTTTGCAGCATGATAATCAGGAGTCAAGTTGACTGTTGAATCTTTTCTACCCATCACATCAGTTGAACCTAAGAGACTTTAAGGAATATTTGTCATACTCTGAGCTGTTTCCTACTCTCCTTTGTACATTATCTCAGAACTAAGACAATTGTGTGTTACAGGTAGCTGCACTGCAGCTGTCCCATTCTGCCCCTACTGTAGTATTAAATCAAACAGCATCATGTGTGATTAAATAATAAATGGACTCAGAAAGCATTTATTTTTGGGTTTAGGATCACAGATCACATCCCAGCTGGCATCAAGACCTCTTTCAATAACTTGAAAGAAATTTAATCTCTTTAATATGTTATACCATATGCCATAAATTCACCATTTTTGGTGGTTTTGTCTAGTTCCAAATTTCAGAAACCTTGGTAGTCAATTCCAAAGAAAAAGTTGATGTCTGAGAATGCTGAGTGACATTCTGCCAAAATTAAGATACAAATACAAAATTTCTTGTGCTATTCATCAGGTCAGGATGTTTAGACCAAATTCTCTCTTAATGGTGGAGAACTGTCGGGCATGACCCCTGCCATCACTCTTATGTCTAGTAAACTGCTAAGTGATAGAAAACCGTAGCTCAAGATATATTTGACCAAAATATACACATTCAATTGTCTTACAAAGGGCTAGTCTTTTGTTACAGAAATTACAGAATTTCAGAAGATTCAAGTCAAGTAGTATTTCATTCTGGCAACTGCTCCTGATGAAGAGCTGTCAAATCAGGGGGACTAACATATGCTACCCATTTGCTGATTTCTTCATTTCACTTGCTGTCATCCATTTTGTTGTTTCACCTGATGTTAGTAATTTTAAATCTCTCTAACATATCCAATGGAATAGCACCTCTAAATCCTAAAATTTCAAATCTAAATTGCCAAAGTTTAGATTCACCTACAAAATTTATAATTAAAAAAATCTTATTCTAATATGAAAAATAAATTTTTTATGTAGTCCATAGAGGTCTTTGTTTCAGTATAATTTTATTAATAAATATGAATTCAAGTTTTGTGTTCGGTCATGAAAGGCATCAAATTTACATTTATAATATTTTACAAAGCCATGAATCATATTCCACTGCACAGTCATTTAAATATAATATCTTGCCGTTTTAGATTTGATACAACTGCTGCAAAGTTGGAATACTTTTGATATGTATGTGTATGTGCACATGTGTTGGCTAATAACTTATGAATCCAGAAATTCTTATTCCAGCTCAGAAGAGCATATCCTAGTGAATGGATTGCTCTTTTAAGTACAATTTTTTGTGAACTCTGGAACTGTACCTTCCAAAAGTTGCATCTGAAAATTTGTAACCAATATTACTTATGATGTAAGAATGTCATCTGCACTCAGTCCTTGTTCTGAGGAGACAATAGTAAGTTACTCTGACATTTCCAGTAACAGTCAAACCACTTTGGACTGATCCTAGTAGAATAGAAAAGTCAATAGTTGAAGTGATGCACACCATCCTTCATCAGTTTGCTCTCCTGGTCTGACACAAACAGACCCTTGCTGTGAATGGGAAGATGTGTTCTGTGTAAGTCTGAATCCCAGATACCCTTCTTCTAGTAGAAGAGAAAATTATTATTTTTTTTTTTCTTTTTGAGCAAGTTCCTGTAATCCCGCCATGTGAGAGAACTGGAAAACGTGTTTTAGTTTTGTATGTTCATCTGTAAAATTATTCAAGTGTTTCAGGTTACAGTGCTAACGTTTTTAAGTATGAAAATTTGATGTGAATACTTGCTGCCTGAATAGATACTTTGTTACAATACAAATAGTACAATAAAAGTAGTTTATGTTTTCATGGATCATTTGCGGCTTAGGTTTCAATGTCCTTAGATGTGGTCAGACAGGCAGATCTTCTCTTTGTACCCTCATAGGAGAGTAGTCATCCTTCAGACCTGTTGACCACTGCCCAACCACTCTTGAACTAATCTGATAACTCTGGAGGTGAAACTTCATTACCCAAATCAGCAGCAAACATGTTAATTTCATTGTAAATATTCCATATTCACTAGCAGTGGTCCATGATATGTTTTATCCTGGTCTATTGCATGGTGGGAGGGATACCAGTTGGGCAGAGAAAGAGTAGCTGTTGTGGTGCATCTGCAGAGTGAAGTTAATGATGAGCATCTGAGGCCACATCTGTATTCCCAAGAAACATGCTATGGTTTGGTTTGCCCTAATTGCTGTGCAACGGGACTGGCAGGACTGCTCTGCCAAGTGAAATTGTAGGCAGTCAGAAAATGTTTCAAAAGTGCATTCCTTATCCAAACAAAACATGCATGTAGCTACACACAAAGGACTGAGAGGGTAGAGCTGAAGAAGGATGGATCCCCTCACCTAGTGTTTTCAGACTTTATGGTGAGGGAAAGGAAATTGCTGTTCTGAGTAAATCAGTAGGATATAGAGACCTTTCTGTGCTCAGCTCCTGAGCACAAGCAGGATTTGACTGCTCTTGCCCTTAATTGCAGAAGATCACTAACTGCAAACTAGCATTGCATTATTTGATTTATTAGATGTTCTGAGTGGTGAAAAATCACAGAATCACAGACTATGCTGAATTGGAAGGGACCCACATGGATCATTGTGTCCAACTCCTGGCCCTGCACAGGACCATCCCCAAAAATCACACCATGTGCCTGAGAGTATCATGCAAACACTTCGTGAACTCTGTCAGGCTTGGTTCTGTGACAACTTTCCTTGTCCCAACAACCTTCTGGGTGAAAAACCTTTTTCTAATATCCAGCCTAAACTTCCCCTGACACAACTTCAGGCTATTTCCTCAGGTGGTGTCACTGATCACCACAGAGAATAGATCAGGGCCTGCCTCTCCTCTTCCTCTCACTAGGAATTTGTAGACTGGAATTTTTCAGCCTGGGAAAAACGAGACTGAGGGGAGACCTCATTGCAGTCTACAATTTCTATTTCATACAAAGCTCAACATTTATAAACTATTTTTATTATTGGAGTATCTATTGTTTCAAAATGCATATCTAAATTTACCAGTGCACGGTTTCTCAGTCACTCAAATAGAGTAGCCTGTTTGTTCTGTTTTGTAACTGCATAAACATGTAGTCTCACATGTGTACTGGAATATGGAATTATAGCATGAACTGCTGGAGCAGAAGTTCTCACAAAACACTTTGCTCTATTAGTTAATACTTGATTTATGCAAATGGTAAACTAAAGGAAATTATTTAATCTTTCTATTGTCACCTCTTTACTGATTAATTATGT
The DNA here is from genome assembly GCA_013400415.1 of Scytalopus superciliaris. NCBI lineage: Eukaryota > Metazoa > Chordata > Aves > Passeriformes > Rhinocryptidae > Scytalopus > Scytalopus superciliaris. Next base: position 232,198 of record VXBX01009832.1, on the reverse strand, counting down.
TTGATATTAAAATATGTTTCAACTTATTCAGATGTTAGATACCATCAATACTACAAGTAAATCTATATTTTAATAATTATATTAAATGTATAATATAATTGGTAAAGGTAAACTAAGTTGTTTCATAATTTCATCAATGAAAATAACTACGATTGTTTTCATATCATGAACATTTTCAATAAATTGAATAATTATTCACCTGTGAAATGTCCCTGATTTATAAGTAATTGCGCACCTTTAAAGGAAGTTCAGATTGGTCACCTGTAAACAGATGCAGATGCTTTTTAATCTACCAAGTAGAATTTTATTGCAGAAATAGTCCCTACAAAATCAATGTGACATACATAATGGACTGTAGTGTAAATTAGTGTAGAAAAGGAGGTCAGAATTTGGCTTTTAATGGATGAATGTAGCCATTAAATGTACCAATTATAGTTCAATATTCCCAGAATATTATTTGCATCCGATATTTGAGACACATGTTTTTGTATGGAGGGTGCTTTGAGAGGTCAGGTAAAAGCACAAGTGTACCAAGTTTGTGTTAAAATAAATATACAGGGGAGGAATATATTTGTTACATTGCACTTGCACTGGTTTAACTGCATGGCTGGGCATAATGATTTTGACTCTGGACTAGTGCTTGTTTAGGGCTCACAGGCTTGCACTTGGACAGAGCTCATGAGATGGGATTTACTTAAGTCTCCAACTTCTGGCAGGACACCTCCATATGTCTGAATAAACTGCATAGGCTGGTATGACCTTGTGATGATGACCATCTCTCTGTATGGATTGCAAATAGACCTGGATGACTAAATTGGATGAGGTATCCCACTTTTAGATTGCTCAAATCAGGTGAAACGAATCCCATTCCATGGTTGCATTGATCATCACCTTCGCAAAAAAAGTGATCTGCCTTCCCAGTTCATGTAAGATCTGGTGATAACTCTAATATTTGTTTGTATTAATTATGATTGTATTAATTAAATGTTGAGAGGCAATTTAGCATTCTTACATGTATTTTCACAGATAGAAGCAAGAGGGCAGTTAATACATGAGAGTCTTCTGTACATAGGTTATCAGCAAATATTCCTCAGAGCTGAATATGTGATCTATGGATAATATAAGATTTTTAGGATGCAATATCCTGTTGAATTATGCAAAGTATTTTAAATGGACTTGTTGAAAAAGATTTATATTTCAATTTTGTATTTAGGTTTGTTTAAAAATTAACTATTTGATTATTCTGGCTAAAATCTTTTTATTCTGTGATAATACCAGCAGACAGACAAATTAAGACTTTAAAATCTTTGATGAATCTACATAATGTATATGATATGTCACTGAGAAAAATGCATCTGGTGTGGTGATCTCACATGCTCTGTGGAAAATAAGTTACTTTCAGTATATTAAAATGATACTGTGGGATGAGGTGTGCTTGCTTTAGTGGTATCTTTGGTTGCATCTGTAGACAATGAGTGATTAATGCTGTGAAGTTTTTATAACGTGTCTTCATCATTTTCTGAAGTTTTGGCCACCAAGGATAGTCTTGCTTGATTTGTTACTTAGTTAAAATGTAAAATATTGAAAGGGAAAGTCTGTGCACTACATACATTCCACCCAATCCCACAAAATAATAAGATTTAAATGCCTTCAAAAGCTCTGCAGTCATGGGGCAGGTGGTGTGTGGAGGCCATGGAATACCATGCTGTTGAGAGTTCCCTTGCTGGGATCTGTTCACTACTTTTCCGCATGCTCAGATATCGGCTCTTTGAGCCAGAGGTTGTATTTTTCAGATTTTATTGTTGACCATTGTTTTTCTGTCCTATTTTTTTCAAACAAAGAAGAAAAATGAGAGGGCATTTGCATATGTCATAGACCTGTTCAGAGGAGTCCAGTGTAATTGAAGTGCCATGTAAGTACTGTTTGGCTCAGAAAATAAGGGTGCATTTTCACTCTCAATCTTGGCTTCTGACTATTGGCAGACTTAGTTCCTTGAGCCATACTGTAGAAAGAACAGTTCTTCAAAGACTCTCAGATAGGTCAGCGATTATTCTCTGATCTTGAAATGAAGAAATAATAATTTCCAGCACGAGAAGTGCTTCAAGGTAACATTTTACATTGACTGTGGCTTTTGAAACTACAGCAAATGAAACAATTTTATTCCTTTTAAATTTTGAAAAAGTGCCCGAGTCTCTAAAAGTGGCAGTTTTAGGAACATTTTAAGTACTAGCTTGCAGAGTGATAGAATAATCTCTGCAATTCACTGAACCTCCTTACAGGATATATTAGAATCATAGAATCATGGAATCATTCAGATTGGAAAAGACCACCAACATCATCAAGTCCAACCTTTGACTGAACACCACCACATTAACTAAATCATAGCAAAAAGTGCCATGTCCAGTCATTTCAATTTCAGAAATGAGGTTTTATGTTGCATATAAAATCTGAAAATATAACAAATGCATGGAATAAGTGTGCAGATTGCTGGAATAATTGATCTTTTTTTAAACTTTTTGCACAGAAATGTTAACATCTGCACAGAGGTTAAAGTGGACAAAAAAGTGGTTGTGTGTTCTGCATTATACATATATACGTGTATGTAACATTCCTCAATTTACATATAAAAACTATCTAGAAAGAAAAATGTGCAGACTAAAAATTAGAAAGTGACTTTTTAGTTAATAATTCCAAATAAATAACAAACATAAAATTACAAATGGTTTCACAAAATTTGGGAAGAGAAAAGGAAGCTAAATTTTCTGTCTAAATTGCTAATTGTTTACTGATAGAAAAAGCACACACATTCAGTTGTTTTTTTTTTTTAAATTAGACCATATATATATACATATACATATATATATACACATATAATTCTAACTTTTCTGGGAAAAATCTTGCTCATAAACTTTTGATACCCTTCCCCTGGGTTTTAGGTGAAATCTGTAGTTGCAGCAGTGTTTTAAAATAGAGAGAGGAAAAAATAATGAGAATAAGAAGAATTAATTTGCTGTATTAGATCATACAAGTCTACATGTCTGCTAACAGAACTGAAAGTGAGTATGAAAAGGTCTTTTACATTTGCAATTTCTAGATGCTGTGGGACAGCATAGAATGCAAAGTTTGATACCTGACAACGTGCAGGAAAAAGGTCACATAAATCTATATATACTGTAGCTTCTGCACTTTTCAGCAGAACTACATATGGCCTGGATATCGACATTCATAGTAAAACTTCCCTGGCACTCTCTATTAAACACTGTTCCGTTAGTCAGGCTCTGACTCACACCTTTGCAAACTAAGTATGAGACTCAGGTCTGCATGGTTTGGGTTGAATTTTGAATGAGTATTAAGGTCACTTCCCATTTTATCTGAAATGTTTTTACCAATTCCTCTGTGAAATTATTTGTCATGTAATTTATGATGATGATAAAGGAAACAGGGTTTGATACATGAGACCAAAGATTGTGCACAGAGATAAAATACAAAGGGTGTACAACGGCCAGATCTTCAATGCTGTATATGAGTGTTGCTTTATTGACATGAAGAGTTATGAGATTTGAGAGGATATGGCCCCCCAAATGAGAGTAATAACTTGATTCTTTGTGGAAATCACAGAGAGGTCAGAAATCAAAGGCTGAGCAGGATAAGAAAAGCTTTAAAGGAATGATCAGACAGGAAGCTACATTGCTTTCCACTTCAGAAGACAAGAGTTAGATCTTAAAAGTAGGGTGAGAATAAGCAGAGCTTTGTAGGCTGGTTGCACAGAATCTTGAAATAAAGACAAGAAGTTTAAACATCCTGTGAAAAGGGTAACCAACCAGGAATTTGATCTCAGCAATACTAAATTCTGATATTTTCTAGTATTGATGAAAGAAAAATTGCAGCCTCGTTCACTGTAGTATTGAATCATGTTGGCTCTTACTTTTAATATATGTGACATTAGAAAAAAGAAAGCATGCTTTTAGAATGTGAATGGGGCTTTTATTACCTTCCTCACCTTATTACAGTGCTCCTTAAAAAAAAAAAAAAAACCCTATATTAAGTTTTTCTTGGTTTATGTACTTATTTTTCCTCTATTTTAGAAGGATGTATCTGAGCATACACTGGTTGTGATTACAAAGGTGCTCATTTGTAGTCCTGTCTTGAATCGGTCCTGGTGCAGATAAAAACGAGCATCCTTTCTCTGCTTGGGGTTCTCCACTTGTTGTTCATTTACAGTATCTCTGGCTGATGCTTCATTATGATATTTATTTGTCTGAAATGTGGGTATGTGAATTTTCCAAGTACCATATTTTTATGATGTTCACATCCTTAGTAACTCTTTTATAATACTGTGTACATTTTACTATAGCTCAGTACATTAATTTTAAATGATGTTTGGAATGCTATTTTAAATTAATTCTCATTTAAGACTGAGGAACTTAATTACAGTATGATCAAGCATTTCAGATGTAATTGTGCTTTCAAACAATTTACTGTGCAATATTTAGAAATACAGCTCCAGTCCTGCAAGGTAGGCTGTACAGGGGCCATTTGTGCATCTGTGCAGGACTACCCTGAATTCAGTAGCATTCCACAACTGAAGGGACTAAAGAATGATTATGGCAACATGAAGAATGTCTTAAATATATTTTCTGCCCATGTAAAAGTATTCCACAGTCAGCTTCACAATGAAATAGTACTTTGCCTTCTTATGATACCTCCCTAGAAAGCAGGGGGTTATTTGAAAAAATGCATTATTAATACTTTTCTTTAGTCATATTGTCTGTTCTTGAACTTTGTATGTGATTGATTTTCTTTTTCAATAATGGTAATATAATCCTATTATTTGCTTTTTGCCATCTGTACAGATCTACTCTCTGTGGCATACAATTTTTAAATATTAATATGATTTACAGTATACATATACATATGTCTCAGTATGCATTTATTCTCCTGTATAAAATCTTTCCCTCAATTCTGTCATCCCTATCTGTATACAGGTCTATGGAGGAGGCTTTTGGAGCAAAATATTTTACCTTTCCTGGCCCCCTCTCCTCCCTCTAATCTTTGTGTTACTGATTTTCAATTCAGCCTAGAAACTCTCAGTGGGAGATGAAGGGCTCAGGGAGTTATTAAGAGCAATAGCAATTAGCCTGGAGAGAGAGAAGACCTCATGCTATGGGAGCTTGGCCTTGAGCTGGACCTCTTCACGTTGACATGCACTGTCAGGCCACAAGAGAACTCTTCCCAGTCCCCTCTTCCTCATTCCTAGTCTCAGGTGAAGTGGAATATTTCTAATGACTACTGTTACACATTCAGAACCTATTTTGGAAAGTGCAAAAAAATGTAATAAGGGTCAAAACATTTATTCTTAATTTATTATTCAGGAAATCCTCTTGAGAAGCAGAACTGCAAAGATCAATCTTCTATTTCAAAAAGGATTTTGACATCTGGAATTGAAATCAAACCAGACCATTTTACAATTCAAAGCAAAAGAGAATTAAACCTTATTCTATTCTAATAAAAATACTACAGTGTGCTATCTAACATAAAAATCAAATGCATGTAACCAAAACTTTCAAACTCTTTTAGTTCTAAAATGCAACAGTCACATTTTCAACATAGTCGTGGTTTTCTCTGTTGTTTTCACTACAAACCATAATGTTGCTAAGTTTTTTAGAAAGTACTTTTGCTGCCATGGAACTGCATTCTCTGTTGAAGTGTAACTCTGTAACAAAGCAGCCCCATAACTCTATAGCTTAAGACGAGGACAAAAACGTGTGATTTGGGACCCAGGAAAAAAAAAAAAAAGAGCAGTGTATAATATTTTATTGTATGCAATACATGCATAAAAATTAAATGCCTAGCACACAGTTGATGGAGACAATAATGACAGAGTGCATAAATGACATGTTGATTATGGCGAATCACACAGATAAAAGAGTTGACATTGAAGTCTAGTAGTTTTCCTTGTCCCTGGACAATGGATATATCCTTCTATGGGGCTATTTTTCAGAAAAGACTAAGTTAGGCATTCCACCTCTTCCTCAAAATCAGAGATGAGACTGTACAAGTAGAATGTTAGTTGGAGTTGAGTATACTTACCTCTTACTAGTTATGTTTCCTGAACGCCAGCTATGCCAATTCCCACAAGAGACTGAAACTCTCTGAAGAATCCAAATCTAATGCTCATGTAGAACTTTTTTTCCAAAATTTGAAGCATTTATGTCTCTTCTTTTGTCCTGGCCTATGACCCCTTGGGAAGAAAAAAAAAAAAGTATATAAACTTTGAGAAGTTACTGCACATGTATTACAGGGACATGTTATTTAGCTATTTTTGTTTGTTTTTAATTGAAAACACATTGATAATTGTGGAAATCTCATCTTTAAGACAAGCTATTTTTGTTCAGAAGATTCCTTATTTGTCCTTCATTATTTGTGTGGACTATTGTATTCAAAGATTCATAAAATCGTTAAGGTTGGAAAAGATGTCTATGATCGTTGAGCCAAATACTGCAAGGTCCACCACTAAACAAGGTACATGTATTCTTCTGACATTTAGTAAAACCAAGCCCCTCTTTCTGATAGAGAAATTTTTCTTGGGCAGCTGTTAGAGTAGCTCTCTCTTTCCTTTGCAGTATGAAAGCCATACAACAAACAAATTCTTGGTTATTCATAAGCCACCCAGGGTAAGAATGCGCTCAGCTACATGGACACAGTTACCATCCCAGCTATGAAATTATGTAAGCTGGCAAATTTTGGTGGAGGAGAAGCATCTAGTGACTGTGTAGGCTGAATGATTTTCAGAGCTCAAAGCAAAGTCTCCAGTCAGATCAGAGAATATTTTACTTTCAGTTTGGCCATGTACAAACTTTGAGATTTCCTATTTCAAAACCGTGCATTGTATTCATGCAGTGTGGTTTCACCACCACTTCATGAATTGATAATTTATGTTCAGAAATGTTTCCACAATTAACAGCTGATAATTCAAATACATACTGATTGGTAGTACTTCTGGCTATGACTTTGATTCTTAAATGATTGCTTGTGAATAGAACTATACTATACAAACCTAGGTCTGTTGTCCATTCATACCTGAAAAAAAAAACCAAAAGAAAAAAAAAGGAGAGGATACATTACTTCTATCCTGCCCCATATCATGTGTTGCCTACCTGCCTAATTGCTTATCTGTTGCATGTAGTAGTTTATTAATTGGACTACCCTATAAAAAGTTTTTATACCTGTAGATGCTGTCTGACCTGTCTTCTTGCATTTCCCTTGGGAACTGAGCTTAATGAGGTGATTCTGAAATTAATTTCCTCTTTTAAAGGTTAAATATTTTAAATAGAATTCAATTGTGATGAAGCTCAGAGGACTTGCATGGAGGTAACAGCCTGAGCCTGGTGAGACTGTGTATCATAACACAAAATTCCATTGTGCTGTGATGTTTTCAGCTTTGGGAAGTGGATCACTCCCTGGTTTTACCTTATTTGCAGCATGTTGCTCTATGCTATAGCAAATCATTCTAATCACAAGGGGAGAGCAATAATTTTCAAACTTGCCTTTGGTAGTTTCTTAAAAAAGCCCATTCAGAGAACAGAGGATGTGCAATAAAAAACACAGATGCTGAACTTTTCCTTTGAGATGTGAGAAGCTGGGTACAACTCTGAAAAAATATGTAATTCTGGCTCCACAGCACTCCAAGATGTGTACAGGACTGAAACCTAGATAATGCTGACAATGAAGGAAGAACCCCCCAAAATGCCAGAGGCTGATGCCTGAAGCAGAAATTGCTAATTTACCTCAGCTATGAAATACAGAGTTGTTGGGCCGTGGAACAGATGGGAAGAATTATGGTGTTATATGTGTTTCACTGTAAGAATGGGAGAAAGGAATGAATTTTATTTTTATATTGCCTACCTATTTAATGGTTTTATTTCTCTGTTATTTTTGTGTCTTTTCTTCACCTTTTGCTTGCACCATAATCTATTCCTTCTCTTTCTCATTTAATTTCAACTGTATTGGACTGTATTGTATTGGACTGTGTCATATCACTCTGTAGAAGCAACTTCTGGATTAGCCCCATGTTTGTTAAGTCTTAGAGTATAGTAATTAGGTATATTCAGGTAGGCTTGAAAAGGAACAAATAGCGTGACTTTTCACAGCAACTATTCAGTGTGACAGTCCTACGAGTATGAGTTGTTTTGACTTCTCTCACTTAGAGATGCCAGTAGTCTTTTGTGGCAACTGATCCCCAGTTGAGACTCATTCTCCTGTACAGCTTGAATGCATGACTTGTTTCCATTAGAATTGTCAGGGTGTATAAAATCGACTTGCAATTTTGTTTCACCTACATGGTGACTCAATGGTAGAACGTATTAATAAAAGTTTAGAAATAATAATGGTGTTTACCCTTGAATTTAGCAGACTTTGAGGATGTACTTTAGTAGTGTCACAAAACCGGTGCAAGTTCACACAGGAATAGATTTATTTCTTATGCTCTGCTAAATTTCCTGTGGAATGCCGAGTGCATTAGGATCCATGGTAACCGAGCCTGCTGCAGCACTGTATTACTGTGCTGTTGATAATGCAAGTCCATCTAATTAGCACCAAATGTCAGAGTACTAAGAGGAGCAGGTGGCACCATTTGTATCTGAAGTAAATATAAACACAGTATTTATGTGCAGAACCAGGCAAAATAAAGCCTTTTGTAAAGTCTGTTAGAGCTGGTTTGTGTGACTATAGACTGTGACCCATGAATAGGATTGATAATTTCCAGTCCAGGTTGAACCAATTGCTATTGATATGAAATATTTTGGGCTTGAGACCTTAAAGAAATCAGATGTATTACTTTAAGAATAGAGACTGTAATATTTAGGTTTTTCTTAAAGTCCATGGTTCATTCTTGATTCATGTTCTGTTGTAAAAGTTTTTAGGACTAATGGCAATTGTGGATAAAGAGGTGGAGAATTTTAATAACCTTGATTTTCATGAAATATTAGGGACTGTGAGCAAGACCTCCTTTGCAGTGTCTTTAGACGGACTGTAAGGACTTAAACCTCTGAGTGACTTGTTAGATACATAATGACAATGTAAATGGTTCTGAAGTGAATGGAAACTGCTATTGGTCTGTCTGGATGCCTTCTATAGACATAAAGAAAGACAAATGCCTTCAGAAATCTAACAAAAATCATTGTCTGGAGGTGCTTTACACAGTTGTCAAGCAAGGAATACATGTTCAGGACAGATGCAACTTCAGGGCTCCAGTAAAACTTTAGTGTAATCCATAAAAATTTAAGTGTAATCCATGTTTATGCCACAAACTATTGCAATATCAGGGAGCAGGAATAGGACTGAAGATGCATTTCTATCTCAAATACTGTTTCTCACTTGCCCGATGTTAGTTTTTGTCAGGAACAACAATAGGCCAGGATGCTGTAATCTCTTGTGTATCAGACCTGATGCTGTCATAGACGTCTTGGTGTCCAGGGTGAGACCTTCCCCTGGTGCATCCAGAATGCCAGGCTGCAGCACAGAGCTAAATTCTTGCTTGGGCACCACCTTTACAGCTCCATGGAAATTTTGAAGGTAAATAGCTTACAGGTATGGGGGCCTTTATGTGGGTCATCTACATGTAGAAAATTTCACCTACAATGACTACATCGACATTCGCTAGACTGCAAACACTAATTCATTTTTATGCTATATGAGTCTCCTTAATCATCTCACACAAATGTTAACGAAAATTAAATATATCCTCTGTATTAAAAATTTAAACTTTTTCTGAACGGCTTGGTAAATCTGGCAGCAGATACATAAAATAACATTTTCAATTCCATCCATACTATGAAAATACTGTGCTTTTTCCCCCCATATTACAATTTAATTAAAAATGTGTTCTATCTATTAGCACATTATTAAATGTATTTTATTCCCTTCCATTTATAAATTAGAGACTAAGTCTTCATTTTTTTTTTGCACTAAAGGCAATTTGATGTTGAGAGAGAAAGGGAGACTATGATGAATATTTTAATGTATTTTGTGAAAAGCCCAGAGTCTGCAACATAATAATTTTAAGAGGATGAACTTTTAAGGAGAGATAATTAAGTAAAATTAGTATCTAGCAGGTCTGGAAGTACAGAACATATTGTACAGGGAAAAAAATATAAATAAACTTCCAGATGAAAAGCACACCCAAACATATATATAAAAAAAACCATTAAGAGACTAGGATAATTAATAAAGAAAAAATATAAAAAACAACTTTTCCAAATATAATAACATATTCCTTGCAGCTATATAGGAATACAAAAGAGCCAAACAGCTCTTTTTTCCAAACAGGAGAAAAATGTAACTGGTCTTGAAAAAACAAGTAAAGCTATTTTTTTTAATGCTAAAAGTTCTCATCATAAAACAAATATTTGAATTCAAAACAGTTGCAGAAAGCCATCAGATTCTTAAAAATAATATCCAGAAAGATAATCTTTAGCACAAAATATCAATTGGTTTAAGAGAAAAATAAATATAACTAATTTTTTACATCAGCATAGCACATTCCAGTAGTGTTGCTGTCTTCTTCATCTCCTTCACAGGGCAGTCAGCAGTAATGTATGACTTTTTCTTGGACTGCTCTAATGTAGTTGGGGAGGGAGTGGTCTTGTAGGTCACAGTCTTTGTTGCTCTCTTTTTGCTGCTTCAGAAAAATATAAACTACAGCTGTTGAAATTTCTCACAGCATCTCCAGTGTGTTGGTATCAGCAGGGCTTCGAGTGACAGCCCCATCTCTCCCAGTACCTTGAGATCACAGAATGTTCTGAATTGCAAGGGTCCAACAAGGATCAGCAAGTCCAACTCTTAAGTGAATGATCCATACACGGGTTGAACCCATGACCTTGGCATTATTAGCTGTCCCAAGATCTGTGAACTTTCCTCTGTCCCAGCCTTCATATGTTTCTGAGTCCAGAGAAACCCTACTTCTTTAAGGGCAAAGATAACAGAGACTGGTAGCACCTTACCTCTTTGTGAGGTAGTATTTCCTGGTGCCTGCAAACCAAGGCATTTCTATTTGCACAAGGTAAATGAGAGTCTTATGCCCTTGCAGAAAGGACCTTCTGTTCCTACTGAAGTCCAGCTCTGAGGCTGCCCAAAGTAATTCTCTTCCCACAGAGACATGTTGATCAAGAAGTCTGAACAACAATGTCCTTCTTGCCTCAGAGAAACAGAGATTTCCAACCTGTTTTCCTGCAGCATCCATGGAAATTTACAAAGAAGAGGTGATTGCTTTTGGGCGAGACTACTGCTGTGGTTGAGTTCCTGTAGTCAGTCTTAATGTGACTGTCTCCTCCCTCCAGCCCTGAAGAAGTCAATGACATGTTGATTTTCAAAATAATGACAGGTTGTCATGAACTGTGTGCTAATTGCACACAGGCCATATCAATCATGGGAAATAACTGTGATAAGTACCATCTACCACTCACTTTATTATATGTGTGCACAAACGAATATGGATGAACAGCAGACAGGAAGGCTGCCTGTTGGTAGTGCTCATGCTGCTGCAGTACCAGTATCATGGTACCAGCAAGAAAGAGGGGAAACTGCTTTGTTTTTGTGGGGCTTTTTTGTTTGTTTGGATTTTTTTTTTTTTGTTTGCTTGGTTTTGCTTTTGTTTCTGGATACAGCTGAGCATGGTTATGGGAGAGAGTGAGGCAGAACAGATGGGGAGTGGTAAATGCCATGAGTGGGGATGCTGCTGCACAAGTACAGGCTGGGAGACTCCTAAGGGGAGCATGGAGCTGGCAGAAAATCTGCAGGGTCTTGCAGAAACCTCCCTGAAGTTTTTTTTTGCTTGATGGGGACCCTGGGCAGACCATAGTATATTTGCTGCAGTCCAGGAAGCTGATAAAAGTTGTTGACCTAGAATAGTAGAATGGAAGTACCTACACTGTGAGGTACAGTGAATAAAGGCAATAATTTTTTTGCAAGCCCTTTTATTTTACTCTGCCTCACCATTAACTGGACATGTAAAAGTCACTTGTTTTAATAAGTGTTTTAATAAATCATTAATGCTGCAAGCCATTTTAGTGTCTTTAGTCTGGTCACTTTTAAGGAAAGAGTACAGTGGTTCCAACTTCAGAGTTATGGCCAGCTGAGAGCCTGTCACAATAATTTTTTAGTCACTCTCTATCCTGTCCTGCTCACTTGCACAAGGGCAAAAAGCAATGGCTTTGCAGAACCTATTAGCCTCTTCTGCACTGCTTTAGTACACTGCCTAAAGAAATAAAAGGATCTCTTTATGACTCTCAGTATTTATTTGGGTTTTACTGTGCAGAAATACAAGCATCATGCTTTTATATGGATAGGCATAAACTTAACTGTATGTGAAGTCACATAAAGAGATCTTAACAAGAATGTAGAAATATTTAGAGATTCTCCTTGATATGTGTCTGTTCTTTGAATTAGATGAATGCAGACTCTGAATCTCGAAAATGACTAAACTGTAAAGATAATGGCCACCTTTTAGTGCCAGAGGAAATCATTGATCTGTCATCTCTGAAAAACCTAAAAATGTGGTTTAGATCACAGATCAATCAGCAATGACAATATTAAAAATAAATAATAATAATGATAGAATCTTATCAACTCCTGAAATCTCAGTTTAAACCTACGTTATTCACAAAATTTGAGGAAAAAGAGAAAATGTGGGGTCCCAAATCTGTCATTTGTGTTGCTAGCACTTCATGTGCAGACTCTTTGAAAATTTCACAGTGAATTCAAATGTATGAATCTAATAACAGGCATGACACTTGGTCCCACTATGCTGAAAATGATCCTTACTGCAAAGAAGTCTGAAACAGGCAGTGTGTTCAAAGTTACGTAGTAGATAGAAAAACTGAAAGTTGTTTAGGAAAAGGAAGCAGAAGCCTCATCCATAGTGCAAGCAAGAAAAATGTCTTGTTTATCAAATCCACAATTTTATAATCCATCTCCAAAGGGAAGAAGGAGAGAAATTGAGATTGGAACTCTCACTGTTTAATATACACAGTTAACTGTACTGAAATATTAGGTGCCTAGCAAATTAGTCTTTAAATAAATACCAGTTCTTTAATGGCAAGGCTATTTGTATTTGAAGGTTCTGTGACTTTAACTTAGATACCTACACTTGACAAGTTCTTACACCTGAGATCCTCTAACTGAACAGTCAGGAATGTAAGTAGATTAGATGCTAATTGTAGAAGGGTTGGTTCATAAAAGCTGAGCGGAGCAGTTGGGTACTCAGTGTAGACTGAGATTTCACCAAGCCTTGTTCTTCACAACTAATTTTTTATAAAAATCTTGACTGCTTGTTCTGCTGATAAACAAACCAAGTGGGTTGAAAGACAAAGAAGGGAGAGTATCTCTGATGAAAGATGGTTTGCTTGGAGAAGGATCTGTTCTGAGCAGACCTAGGTTGAAGAAGGCAGGTTTGCAGGTTTAACTTCCTCAATAAGACAGTAAAGTTGTACAGTGGTCAAGGAAGGTGACTAGCCAAGGGAAGGAGAATTTTGGGAGTAGGTGGTAGAATTGTTACCAAAGTCTCATCACTGAGACAGGAGCAACAGTTAATAACTAGGACCAAACCAGACCAACTGATGTTTAATTCCCAGAAATGTTTTACCTGTTCTGTATTTACGATTTTAAAAATGTAATTTCCAGTTCTTAATGAAGTATCTAACATTTTCCTTTACTAAAAAGCTTAACCATAGCTAGTTATAGAAATGATCTTTAACACTGGGTACAATCTTGCTCAAGGAGCAGCACAGGTTTAAGATTGCCACAGTGTGCAGACTTGCTCAGCTTAAGATTTCTGAGGGGTCTCAGGAGCTGGCAATTATTTTCTCAGAAAGCTGTGGGAGTCGGTTTGAAGTCTAATAATGCCAACGGAGAGGAATTGCCCTGAGTGAATCACTACAAACAGCACACAGATGAATACAATTTCTGATACAAGGAGTAAATCACAGACATCAAACATTTCTTTCAATACATTGATACCTCTGTCATCCCTGTGATATCACATACAGAAGGTGAATGGACTTCAAAAGAAGTGAAGCAGGCAGGATGACTGGAAGCAATAGATGCATTTAGCACTTAAGCAGGTACTGACAGACTATGTACCTGCCTTCTAGAAGAAAACTGGTAAAGTTTTAAAGGATGTGAAGATTTTTAGTGTTTTAGAGTAGGCTTTGTGTGTTCTAAATAGACCAAGAAATACTAAGTTTAAAATTCATGAAGGAAATCCTGAAAAAAAACAAATAAAAGAAAATGATAAGAAAATAAAGGCTTTCTTATATATATATTTAGTTTGTTAAACTGAAAGGACAGGAGGAAAATAAAACACTTTATTCAGAGGGTGCCTAAGATAGGAATGTATTATAGAATAGTGATTATCTCCTTTGTATTGGTATGAGAATTTTGCCATGAAAATGTTCGGTTAATAACCACTCTTTTACTTTCATCTATTTTCTATAAATTGTAGCTGTCTTTCACTTGAATACAGAGTGTTATATTTACATAGGATGATTTTAAAAAGTACCACAGCATAAGACCAATCATTCGTGCCAAGATTTTTTTCTTATTCTGTCTCCAGAATATTGTTATTATTTTATTATTAAGTTCTGTTATTATGTTCTCATTCTCTTTTATTAATATTAGTTGTGTAACTGTGTGTCTAAAGGGCAGCTGAAGTAATCATTTTCAAACACTTTTTATCTGCTTATAGGTTACCGTAATCTTCCACATTCCATTAGCGATAGCCTTCATGGTTCTTTTTCTTGAAGGCAGTGTGGCTACCTCCGCAGTTTTTGAAGTGCAGCCCTGTGTATCTTTGATTTTCTGCAATACTGCTTGAAAGATGGAAATGTCAAGCTGGATGACAGCTAATGAACTGGGTGTTCAGCAGCTCATCATGTTGGTTTTACCAGAAATCATTTAGCAACAGCTTTGAAATAATTGTCTTTAGTAGAATGAGATCACTTGCCTTTTCTGATAGAAGAGTTGACACTAGTCAGAATGGTAACTCGTACTGGAAGGGTCAAATCTAACCTTCAAGTCACAACATGTTCTGTGACAAAAAAAAGTTATCTTGATTGTGGAAGAATTTGTGATGAACGTCATTGATCTCTGTAGCTTTGGCCTCACTGAGGAGTCAAAGCTGTTTGGTCTTCAGCTGTTGTGGGTTACTCCTGTTGACTGAATTTGTTGATTGCTAAGAACTTAAATATGTGCCTGTCACCATGAGACTATGAGGAACCCTTCACTATAGAATTCATCTTATAAATGATTATGAGAAAATGAGGTAGTTGAACTGAAATTCTGTTGAGGTACCTTAATCAAAAAATAAAAATAAGATTGTCTTAGTACATTTACCTGACATTGTTCATTGTTTTATTTGGAAAGCAGACACTGATTTCACACAGTGAAAAAATGTTTTCATTAGAAAGGCTTGGCAAGCCTAGCTAAAACAAAAGAGTTGGAAAAGCACTTTAAGAGAACATTATAGTATAAAAGAGGATGTTCTAGGCACTTTCTTGTGCATTGAGGCCTGATGTTGAACTTTTCCTGGTTTTATAAATTGGAACCTTTATGGATAATTACCAAGAAGGTATTTTTCATAACAATTTCATTCTTCACAAAACCCACAATGTTTTTACTATGTATAAATATAAAAATATGCATCAAAGGTAATGACCTCACATTACAGTGGTTCCTGTTCTGTGGTATGGCAGCAGTCCTCAATTACTCCTAACAATCAGAAAAATATCTATGTAAGATAAATACTCTAGAAAAGGTCTCATGGGTCACTGATTTAAGTTCCCCGTAAATGCAGGCTGTTAGATCACAGAATCTAATTTATAAATTTGATGGTTTATTTTCAACTACAAACTGGCCTCCATGACACTGTTTTCCCTGATTTGGGGGAATGGGATGTTGGAGTGCTCCAAACTCTGCTCCCCTGGACAAAGACAATACTTTTTTCAATTGCCTGTATTTTATTTTAATCGTGACTCATGCACTCCCCGGTTCATGGGAGTGTTCCACCCAGATGCAGGACTTTGCACTTCAAAGGAGTCAAATAAAAGGAACCACAAACTTTAGGAATGGACAATACTAATTTCCTTTTTTTCTTTTTTTTTTTTTTTTTGTTTAAAATTTTGNACTAATTTCCTTTTTTTTTTTTTTTTTTTTTTTTTGGTGTAAAATTGTGGAGCAGATTGCCTGTGAGTTTTCGGGCATTAGAAATGTTATGTTTATTTTGGTGATGAATGAGAAACAGCTTAGAAAGGGTGTCAATAACTATTAAATTTCTATTTTCTTATTCTTTTTTAGGCAATTTATCTAGGTGAAAAAGTAAAAAAAGAGTCATGAAGTTATGGTGCAAATTGTGCAGCTTCAGTACCAGGGAAGGGATGTCTTACCTCAGTTCTCTTTAGGAAAGAATTGCCCTGACATAGGCATATAGTGGTGGGGTGCCGGAAGAAATGCTTTTTTCCATACTTGATGTTCAGCACAGGGAAGGATGTTACTACACAAGCATAGATTTGCGTGTGACTAATAGAGAGGTATGCATTTCCTTTCTTCAAATTAACACTGGCATATCCAGACATTAAATTTTTTCTCAGGTGATGTAGATACTCTTGTGCAGGTACATAGCCATTCTCGCATCTGCTGCTTTGTCTTTTCTCTCAACATTGAATTTTTGGAAAAATCTGATAATTATAGTCCTCTCCTTTTACAAGTTCTGGTTTTATTTCCTTTAGCTAAATGGGATTTTTTTCTGCTCCTACCCCACCAGTGTTTATTTTTCCCTCATCCTGCCTGAACTTTGTGTTTTCCTGATTTTATTAGAGTTAAAAGACTGCCTGGGTTATGAAGATAGTAAACGTGCACTAGCAAAAAAGTAGAGGGGGGTGGTGTGTGTATGCATTGTGAGGGAAAATGTGCTTCAAAAAGCAAGATCACTCAATATAGTATTTCTAACTGCATTTGTTATTCAGAAATAAAAAGAAGGGACATATGATGTGCTGTCTGGTATCTAAGTCAGTGACAATCAAAGAACAAAATCCAGGGTGTTAGATAATACAGGACAACATCAAAACTCATCTTTGCCTACTTCCCTTTCCTTGAGTGTGATTTTGCTCTTTCCATGATGACTTCTTTCAGCACCATTGGAGTTATCTGCAGATATGGACCTTAATTAATCCTCATTTCTGTTTTTAAGCTCTCCCCTTTTGCTGTTCCTTTTCTCTGCATGCTGCAGGGATGAGAAGCGTACTTTTTTAATGAAAGTTGAGATTCTGAACTCATAATGTTATTTAATGTTATTCCCAAAACTACTGCCCTAATCTCAGCCCTATAGTCCACAAGTATTAGTCTGGTGCTACTTGATTTAGTTATGTTTTTGTCTTTTGGATTTGGTTATTTTTTTTTCCCCTTTAATAGAATAGTTCTATTTTGTCATGTAGATTTGCAAAGCATGAAAAAAATCTCTGCTACTGTTTAATTCCTCTTTGTTCATACATTTTAATTATCTACCCTTTAGCTCATAAATATGGGCACTTTTAAATGAGAGTTATCTTAGCAGAACTTTGTTGGATTCATTTAGATTTTGTTTTGGGGTTTTTTGCCTTTTTAAAATAAGATTAAATAATTAGCAGGATTTTGCAAATTTACATAACTGCTGTTTTTTCATTTTAGATTTTCTTGTTGCTATGGCTTAACTTTTCTTCAGCCTGAATAATTTATTTTTACATTTGAAGAAAGCTTTTCATCTACTGTGCTATATACCTGATACTTATAATAAACAATAAATCAAAGGAATAGACTTCTTCCCTTAGAATTTGGTTGTCTTATAAAATGCTGGAAATTCTGATCAGTAAAGTTATGCAGTAATTATACTGTGTTTATCACTGGTAAGAGTCTTTCAGATGTAGCAGCCACTTGTCTTCTTAATGATTATTCCTGTTTATAAACACACACACAGCAGGTTGGGGGATATTTACAGCTCTACATTTTTATGATCTCTATAGTCACCTAAATGAGCAAGTTTAAACTTCTGTACTAAATAGGATTAGTTACATGAATGAAATTCGTCTCTGAAAAACTGCATGAGAGAGTAGATATGATACTGCTCCAAATACAGTATTTTTGCCTTCTTTTTTGAACACAAATACTTTTGGTCAGCTCATGTACTTGCTGCTCTCATCCTACTGTCTTTTTTTACCTCATTTAAGCTGGTGAGGAGTTTGTTTGTTTTGTGGGTTTTTTGTTTGTTTGTTTTTAATTACAAAACAAGAATTGTGGTTTTGCAGCAGATTTTTTGGGGTTTTAGCACATAGCTATGGAAGTGCAGGGATGTCTGAGTTAACAACCCACAAGGAAGTGGGGACAATATAACAAGAATACTCCGGCACTGTGTGCTAGATAATAAACTAATGAACTTGAGGTTGTTCACATCCCAGGTAAAAACCTGGAGATTAAGCTACTGTACAGAAAGGAGCAACAGCACCACCACCAGGTGTTGTAAGAAAAGAACAGTTTTAGAATATTCAACCTTGAGGATGAAGCAAAATGGAAGATGTCAATGGACAGGTCTGGCTCATTCCTGAACTCAGCCTTGTAATTGGCTGCTGCTGCTGCTTCTGGCAACTGACTCTGTTTATAGCTATTGTGCATTTGTAAGTGAATTATTTTTAAAGCTGTAAGATCATGTGCATTCCTGTCTCTGGATGTAAACGTGAGTATATTAGGGAGACTGAGCATTCTGCTGGGCACCTAAGGATTTCAAAGGGATATATCACTTTCCAAGTTTCTTTTTTTGAACTATTATTTTTTCTGTGACTCTAAGTATTTTGGCCTGTTCTTAAGTTCTAATGGTGTCTGGAACTTCAAATCAATATTGTAGCCTAAAAGATAACAGTTAAACAGTAGAAAAAAGATCTAATATTTAAAGAGTACCTCTTAATAGAGGACATTGTACTTTTCCTCAGTTCTAAATAATGATGAGTCAGAATGACAACATTCATATAATTTAAACTCTGATGCAGATTTATAACCCATAATTTCAAATGTTTAAGTAACACAGAAATCCATAACAACATCTGGAACGAGTTTCTCCCACTGTCAGCTTTATTCTTGCTGCTATTCTGTTTCCTCTTCAGCCTAGCTTTGCAGTTCCATTTCTTCTTCCTTTTTCCTCTAGTTCTGCTGCAGTCCATCTCTCACCACCTTCTTTTCTTCTTTTCTCTTCCCCTTTTCGTCATACTCTTCATTCCAGCAGCCTCTCTACTGATGAACTGACTGGTAGATTTTTTTCCCTGGATGCTCCAGACTAATGTGATCTGCACAGCCAAATATCATCAGTATGTTCTCAAGTACTGCATGCTGGGTGCCAATGTGCAATCTGTGCAAAAAATTGTCTTTTTCTTTTTTTTTTTTTTTATGTTTTACATAGAGAATAGAAAAAAAAGGATTCTTAGAGGTCTGCCAATTTCACTGAGACAGTCTTAATAACTGAATGCCTTCTGGACTTGATTTGATTTCACTTACCCTTTTTTCAGAAGTTTTTGAAACTGTCACTCTTTGGGGGGCATAGAACTACACAAGAAGTTGTAGAAAGATGCCATTTATCCCTGCCTGATGCCCCTCTGCCCCACCCCCTTAAAGTTTGAGTCTTCTCATTTTACTTTCCTAACTCTAAAATACTTTAGTATTATTGCTACCATTATTCACAGCCAACAGCATCTGAGCAGCACTACTTACTTGACCTTCAGATACTGCAACTTTCAGGATTTAACCAAAGTCATCTTTTTCTTTAGATTTTTTTCCTGCAAACTACCATAATTTCCTGCACCTTGAATTTTTTTCATATTTATCTTTGTTCCTTTTTACTTTGATGATTGAACTTAAATTATTACGTGCTAGTATAAAAGTGACACAGTGAATTGCTTATAGGGCCTCTATTGCTGAAATGACAGATAGAGGCTAATGCTTAGAGAAGCAGGCGAGATTCATGATGTAAGTTATCAAGATTACTTTCCTTTTGTCGTATTTATTAAAAAAAATACACCCAGTAATTGAACTCCTTTGTTGCTGGTCATTCTTTCCCACATCTATTTCCATCCATTGTTGCAGAAACTCCAATTTCCATTCTTCATGAAGATAAAAAGGTACATTTAAAATCATCCTTGATAGCTCTGTAGTTTGTCGCTGAATTTCTTGGACCTGTCTTTGAGATCTGAGTACCCAACTCCCAACAGAATGACTGGTCATGAGGCTTTTCTAAAACTACCTGTACGTTTACAGATGCCAGTCTATGTGAATGAGAAAACTAAGCTATCATTTTGAATTTTCCGAGTGAGTTGATGGTTCTTGAACAGAAAGACACCCCTGTGGGTTGATTTTGCATTTCTCCTTTAATCCATATATTTGGACAGTTTAGTGAGGTGATTGACGAAGAAGGACTTCTGACTGTGTGTCAGTTTTGTTTATGAAGCATCTTTCTTTGATATTTAATTTCTCTGATAAAAAAAGAGAAGAAAAATTACAGAGGACTGGAGCTCCTAACTTAGGGCTGCTCAGAAGGGGCCTAGAGTTACACTAATGTGTTGCCAAAATGTTTTTCATTTTACAGCATTTTTTGCCAAAGATAGTTTAAGCTTTTGAATCAGCACAAGATCATGTTACAGTGTTGTACCACAACAATTTTGATAATAAAATTGAAATTATCCCTTAAGAGAGGTACTCACTTGAATATCTAGTCTTGCATTAGATCAAGAGAAGATAAATAGTAAAAATTCAAAGAGCCTCCACTTCAGATATCAGTTTCAGGTGCAGTTCTGATTTGACAGAGATGTGAACAAGCTGACTAGTTCTGTGTTTTCCCATTAAAATGGCATGTTAGCTGAACCACATACAGCCTCACCCAGTTGTGCATGTGCTGAAGATCATCTGAAAGTCCATACAGAACTTTAATAAATAAGTAATTGATGATAATAGATGCATTTGGCAGAAATAGGTCCTCCTAACTGAACTTCTTAGAGTAAGTCACAGCAAAAGCTTGCATTACCTTTATTTTCTACTAATCAAAGACAGAATATAAATGAGAAAAATACTTTTTCTTAAAAATTTACTAAAGAAGTAGGGTGAAAGTTGCGTTATTGTATGTTGTAAAGGACTGCTCTACAGCCAACCGCCATGAACAGTGTAAGGCTGACTTATTTGGTGCCAACAAATCTCTCCATAATTCCTTTACTCTCTTATTAGCTCTTCTACACACTCTTTAGAGATGGTTCTAGGATCATCATAATTTTCTACCCACCGCACTTAATGTGTTTCCTTCTTCCATCATCATAGAATAATGAGAAATTCTTTTGGGATGAGTACTAAGCAATACTAGTCAGTATATTTGGTATAGCTTTGCAAGAGCTTTTGCCTGCTGCAGGTACCATCACTGCTCTGCAATAGAAAGCAGTCATAAACTCTTCTTAGCTGACTGCTGATGTGTTCATCCTACAGAATCCTGAAGAACAGCCTGTGTATGTCTCCTGATTAGATAGAGTGGATGGATACACTTAGCCCTGTATCATTGGCATGTACAATGTGTTCTTGGCTCATTCTGGTCTTACAAAACCAAACACTGGTTCAGTTTTGTTGTGATCCTGAGATTAGCTCAGTTTGTTAGAGCAAGGTGCTAATAACATCAGGGTTGTGGGTTTGATCCCTGTATGGGCTGTTTGCTTGAGTTTGACTTGATGGTCTTTGTGGTTTCCTTTCAACTCAGAATAGTCTGTGAAATACAGAGAAATTTATACTGCTGTGTATATTTTGTATTGTTTATCCAGTTTTTATCTCTTAATTACTAACCTTTTTGCTTCCCTGTACCCATCACAGTCTCTGAAATATGTGCCTCATTAAAAAACACAAAATAAGATAGCATTGTAGCATAGATAACAAAGAGCCATGATACTTTTTTTTTTTTGACAGTCATATTTTCCAAATCTCAAGTGAAAGTGAAGCATAGCATGCTTCACATGACACTCCATCATTAAATAAAGAAGTTCCAATGAAAATAATTGAGCAATGGCTGCCCTTTCTGTGTCACTTCTGTATGGCCCATTAATTCTGGCAAGTCTCTGTAAGAGTCACTATTATCAACTTCAGAAAGATAATCAAGCATTAATCTTAAATCAGTAGCTCATTATTTTAAAATTCAACTTACTTTATGACTACTGGGTTGACTTAGAGAATCTAATGGGATGCTTCTTGGATTTTAATGAGTGAAAAATTTTACTTTAGAACTATGTGAAATGACAGAATCCTGTCAATATATTTTAATAATGTTACTCTTAGCACATAGTAAATAGAAATTTCTCTAAGAGAAAAAAAAAATATCTTTTTATCTGTTTAATTTAGGACTAGAGAAATAATAACCCCCCAAAGCATCATCAAAATATTTGTATGAATTAAAGTTGAAGGCTTTTCAGCAATAATTCAATAATAGCTGATTGACAGTATGTCATGTAAATGGCCTAGACTTGCTGTTTATTTTTCTGGGTATGTTTAAAGTGTGTCATACAAAGGCTAGCTAAAGTAGAGGTAGTAAATGAGTTAAACTCAGGAATTCTAGTACTGATGCAGCCATCCTGTCTGAAATTCACGTCAGTTAAAATAAAATCTTTCAGAATAAGCAGGCTTAAGAGGGGAAATCATATAATTGTTCAGTTTCTGAAAGTTGATTTCTACTGAAGAGGTGTTGAGAAGGTGTAAAACAAGTATGTCATTCTTTCTATGCCACCTTTAGATGACAATTGTATTTTTTTTTTCAGAACACTACTACAGACATTTCTGAGATCTGCCACTAGGGAGCAACAGGAAGGGCTGCCACTGTCCCTCAACCCCAGAGCAGGGCAGAGCCAAGGGTTGCAGCAGCAGGTCCCATCCAGTCAGTGCTTCTCATGCACAGATGTCCTCTCCACGGTTGATCCTGGAAGTGTAGTCACTAAATGAGGGCCAAACACCTCTAAAGACTTGCTGGAACTGGAGGCTAGGCAAAAATGGGGCTTCAGGGCTCCTGGGTTGGGATGAGGGGGACCCAGGGAAATCTGGTCAGGTCCTGACAGCATCAGTTGCTAACAGGTCATGGTGCTTCTGTGAGGTCAATATGGCTTAATTTTCTTACCATCCCAAAAGAGGATGGCTACATCTTAACAAGATATGGTACCCCACTGGACTAGGCATTATTATTGCAGGATAAAACTTCAATAGTATGGATGACTGCACATTAATGTTGAGGCTAGAAAACCAGCCCTGTTTCATTTACTAATATAAATGTGGCCAACCATGCTAGAAGAAATCTACTTTAGTAATATTATTCTAGATTCAAAATGTGTGCAATTGAAATCAGTATCTGAGCCTAGAATCCTGTATAGAGAAATAAAAACCCTAAAAATATGTCTTTGTAGACAAGAAAAATTCAGCATAGTTCTTAAGTGCTGAATTCATTCCTGTGGTTGAAACTTCTGATAAGCATTGACCGTTGGGTTAGTTAAGGAAAACGTCAGGTAAATATGAATTTTCTTAAAGAAACCCCTTTGAGAACCTTCAGCTATCAATTAAAAGAAATGGAAGTTAAGTAATTTCAAATAAATTAAATCCATTTCTTGCTTTGAAATGCTAGTTTTGTCTGTGAGTACATATCTATCTGACTGTCCAGCTGCGTACAGGTCTGTGTAAACTTACTCTAGCAACTCAGACATCTTAGCCTTCTGTAATGGCAATCAAATGCATGCATTCAAGTTTGATGAATGTATTATCAAGGTACTAGGGTTATGGAGCTATTTTCAATGAAGCAGACTTCTCTGTTTCACCTGCTAAACCTTTCAATTCTGCCTAAGACTAAAAGGCCATAATAGAATTTGTATCCTCCTAAGAGTAATATCAAGCTGGTGCTAAGAGTTGTGAGATGTCTTAATAAAAGTGAGAAAAAACTCACCTAAAGCACTAATATGAGCATTCTGGGAAGTAAATTATTTTATTAGATGGCTCCTTAGAAGTAAATTCTATTGCACACTGATTACATGAAGTAGTCAGCTAGTACTGTTTTGTGTATCTTCTGTGTTTCTGTGGAACTTCTAAATATTTAATCTAAATCATTACAGAACAACCTTGCTACCATAGCTGTGATTTGATAGAGTTCATTTTAAGTCACTGTAGGTGTCATGCAGGACTTAGATATGACTGAGACTTATATAATTTGATTTCAAAATTCTTCTCAGTAAAGACCAGATTTTGCTCATTCCAAAACTAGACAACATTGGGATCAAATTTTCAGCCAGCCTTATGAGATTTTTTTGCCTTTTATATCCAAATATTTTACTGGACCACTTGAAAAACTGGAATTTTACTGAGAGGTGTTACTAATTTTACTGTATTTCCCAGAAACTCCATGTCAGATATGTGCTGTGAGAGCCTGGAAGCTGAATTTCTAAAATTTGTGAAACCATGTTTATTAGGGCTTAATGTCCATATCTTTCATTAGTTTATCACTTTCTTCTTTTGAGGTGTAAGGTCAAATGTCTTGAAGAAGTTTTTCTGTGACAGGTTGACAAACATGAAGGACAGTATTCTGTAGACTGCATAGGGATCTAAAAGCTTTTGGTTAACATGCTCATCAGTTATCAATGATTTCCACATTGGTGTCAAGAAACAGGCTCAGAGATTAAAAAACATGAGGACACTGAAATGAAGCTAAATGCAAGCTCTCTCTGTGCTGCTCAGCAAATATATTAGTCATACATTATATCTGTCTTACAAAAATTACAATTTAATTAATTAGAGTGATATTATGACTTAACTGATAAGGGTATTATTAGCAAATATCTACTAAAAGGCAAATCCAAGCAGTCCTTCAGAACTGAAAGAATTAAAAGATACCCTGTTTCAGTGAAGCTACAGAGCAACACTTCCACAGTTAAATGAATCAATGTCTCTCTCAATAGTGTAGTATTTACATCAAGAACCAAAATGTAAATGTTGAATTAATTTCCATTGCCCATTGAAAAGTGAAAATTAAAAGCTTAAATGAAAACATATAGTCAGAACTGGGAACTTATATATTTAAATTTTTAATCTTTATATTGTTCTTAAAATATTCTGCTAAATATTTGCTTCATTTGCATTTGATATAGCTTGGTGAATCATCCTACAAGAAGGATAGTTATATGATGCATTGCAAGGAAATCATAAATGCAGGTGACTTGCAACAGATGAAGATATATATATGTATATAAATGTATCTATATATAAATGAATCGTTACGACATTTAATGGTATTGGCAAACCATACAGGGTATTTTTGGAGAATTCCTAGTCTTTTTAATTACAATAAGTATTTTCAACATACTTCTAGATTAGGTATGCATAAATATTTCAGTGAAAAAAAGACCTTGTTTGCTCATAGTGTTTCAGTTTCATCAGAGCAAACAATAAATTGGTTTCACTTAGTTTTTCTCTTTCCAGAATATGTTCCATCACTTAATTCAAGTATTCATATGCTTGAACTTACTTCATCCCTAAGAGGTAAATTAATCTTCCAGGCAATAAGGAGTGACCTGGGTGACCCTGGAGAGCAGGGAAGTTGACACTAACCAGTTGAGACTAGTAGTAATCTCATGCTGTGCAGAAGGTCTAAGTGAACAGTCTGCAAGGTTAATGTGTTAGTACGTCAAGACGGTGTCCTAGGGAAAAAAAAAGTAGATGATTAACTCACCCAGAGCCACAGGCTGTTTTGTGTTTATACTGTCATTATGATGATAGAGATAGACCAAGCAGACTTTCTCTTTTGAGAGTCTGTGCTCTGATGAATTATAAAGGCTCAAATCAGAACAGTGCTTGCCTGTGGACTTAATGCAGTTAAACAGCAGAGCAGAGGAGTGTTCTGAAACTCTTACCAGGTAAAGCACTTTTTTCTCCTGGTAGCAGAAGTGATAACTTTGCTTAATGTGCTACTTTTCTAGCATCAGCGGGACAATACAAGTAATTTACAATTTATACTACTGTTAATGTAAAGATTTATATCCACAGCACCTTATGTTATTGTGGTTTTATGTTGGGATGACTATGTTGTTTTAAATTGGAATAACATTTTTTGTAAAAGAATAAAAAGTTAGGCTNAAAAAAAAAAAAAGACTCTTCTTTAAGAAGAGTCTACAACTAAGAGAAATCAAACAGTAAGTTGCTTTGATTGTACTAATGAGGGTGATAAATTAAAAAAAATAGTATTCCAAATAACCCACAGCCCTCACTGTATTCCCTCTCTTTCTTGCTGGAACAACTGGGTTGTTTCAACAACAGCTATCAGCAGTGGAGACTTAAAAAAAAGTGATGAATCTTATAATTCATTGTATTCATTGTATCTGTGATGCTGCCAAAGGAGATTCTGAGTGGCGTAGAAATTAAAAGCTATCAATATTCTGGTGACATCAGGATCCTCGGGTCAATCTACTGATAAATGTAATTACTTTTGAGTTAGCAGTTGAGAACTGTGGCTTGAAAAAAATTAGCCTTATCTCAATCCCAGGAAGACAGAAGCGATGCCAATGAGTGCACTAAAACAACTATATCCTAATAGGACCATGAGGGGATTGATGGGACTATTAAGAAGAGTCATTGGTCTTTTTGCCACAGTTCTCATTTATTCATCAAGTCTGTGTTTCAGAGAAGGCCTCCCCAGACCAACCTCTCCTTTGCTGACATGTTGTTCACAAGTAGCCTTGGTTTTTGGCTTGAGGAGCACTACAGTGTGCTTTCTGCAGACTGGTTATTCAGAAAAAAAATTGAAGATCAAACCCTGAAAAAGGATTAGCAAGGTATGTTTATTGATAACACTCAGGGAGAGTTTTACCTAAACACAAGTTTTTGCATAATCCTAATTTTGTGTATTGCTTTATAAGTTACTTAGTATTTCACTGAAACCAGACCAATTTTACAAGTTCACTTGCAGTTATTTCAGATAATAGTGGGAATTTATTTTAAATAAATGAAGTTAAACTCCAGTGCTTCCATTTTTCCTATTTAGTTGCCTTCCTTATGCAGCATTCCCATTTTATGCATTTCTGTCTGAAAACTTTCTAAAGGAAGCAAGGGTGAGATAGGACCCAATTTAACCTAGGCAAAGTCAATTGTTGTTTGGAGACTTTGCTGTGCCTCACCAGCTCAGCAGCCTGGAGAGCCAAGCTGTCTGCTGGCAGCTCCCCTGAGAGTTACAGGAAATAGCCTCTTCAACTGACAAGTGGGTGAAGTCATTGGTGGTTGTGGCGAATACTGTTTCCATCCTTTTCATCTTTTGGGGACAGTGTTAGGAACAAGACTAGTGTTTCAGAGCTCTACAGACCTCTACATAATTTCTGTCCTTCTCCTTCTGTGGCAAAAGCGGCTCACCTTGGGCACCAAAAATTAGTCTTTGACTACATAGTTGGCAAGAGTATTTTGGTTTCACTTGGCTATGCTGTCTTGAACTAGTCTTTCACACTGGCATGTCACAGGTCCTACCACAGCTATTAAAACCTTTTTCTTCAAAAGTGGCAAGCATTCAGTCATGGATGTCTGGTCTCCTAGACACTGCACTGATTGAATGCAATCACCTTATTCAATACAATGCCAGGCCTATTTAGAAATTGTGTAATAATAATTATATAATTTATACACAGCCTGACACTCACATACATTTTCCATGTCATGCTGGCAGACATGTATTTCAAGTATGAACTGACTCTTCCTTACTGATGGTTCTTGTCATGGTTCTTATCACAACTAGCTATACTTTCACTTTTTATGAGCAAATAATATCTCTATAATTATTTTCAGAAAACTCTAGGACAAATAATGTAAAAGAAATACAGGTCAGATTCTGCTATTACTCTGTATGCAAAGTTACTTCATTGATTTGTGAAGCATTTCTTACAGGATAATCTGTTTTATAAAACAATTCCCACCAAAAAAGTACATAGTAAAGGTATTGGCCACAGACTGAAGTTTTAATAAAATGTATACTCGTCTCAGGCAATAAAAAAAAGAAATAATAAACAAACAATTCAGTATGTATGGTTCACTCAGTGTGTGTGTATGTATATATCTTGTACATTTAATTTTCAACTCTTGAGAACACTTCTGAGAAGGAATCAGTCTATCATAGGTGATAGTGTCATTTTTATCTTTATATCTTTGCATTTCTATGAATGCGATTTTTCTTTAAAATGAGGGAAAAATGTGTAATAAAGCCAACTGTATCCTGTTTAACCTATCACCAAAATAACCAGTTTTAATAGTCTCTATGTAGATTAAATTTTGTTTGCTTTTATTTTTGCATTTAATAATAATGATATTTAATAAGGATAAATTAATAGGTTTATTCACTTGAAAAAAGCAAATAATCTTTTACTTATCACCTCTGTCTGCAACCATTACTGATTAAGTCTTCCACTGGTCCATATGGATCCCATTTTGCTTGGATTTCACTAAGACTTCACTTGTTTTCTTTCAGTGTCCTAGCCAAATAATATGTATAAATCAAAGGAGAATATAGAATTCTTAAAGTGTTCTTTTAATCTGAAGGACCTCTTTATAAAGTTTCTGCCCCTCTTTGTTTGACAAGATTTTCTTGAAGTCCAGGCATTAAAAGGTTGAAATCATAACAGAAGTTAACTGGATGCCTTTTTCATGTTAAGGAGCTGTAATGTATGTTTATTATTCAATTTTGTGAAAAACCCCCAAAAATTTAGTTTGCTATTGAATTATTTCTGAAGTGCAATATGGAATCACTTTGTCCTCACACCTTGCCGTATTTAAAAGAAATAAATGAGTAATTTTATTTGTCACGCTCTGTGGTGCATTTTTTAGTAAACTGGCTTCACCACAGCATTAACATGTGCCTCTGGATGGTGCTACTGCAGCCTAAAGAATACAGAGTTGCAATTGTCTGTAAGGACAAGGAAAATAAAAGGCCTGAAAAGACAGCAAATTTATAGTATAGAGCGAGGCACCACTTTCTAGCTGTTTCTTTATGTGTTGCCTTGTTTGTAGGACCATAATTACATACTGATTACAGCTAGAAAAAAGTATTCTTTCCATCCTGAATAGTCATCACTGTGTTACTGTGTTTTGCTCCCATCCCTTTCTTTTGCTCTTTTTGAATGTTGTCAGATCTATTTTAGGCTTTAACATAGCTTTTGGAAAACATAAATTTCAAAATATTGTTTACATTGCTTACAATGATGGTGATCTTGTGAATTATATATCAGCTGGTATATATTACTAACTAATTAACTTAGTATGACTGTGCATGCACCCATGAGACTGGATAATGTTAAAATGAAAGGCTGACTACAGCCTTCCTGAGCTACATGATCTAGGCTGCGTTTGAATTTCTATCCCTTCAAGTGCCCTCACTTCAATTAAATTAAAATAGAAAACATCGGAATCATTCTACTGTAAGGAGGCAATAAAACCTCTGTAACAGAAAATAGTGCAATTTGGTTTTTTTTAAAAATATTCCTGGTTTTACCTCTCTGACATTTTCACATTACAACAAATTTTGAGACAAAATTGAAGGGGCTGTAAATCACCCTTACTCAATTGACTTCCATTGAAACTGAGCTGATTTAGGCCAGCAGAAGTGATCAGTGCCAAAAGCTCTGAATTCTCTCAGCCGTGAAACAAGTCACTTGCAAATCATTAGGATGGCTCAAAAAGGATCTTACCAAAGTACATTTTGGCTTTTCTTTCTGTTTTTTAAAACTTTGGTATCCACTGAGGTAACAGTAAATGAGCTCTCTACTGATTAAAATATTTGAAACATATTTAAAAAGAGACCAGGGTTTTCACCATCACTTTCAATCAGTAAATTCTTTTTTCCTCTGCCACAGGATTCTGGGCTCATGGAAGTGAATTTAAAAGTCAGTTATACAATTCTTGCACTAAGTGGTACAGTAATTTCAATAAAAAACAACCAAACTCACAAGACCAAATGTAGTGTACCCCTATCTACTATCTACATATCTAATATGTTCTTAAAATGTAGTTACCTTACATGGTGAGGTCAAATATCGTAATGTTTTTGTAATGGGAATTCACCTGGTTTTCTATTTATTTTGAACTATTCTTTATCACCTGAGGATTGAGAGCAAAATCAACAAAAGCCCCCACTGTCAGAATTCCTGTTATCCAAACCTGTCTTTTGCATCTGAAGACAAGGTGAGAGGGGGGTAATTCTTCACCTGGGATGTCCCCAGAGCTCCCTCCCTAATGAGTGTGGTTCAGGTGGTTGTGGATTTCCACATCCTTGTCTTAAGAGCTCATGCACCTGTACATATGCATATGCACATAGGCACTTGAGATTGGTCAGTAGCATTGACTAAGACATTTTTGGTGCAGTGGCATCTTAACAGCAGATCATGGGATATTTTAGGTTGGAAGGAACTTCAGGAGATTTCTAGTCTAACCTCCAGCTCAAAACAGGGTCAGTTTGAGGTTGTGTTCAGATGACTTAGGACTTTAGCCAGTCAGTTTTTGAAAACCTCCAAGGATGGGTATCTTCTCTGGGCAGCTTGTTCAGCTGTCTGAGCATCCTTACTGGAAAAAAGCTTTTACCAGCTTAAACCTTTTGTTTCATGTTATGCCCATTATGTCCTGTCCTGGCATTGCACACCATTGTGAAGAATATTGGCTCATCTCCCTGTTTAGATTTGCTGTTTGGGGGACTTGACCACAAAGCCATTTCTTCTCAAGGCTGAACAAACTCATATCCCCCATCCTTTTCTCACAGTATGATCCAGGTCTCTCTGAACATCTTCATAGCTGTCTGCTGAACTTGCTCCAGTTTATCGATATATTTCTTAAATAGAAGGGCTTAGAACTCATTCACACATCGAATGTACTGGTGAAACACACAATTTTGAGAACTTCCCATCAGTCTGTACACTAGAGGTTATGATACAAGTTATAACAATAAGGAGAAATGAAACAGCCTTGGTAAAATGAGTTCAAACTGCACTTGGTAAATTGGAACATGAACTGCACGAGATTGTGGAATTCTGCAGAGGAGTTTTGAGTTCTTCCAAAGTGTATCTATAACAGTAAAATATATTGTAAGAAAGTAGGTGGAAGCATTTCAGTTTTGTTCAAGGTCAGGTTAAAAATTACTTTTGACCAGCCTCAGGTTACTAAAATAGGCTTATAATATAATGGTTATCATAGGTGGTCTTTTTTTTAATCATAGTACCAAAATACCTAAAAAAGTCATGTCTTCTTCATTTGATTTCAGACTGCCTGAAAACAACCAAGCAGGTACTGTCTCAGTGTTACAGTGATATCCACAAACTGTCCAATATCTGCTTTTTAGGGATGCATATTGCCAGCAGGCTCAGAAAACTGTCAAAAGAGTGTACACTGAATTGCAAGTCTGAAGCCTTACTGTGCTAATAGTGGTTCATGCAAAGGGACTTGCTGATTTTGGTATGTAAAATACGGCAGTGTGAGTACCTCCTACCAAGAGAAAGCCTGTACTTTAACAGTACTTTGCATATTTATTATGTTATTATTATTAATGTACTGACACCTAAAGGGGATATTTAGTTCCTGAGAAAGTGTTTGATCACTAAGAGTTTTAAGCAAACTATGAGTATCAGGTGCCTGTATATTGTGCTAAACTAAGTGCAAATTTGGTGGACTTGGATTTATTCGTTGGATTCCTCCCCTGTGAGGACTTAAACTTGTTTGTGCTGGAAGTTCTCAATGGCAGAAGGGAAAGGCCCCCAAATTCTCAAGATGGCTCTGGTTTTAGCTGTGTGAAATAACAGAACTTCAGATACTTTGGTAGAGTATTGAGTCTTAAAGGTGTTTATGCAGTTAAGGATGTTTTCAACTACTTTTTAATATTAGATGCCTAAAGTGTATTGTGGGAACCTTTATGCTTTTCTGGGTGTTGTTTGTTGCTTAGTCACAAGCATCTTCTTCAGCACCATTTAATTTAGTATGTCTCAGCCAAGGTAATTCTGAAATTTGCTGCAAAAGCTCTGACAGCATATCTACTTCCCCCACCGCCAAAATACCATCTCCAGACAAGCCTCTTCCATCTACCTCCTCAGCTCTTTGTAGGTAATTGTCCTGATTCACACAAGGAGAGCAAGAAGAGCAAATTGAATCTCTCTCTGAAACAGATAGCATTACCAATGAGGGAACTTTTCTTCAAGTTGCTGATTGTCACGGTTTTGCCCTGGTGAGGATGGAATATGTGCAGCTGTAAGACTGCTGCCAGTGGAGTGTGTACAGCCAACCTGCTAGAGGAGCAAGCGTCTGCAATGTCCCTAATTTAGCAATGAAGCCAATCAGTTCTAATTAGTTTGTGATTAAAGAACTAGCTATCTTCTAGGCTCTGAGAAGAGTAGTGTTTGTGGGTAAGCTTGTAGACTGAAATCCCCTTCCAGAAGCCAATTGTCCATGTCCTGTTCATGGCATCAAGCAGTCCATTAACTAGCTGCTTAATTCTAATTGATGGTGCTCTCATTTTTATCAGCTCCTGGAAAAAACACCTTTAATTAGACTAGTGGGGAAATTACAGATTTTCACCTGTGGAAAATCATGTGTTTCAGCTGTTGTCTACACATCTTGTAGAACAAAATGATGTTTCACCATCTCCAGTAAATCACATAGGTTTCCTCTGACAGTAAAACATGATTAAATTATAGCCTATAAGCAATTCAGTGCTCTTGAACCCATGTTTCTCCTCCTGACTGTCAAAAATTACATCTTTTTGTACACAAAAATAAAATAGTTGAAACAAAAAAGTGTTTAATTTTATATATCCATATAGCAATTTTCCTACTGGTTACACTAAGTTAAATTAATTATTTCTCTTCCTCATTATGCTCTACTTCTTGCAGTTGGTAGGATCACTAAAATGGGGCACAGCAGGAAGAGACAGTGGATAGGGCAAATGGAAAAGTTAACACAACATTTTCTTCAGCTTTTAATATTGTAAAATGTTGCTTTTGGATCTCTTATATGCTTAAATTTGTAGTTGTCTCTTTATTGTGAAGATATTGGTTTCATGACCTTCCTTTTTGGTTGCAGTCGAAAAAATTTTCCCACTGCTTCTTCCTGGAAAACAACCTCTCTCTTCTATCTTGTCCAGCTCTAAAAATACCCAACTGGATGTGTAATACTGTGAATACAAACCCAGTAGTAACTGAGAGTGAAATAATTTTAAGTTTCATTGCTACATTAATTTTACATTGGTTTTCGTTGCATTTGTCTTGAAATCTTTTTACATATTTGTCTCCTTAACAGTAACATGCAGCCCTGTGAATTAATCCAAACATGACATATATTGTAGCTGTGATCAATCCTTGCAACAACTGTAAGAAAATATAACAACTTAATTTTTGTTCTGCTGGGTCTGAGTCTCTAGCTGCATAGCAGCTGACTAAACAGTGGATAGTATGTGAGATACTGCTATATACTACCTATAGGCTTTATTTGAGGACTGCAAAATTGTCACAGAGACCAGCAGCAAAATGTAATTAAGGAGCACTGGGGTGATGACAGGGTAAGCCAAGGAAAATAACACAGGCCATCAAGGATGAGCCGAAGGAGTGCAATGAGTGGGCTAGTGGCTGAGGGAATCTCAGGTCTTGTGTTAATAGAACAACACTTGGGAGTGAGTAGAGTATGCGGGGACAGAGAAACTAGATAGGAATTTCATGGAAATGCTGAACAGGGAGAGTATCCAAGGCTTGACAAAAGGGATATTTTGATTACTAAACTCTGTTTAAATTCAAGATTTAGACTAAAGCAAAATAATTCAGACTTGTCTTTAGACAAGTAAAAGGCTCATACTTTAAAAAAATAATTTTATTTATTTTATTTTATTTCTCTTGTGTAACACTAGTTCTCTACTAATTAATTATGTAGTCTAAGCTAGTCACACAATAAAGTCTGTTCAGGGGACCACTTCCACTTGTTTTCCTAAGTGCTTGTTTTTGGAGAAGGGTGAGTGTTTGCTTTTCAAACAAAAAAAGTTTTTTTAGGTTAGACAACTAACTGTTAGATCACTAAAGCTGTAGGAGATGCATCCTACCTTAGCCATTAACTGCAAATACAATGAGCTGATGAAAGCTCCCTTCCAGGAGCAACCAAAATTATTCAGTACTTCACATGAAATCGTGACATCAAAACACTTAGTCTGAATGGGAATTCACAGCACATTCCAAATCTATATTTAAATTCTCTGCATAAAAAAAGCTATCAAATATTCATTGCAGAAATGGCCTTGATAGGATATTGCTGCCCCTTAGCTTGCAGACTTCAAGCCAAGCCAGAGCAGACATCCATCACACATCGTCCTCTTTTGATACAGGAGCAGATAATTCAGCCCAGCACTCTGATATCAGAGAAGGGGTTCCTAAATGAGCTCATTCCGTTGGCTCAACAGAAGAGGCCTTAAATTTCTACAAAAGGATTAGTAACAAGTATTTGTAGGTGATGAAAAGGCCACAAAAACATCTCAAACTGCTACTTTGATAAATAGCTGACTAGGAATTCTTTGCAATCTGCACTGCTCCGCTTTTGTGGATCTTCACACTAAATGAAAATGCTTAAACCTCTGGTCAGTAGTAATTAAGATGATTGGTTTAGATGTTGCAATATTTTTGGTGAAGCCTTGCTGTAACTTAGTCTTCAAATAGACTTATGGCAAACAGTGGCCACAAATACATCAGAAAGTTATTTGTTTGGATAATTCTTTGTTTATACTTCCAACAAGTGCTTTCCAGTTGCAGGAAAGGCTTTTCTTAAGATTGATGTCAATCAAGTTTGTAACTAAAGCTAATACTTCGGAGGAAAAAAGTCCCTTGAGTTTCTGGTCTGAAGTTTAAACTTAAAAGCTCTCACAGTCAATAAACAGGGGTAGCTATTTTTATACATATTGCTGTTATGTGCTGAAGGTTCTCTGAGTTTAAATGCTAACAGACAATGAGTAAATTCAGTTGCTTGCACTGAATCTTTCCTCTTGCAGAGAGCCATTGCTATAGGTTTTGGAGCCTGCATTAGAATTGTTTGCAGCCTGTGAGGTTTTAAAACGGTATCTGTTATGTCTACCTATGTGCCTGGACTAATACGCTAGCAATTTTTTCCCATAGACAGATTTTCCCATGAGTAATTTGTGTTAGAAAATGTAGGTCCTATCTGCATACATGCCTTGAGATCTGATTTATTTTAAACTTGAGAAATTCAACAGAATATTTGATTGCCTATTCATGCTAACATACTGACATTATTCTGAGAGAGAAATAAAGCACCTAAAGTTTGAACAACATTTAAAATGTTTTCACTAAGGCAGTCCTTAGATCTCTGTTAGCAAACAGTAAGCAAGTTTTCTCCTTTATATTCATGCTATTTTGTCCAGAAATCTCATCTAAAACTTTTGACATAGTTTAATTATGGCAAACACATCTCTTTTTAGAACATAATTAAATGTTTTTTCTGTGCCATTTCAATTTGGTGAAAAATCTGTAAAACTATTTCGTATTCACAAATCAAACTGACAACTTTTGAGGCTGAAATTCCCTATTTTTTTTAGAATTAGGTTGTCTTATTTAATGGTAAAACTCATCATTTTACATTTGAAAGAATTTCACATGCTGCTGTATAGTGATATATGTAAAATAAAATCTTAGCTCTGACAAAGATATAAATTATCCTTGTGCATTTAATTTTTATTTTTACAAGTAGAGAAAAATAGATATAATTAAAAGATTGAAAAAAGTGCAATGCCATACTAAGATAGAATCAACTGCCTTACTTCAAAATGTACTAAAACTAGAAATATAGAGGAGTGAAAGAGACAGTGGCTAACTAATCCTTCTAAATGGGATATGGTACCAAATTTGCAGAAGTATAAGACTTGAGAGTAACTGAGAAGTAGATCTCTGCTTTCAGTGTCCTTTCTAAAATAAAAACAGAAGCAGCAAGAGGTGACTTGAGCAATATTTAAATGACCATGTAAACATTTAAGAAACATGTAAAATACATGGAATTATTATATAGAAATCTTTGCACAGGTTGACTGTGGTTTGGTCTCTGGTGTAAAACCTGGACACAATCTAAAACCTATTGTGATGTCAGATCTCTTAATTGCTATGAATCCTTCCTTAGTAATGCAGTAGTCGCTCTCCCTTTTATTTAAATTTCTACAATGCCTTTCTTTTTTTCTGCATATATTTTCTGCAGGTGTGTGCTCTCAGATTGTCAGAAATATTGTAGCCAGAAAGCAAACTGTTATAGGTGAACCGATTCTCTTCCAGAACACCATTTTTAGAGGTCATGAGTCTTCTGGCAGTAAGATTAGTAGTGCTCTGCCTGCAGTTTCAAAGCTGCAATCTGTTTATAACAAGCACATATAAATTTTTAAAATGCTATACCCAGCTTTGAATTTTGTACATACTAAATATTGTGTTCCTACATGGGCAATTCTATTGATAGTGACTAGTCATGTGCCTGAAAGAAATATTGCTTATCTCACTGTATCTTTTTTATACACTTTTTCTTTTAAATGCATGGTGTGGTTCTTAGTGGGGTTGGGAGAAACCATATCCTATCCTCGTTATTTTAATGCAGTCATCAATGTTTAGCTTAACATATACATGTTAGCAAATCTTGGCTCAGTAAGGTATTTCACACCAGACTCTCACTGTTAGCTGTGGCAGACATGGACTTTAGATGTTTGAGAGTTCTGAGTGCCTGTCTTCTCCAACTCTATATACTCTTTCAATGAGCTATAATTAAGCAGTGTGAAGACATTAATTAGAATAAGGAAAGTTTTTCACTCTGATAACAACATTCCAATTGTTGTTAGGGACTCTTCTCAAACTCCAGAAATGGGGAAAAAAAGAATCTTCTGTGAGCAATGCAACCTTAGTTTTCTTTTCTAAGAGAAAACACTCTAGTAAATGTCACATATAGTAATAGGAACAAAACACCCCCATATAACTAGGCTATTGGTTTAATTCCACTCTGATATATATTATTTTTAATTTGTTAGAAGTGTCTTGCTGAAACAAATGTCCAGTTAACTGTAAAGATGAGGAAAAGTGTTGTAGTATTTCCAACTATGTTTGTGGGCCTGGCAATATTTTTTTTTTTTATGGAACCAGGCAAATAAAAATGTTAGTTTTTCATTTTTGGTGGTGTTAAAGTGAAATTTATTGAAAAATATTCACTTAATGTGAAACGTCCTTGCTATTTTCTGTTTAAAAAGAGGTTTCAGCCCAGTTTTGACTAGGAAGGTTTTTTAAAATCTCTGCATTATTCTAGGGATTAAAAAACTGTTTGGTTCTCAGACTTTTGCTAATTGGTCTTGCTGTCATGTCATTTTTTGATTTTGTTTTGTTTTGGGTTTTTCTGTGAGTTGGTATAATGAGGTGTAACTCCCAAATAATTACATCAAGGGCCAGTTCATTAAATCACAAAGCCATATCTGTCATCCATCAGTTGCTGGAGAACAGCACAGTCAAACTCCTTCATTTCACTGTCACTGCTTCTACATTCTCAGTTTTTCTTTTTGGAATGGCTGAGAAAATTATCTGCTTCTCTGAATTGCTTCCTAAACTGACATTATACTATTACAGAGGAGCTGCAGGTTTTGTGATGCTCTCTGTAAACTAACTCATGCACAAAACAAGCATCAGTGTTACAATGCAGCTATTAGAAAACTCAACTCCCCCACCTTAAAAGTATATCATACTCTTAAATTTGAGTAACAGAAGATGATGATCTGCATTATTTGTTCGGAGAGAACAAACTCTGTAATGTGTAAGGAAAACAGCTGAATAATCTGGAAGACTTCAATGGGAGCAACATATGCTCCTGGTGCTTCCTGCTGAGCCTGCTGAAATGGCTTACAGTTACAGATGCCAGCTTTCTGTGGAAAAAATTGTTGCGGCAAAGATGGGAAGTTCTAACCAATTCTGACAAATAGAGGACTATCATGCCTGAGATGAAGAGTGGAGACTACTTACAAATTAACTGTGTTTTAGTTGGGATTGGCCCACACAAAAGATCAATTGTAACAAAATATTTTCCTTTGATTTCATTTGCTTCCAAGTGCAGTTTAAGTAAAACTGTTTTGCAAGACAAATAACGAGGATAAATAATTTAACAGTGAGTAAAAAATGAAAATTGTAGCTGTGAACTGAAAAAGTATTACTAGATATCCAAAATCCAGACTTTCTGACATTGTCAAAACGGAAGTTTGGAAAAATACACCACCTGCAGAGATGCACCAACTGTCTTTGAGCAGCAATTCTGCCAAGTGTGTATAACAAAGGCAGGTAAAGGGAAGCAAAAGGAATAAAATCTGTTTATGAGGAGCCATTTTGCCTGTTACCTTTTTCACAATAGTTTTTATTGTCATTTTTTCTCCCTGCTTCTGCATTGCTTGTCCTTTCACCATTACCCCAGAAAGATTTCTCCTCTTTTTGAAAGCACAGTCCATAAAGAGCTGATTTGTTTCTCAGCACATATGAGAGGCGACAGGGCCACAGAAAAGTGGATGGGACTGTGGAAAGGTAAAGGGTCTTTCCTTGCTGGTGACAAATCAATGCTTAGGAGATTCGTGACCCTCGTACAGTAGGACTTTGTAATGCTGAGCCAACTGTTCTCACTGACTAAAGGACAAGATATGCCAATTTGATGTTTTGTTTTGTTTTGTTTTGTATTTTTTAACCTTGTTTTCCTGGACAAGATTACCAAATGTAAGGATAAGATACATAAATCAAGCAATAGCCAACATAGAAATAAATACTTTAAAATAGTGTAAATGTTAATCTATAGTTGGCAGTTGAGTCTTTAAAGCAGACATAGAATGTATCCCATTTCTATTATTAACCCATTAATAGTAATCCATTGTTAGATGTATCTGTAATCAAACAGAAAAATCACGTGTAATATCTTTAGGTTAGTAAAACAAAAGATGTAGCTGTAATGGATGATGATGAAAAAATAATTTCCATTCTAAGTGAAAGAATATGACACAATGCAACAGTTGAAAGCGAGACTTTTAAAAAAGAACATTTCTATAATTTTCATCTGAGAGTGTTCAGAGAGGAAAATTGGAAGTTTTATGAGTTTTAACTTTGAATTTGATAAGATTTTGAGAATTTGTACCCCAAAACAATGTAAGAAGATTTACAGTGAGCCAATATTTGAACTGAAAATGAAAAGTGAACTGACCACTTTTGTTCCAATCAGTTCTAGACATAGAAAAAACAATACTGAAGAAGAATGATGAAGAAAAGAAAAAAAAGGGTCATTGACTAGAGATTAGGAGACAACACCTGTTTCCTACATGGAACTCTATGTGTTCCTACTTTCTTGTCTGATTGCAGTGTTTTTCTAAGCTTGGAAAATGAAGTTATGATGACTACTTTGTCAATATTGTGATCTTATTCCCATACACACTTCACCGCCATAGCAGGAATCTCTCTACTCCTCTAAATTATTTCCTGTTTCCCAAGGCTGTCCAGTGCCCAAAACCTTTCTCAAACCCAGTCTCCTCACATTTTTCCAGTTTGAAGCTCTAACCAACTACTGTATACAAGGTCCATGACTTCAGCCTTTTGTCTTCAAGAAACATAAATCAACACTTTAACTAGATATATGGGATGGAATCTAAAAGATATTGAAATAATTAAGGGAGATAATGTAGGCTGCATTTTTACATAAATTGCTTTCTATGATGCTAAGTGGTAACAGAAAGATTTGTGAGATTTAAGGAATGGTATTGCTCTGAAACGTTAGAACAACTGGTGATTTCCGGAAACATGGCAGTTATATAAACAGATTTGTTTATTTTTGTATTCCTACGTGAAAAGTGGACATTTCCTTGACCCTTAGTGTTTGATTTGTCCATCAGTCTGTCAGTGCCCCATTATGGGGTCCTGTCACCAAACAGCCCTGCCGGATCGAGGGTGTTTCGACTGCCCTTTTCAGGGGGCAAAGCCAACAGCATAAGGGAGACCTCTGAGCAGGTCTTCCCACTTTATTCGAGTGTGTTACCCACTGCTGGCAACTGCCAGTGCCTGTGAAGGACTCTCTCTAACAGTTTACAGAATAACACTCTTTGTTAAAATAAAATTGTGACAGGTTAAGGTTTGAGGACTTATACTCATGACAGTATCTGACTGCAAAAACATACTTAAAGCAATATACAGGCAAGCCTTAATCCCAATAAAAGTATTCAGTGCGCACAGAGTACAGTTCTTAAGGAACTCCTATGGAGGGAGAAGACAGGTTCAGCCCATTGACCAATGTCAGCAATTACAATAAAGTCTTCCCTCACTTTTGCCCCATTCTTGACTTACTTTTATACTATTTCTTTAGGTGGAAATTGAGTGACTTTAGTCATAAATACCTTTGTTGATGGTTGGAGTAAACTTGTCTCCTTTTGCTTTTAAAGATACAGTAAA
Source organism: Scytalopus superciliaris (assembly GCA_013400415.1). Lineage (NCBI taxonomy): Eukaryota > Metazoa > Chordata > Aves > Passeriformes > Rhinocryptidae > Scytalopus > Scytalopus superciliaris. The sequence goes on along the minus strand of VXBX01009832.1, from coordinate 191,663 downwards.
AAAATATATAGTGCACATGCCCAAGAAGGGGATGGTCATCTCTTGGAAACAGGTAACATTGGGATGGAGTTGTGCATTAATATTACAATTAGGTTTAATGAACCAAATTCATCTGAGGAGAGAGATTCCACCAAAGTTATTGGCTCAACAGTAGGACATTTTTCTCCTATCTCCCTTGGCTGGCAGGTGTGGTACAGTTTTATCAACTGCAAGGTACCATCCAGTTCCCCACCCTGGTGGTCGTGTCTCCACTTTGCTCCACCCTCCATTCCATCCCCCTTAGCAGGTGCTTACTGTTTTATGGGAAATCATCATGGAGCATACCAACCACATTCCATCCAGGAAATAGAAACTGCTTTTTAGCCTATAATTTCCATACCTTTGTAACTTCTGTTAGGATGTGAATAAAACTTCTCAGTTTCCTCTGATTTTTACCCCCCGTCATCTTCACACAATGTTACAAGTTACAAGCTAGGTATATCAATTTGACTTATTTAGAACTTTTGATATTCTTAAGAGAACAATTGCTAGGAACTTTTCTCTGAAGTTTTCCTATTGTCACACTTCTATGTGCGCAGCTACATATGCTTTAAGATTATCATTAAGAACAGGCTTTGTAAAACTTAGACGAATTATGCAACATTTATCACCCAGCAGCTTAGTCCCCTGTTGGTGAGATCAGCAACTTAAGTTTTGATTGTTTAAGATAGTTGTTTCTATCTCACAGATGATATCATCACCCATGTATGAATTCATTCTTAGCTGTCTTACATTAATCTTTATTTACTTACTATATGATGTTAAGTTTTTAATGAAGATACATTTTTAAATTATTGTTTTAAAGGCATAATTTATCTTGATTATGTTCCCTGTAATCTCTTGATTCTCAATACATACCTAAGGAACTGACAATGTCACCTGCTTCACTTTCTTCCCTCTCAGACTAGTAGCCACAGTCACATCCCTATCCACCTAATCCACATCTCACCTTCCTGCTGTTATGTTCCTTATCTTTCTATGTCATAGCTGAGTTACACCATCCCAAACAGGATACACAATTATTCCTTCAGTATAGGAACTACAGGATGAAAAGGGGAAATGATGAGAAGGTATGGAGGTAATATCTCCAGCTTGCTCAGGAAGTGTAAGAGTACCTGTAGCATCTCTTTCACTTCTACAGGCTCTTATAGGATCATTCCTGTGCCTCACTTTAGGATTCCCAAAAGAGATTTCAAATGTATGTATCCAGGAACAGCTGATGGATTTCCAGGGCTAGAGTCACCACTCCCCTAGATCTTCTCTAGCCCAAGGTGATAATATTTCTATGTATTTTCTCTATCGGTTGGGGAAAGTCTTGACATCTTGCTGATATCAGGTTTGTACTTCTCCACAGCTGGATTGGAAGACCTGCTGATAAACACTGTGACACATTTCCCTGGCTTTCTGTTTGAAGATCTGCACAGGGAAGGATGGTGTGAGCCTAGTTCTTGTCTCAGTTCTCGACATGCTGTCAGACTGTGGGTCTGAGAAGTGCAGGTTCCAGAGCTGGGAACATCTCACTGTTTTTAATAAGGACAGTTTGTCCAGAGGAAAAAATTTAGGATGAGAAATTCAAGTAATCATTAAGAAAACATTAAAATATTTATTTTATAAGATACAAATTACATTCTTTCAAGTCACCAGTGCATGCAGAAAAATGCCACATAGAGCTGAGAGTCAAACTGTAAATGAAACTGTTATTACTTGATATACAAGTCTGAAGAAAAATTATAATCATGTCTTCCAACTGAGTAATATTAATCTGTAGGAGCTGACCATACTTATGGCTTAGACAATATGCATCATTTTATTGCTATACATTAACATTTATTTAGTGCAATGCAGTGTAATTTAAGTTGATGAGTTCTTGTCATCTTTATAAATGTTAGTTTAGATATTTCAGAATTTTAGAAAGAGAAAATAAAATCTCAAGAAGAAAGAGCACATATTCCAATTTGCTGTGTTTTTTAGTCATACAAATCACGGAGACTCCTCTTGTCTAGTGCCTTCTGTGTTTGGTAGGTTTAAAAGTGGTAATTCTGTGATGTTCCTCAACCTTTGTATGTATAGAAACACATTCACTCCCAGTAAATGACTTTTTGCTCTGTAATTTATATGATAAATTGATTTATGGTCACATACCTGTGAAGCATAAAGATATATAAATGTTATGCCATGAAATAAATTTATGCAAAAATGTTTTATATGTGTTTAAACTCCAGTAAAGCATAGGGGAGAACAATACTATTTTTTTCTCCTTTTAAAATCTGTAGCACTTAGTCACTGTACATGCTTAAGTGTTTGCAACTTTTAGTGCTTTATTACTTAGAATTTATTACAGAAAATTATTCCCCTCTGTCTTTTATGAACCCCTGACCCTTCAACATAAACCTTTTGATATGTGAGGGGAATTATATTTATCTTGGCAATTTAAATGGATTCCTTCAAACTTCTCTTGTCCTGACTGTCCTGTTTAGAGGATGTGGAAGCTCTGGGAGCACATTCAGGTTACTGACTGCTGTGTCTGCAGCAGTTCTATACACCCTATCCTTCACTTCTTGTCCCACTGTCCTTAACAAGGCAGGAACAATTAAAGTGGAGATCATGAGCTCCACCCATCACTTACTGCTGGGAGGTAGTTCCCAAAAGAAATAAGTTAATAAAATTAGAAACTAATTAAACTTCATGTCTTCCATCCTTCATGTCTTTTTTTTACATCTAGGCAATATATTGAAACTAATTTTGTAATTTTCAGCATGTGCAAGGAAAAGTTTTTCCTTTTTAATTATTTGTGGTAGAGTCGCACAATTTACTAATTATTTTCCATTCAGTAGATTCCATGTCTTGAAAACTGTCTGTAAAGTTACTTGTACAAATCACAAAAATGAGCTCTTTGCCTTCTTCACTAGATGGTTTGCAGCTTTTCAAGAGGCAGTGACTTTATTTTTTTAAACTAATCCCTGAGGAAAAATAAAAGCACATCATAATTTTTCAAAGCTGTCTATGGCTCCCAGTGCTCAGAGGTGTTTAAAGCACAAAAGACTATTGCTTGTCAGATTGCAGATTTGTTCGTACATTATCATTGTAATGTGAGATGGTGGTTCTGAAGTACAGCAAACAGAAGGCAGGCTTCTGAGTATACTCCCCAGTTTTTTATTTCCATGTCAAATGGGCTTGCCTACTTTGTCTAAAGAGAGATCTTATGTACAATTTTCAGGCATAAATAATGTACTTTTAAAAGCTTGGATTCAGCAAAATTGATATCTTGGACTGATAAAAGCCAGTATTTAGATATAAAAAAGAAACGTTAAATATAAGATACAGACTGTTAAAAAAAGGTATGAAATTTTGCCTCATTTCTAAATAATCTTAAATAACATCACTGGATTATTTTCAGGCTGAATGAGTTGGTAACCTGCTAAATAACCTAGGTGTTTATACTTGTGTTCACTGAGACAAGAGGAACTTGACAGTAGATTTCAGCAGGGCAGATTTCACATAAAGATTTCCAGATCCCTTTTTCCCTGGAAAATGAAGATTTTGAGCCTTTGAAACCAGCATAAGAATACCTACATAGGATACAAGGTTTCATGTTGGCTATCTGCTTAAAATATTTTTTTCTTGATTTTTATTTATTAACTTTTGCACTTAATAATATTACCTGTTAATGTAAAAAGTTTTTGGATTTGGACATAGATTATTATTTCAGGCAGTTCGTGCAGAATAAAAATTATATAATGTATTGATTTCCTCTGTATTCCCTCTGAAGGATAAATGTCCCTGTAGGAAATAGCAGACAGTACATGGTTTTCAATGTGAAGCATAATTCACTAGTAAATACAGGAAAATGTCTCAGAATAAGCACTTCTCAGTATAGAGACAGATGGTCACATCACTTGGCAAGCATTCAACTTTTTTTCCCTGAGATGTTTAAATAATGTTTATCAAACAATAGACAAGGATAAAAATCAAGATAGTCTTAAATTTATCTAAAACAGAATGGCAGACTGCTCTAGCAGTGTCCTATAAATAACAATAAACAACTGTTGAACGAAAGTCAATAAAGTGGAAAGAGAATTTTTCTACTGGACTGTAGAAGTGCATATATCTATATATCTTTTCCTTGCAATGAAATGTTCTGTCCTCTTTTCCAGCCCAGAACTCAACATACTGTTTATATACCTGGCACGGTGTAAAATGATTAGAGGCAAAACCAGAAGGCCGTATTTTATCTTGTTTCATTTATTTAGGTGTCAGATAGGGTGAATCCTGACTTTACCTGTCAATCCAACTATAATTATATATGTTATAATGTGATTTTTTTCATGCAAGTACTCATGCAATTATGCACATGTGCACACACAAATAGAAGTAAACTCTTTCTCTTTCTTCCTTAGGCTTAGAAAGAATTGCAAGAGATTCAGCCTATGAGCAAGAAGGGAAAGTTCAGTTTGTCATTGATGCAGTATATTCCATGGCCTATGCACTGCACAACATGCATAAAGATCTCTGTCCTGGATATATTGGTCTATGCCCAAGGATGAGTACAACTGATGGTAAAGAACTACTTAGCTATATCCGGGCAGTAAACTTTAATGGTAAGTTACATAGACCTTTTTTTTTTTTTTGCCTCTCTCTTCTTAAAATATTTTGGAAGTGACAAGATGTGTTTAATTCTTTACATAGGATACTTTAAGCAGTAGTGGAAAACAGGATTAGAAGCAGTTCTCATTTAATCAGAACTGTGAGTTTTTCCACCTGCTCTGAAACCCCGAGTGTATTTTTCATCTTAACATTAAGCTGCTCCCAAAAGAGGCAGATGATAAAAATAAGAATCTGTCGATCAAAATTCCAGTGAAAAGCGGGTATTATAGAAACAAGTTGAGGACTCATGCAGCCCTATTGACAGATTAAAATCATCTGAAGTGGTTGCTTATATGTTTGCAAGAGAATGAATTGAAAAAAGTACCATTTTAAAGATTGCCTTCTTCTGAAATTAGTTAACAATTTCCTTAAAAAAGCTAGGAGTGAGAAGTTTGCTTTCAATGCACAGTAATTTAGTGAGCTTTAACACAACTACAATATATACTTTTAAACAACACTACAATATATTTTTAAACATCACTCCGTAATATTCTATGCATCTGGGATCTGCCTGCTGGGGAATGCTACAGATGCTTATGCTATTAACAGTAGAGCCCAAAAAGAACAGGATAAATTTATGAATGTAGATTTGAAAAGTGCAGAATGTACTTGATGGTGAAATAAAGTTGCTGAAATCCTAAATGATTTCATTAGAAGTCATGATTATTGCATACTATATTTACCTTTAGTTATTACAAAGAAATGGAGCAATGTTCTTTGCTCTGTTTTGTTTGGGGTTATTTTCCTTACTTGGTTGTAATTCATGTACTACACATGCCTTCTAACTATGCAGAGAGAAGCACTGTCTATCATAATTTATTCCAATGACCTCAGCTGCCACCCTTTTTGAAAAAAGCACAAGGTCATTTAGAATTTAACTTCAGAGTGGAAGCTTTTTTTGCTTTAGGTAATATACCAGACCATTTGGTTGATACTTTTCCTCCCATGCAATTTTCATGAAAAGGGAATCCCTGTCTCCAGGAATATAAAGTTAGAAGGAGCCTAAATGATTCTTTAGTGATTTTAAAGAACACCTGGAACACAATATGTTGCTGGCAAATGGGAAATGTTGTGATGATGACAAAGGTAGGCAGCATATTGTAAGCTTTGCAGTGATAATCACCTACAATTCCAGTAGATTTTCTTCTGTGTCTGTGTTGTTAAAACACAAAGTGATCTATTTTCGTTAGGTAAGCATGAAAGTTTAGCATAAAAAAGATAAGCTGTACATTTTCTATGAAACCTTCCTCTCTCTAGATAATTGTATTTCATCAATAGCTGTCATGATTTCTGTTGCTGACTCTTAAGTATGGCAACAAGGAGAGATGAAAGCATTCTGGACACTAATGAAAAAGAATCTGTTTTTGAAATAGTGATTTACTGAAAGAGAGGGAAAAAAAAGAAACATTTATTTGAGGCTAGTATTCTGTCCCATGGGATGTGCTAAATGTTCCCTGGACTAGGCTACTTCACATTATGTACTGGTGTACCAATTTTTTGGGTGCGTTATATACCCGAATAGTTAATTTTCTCAGACATGCATTGGGAAGCATAAGCAGAGGACAGTCTTAAACACTTTGTCTTTTCCTATTAATGCAAAATTCCTATTTCTTTAGGCAGCACTACTGCTGTGTCTGACAGAGATGAATATTTACATAGGTTATCCTGTGCTGGACTTGACAGTAGTGCTGTGTGTTGATTTTGGTGTGCATCCTAGGCTCAATCGTTAATAATGTGCTGTATTAAAAATAAGCTGGCACATGAAAACCCTGGCTTTCTCAGACATCCAAGGTACCACTTTTTTACCCTAACAGTCACAGGATCACAGCACTGCTGAAGTTGGCATGGACCTCTGGGGTTCACCTATTCCAACCCTCTGCTTAGTTTAGGATCAGCCCAATCAGGCTACTTAGGACCATGCCCAAGCAGGTGTTCAATATCTACAAGGAAGAAAAATCCTCCAGAATTCTCTTTGAGCAATCAATTCCAGTATTTGTTCATTTTCATAGTAAAAAAATTTAAAAAAATCTTATGATTATTTTTCCTGTATTTTATAATTAAGCATGTGCTCTTCAAGGTGATAGTAATTTCTAATATCAAGAAATAACTGGCATTTTGGAGACAGTTTTTCTTTTTATTCACTATATTAATTTCTCCACATCCTACACCTTATGCATATTAAACCAACTCCTCACCTCTCTTAGTTCAGTCTATCCCTCTTAGCCAAGGTAGTACTGAGTGAGTGCAAGTCCAATTAATATGCTATCACATTCAACTTAGTGAGTTTCACGTCACAGAGTGTGACTTGTATTATGAAGGACATCTGTCTGCCTTATGGAGGGTATTTGTAAGGGTAAGAAAACATACATATTTCTGTTTATGGGAGTAACGGTTTTGCTTTGGATTGCAAGAAATCACTTTGAACTGTGTTGATTTTTGTTTATTTGGTTTATTTTAATTTAAAAAATATGAACATTTGTTCCCCTGAAGGATTCATCTTTGTAATATTCCATGACACCTTCATGACTGAAGGGTGATCATAACCGCCAGTGGACAGTGTACTGATGTGATTGATACGACATTTGTTTCTGCTTAGATGTTCTTTCAGTTGTGTGCTAAATACAGAAAATCTCACAGTTCATCATGATTTTAAAGTGGATAGAACATCTTAATTTATAATAGAAATCAAGAAATTTATTTGTACATGAGATGTGAGTTACTGTAGACATCTATTTTACTATTGCCTATGTTTTTCATAGGACAGCTAAGAAAGTATGTGTCAAAGACCAATACTTTTTAATTTATAATGTTTGACAATTGATTTAATTTCATAGGAAAAGAAACCTCTAACATGTAACTGGTACAACCTATTGCTGTGTACATCTAAAGAGTCTTTAATAGGAAAATATAAAAGCAGTGTGGTGAGATAAAGCATACTTAGTTCTCTGGATTCTTGATGGTCAATGTTAGTGGACTATAAGAAGCCCTTTCTGTTTCTTTAATCAAAGAATACTTAGACCTTTCAAAAGTTTCATGGTTCTACTTATCTTTCTTTTTCCCAGAAAAAAAGTGAATGTTATCGCTTTATGTCGTTCTTATTTTAATAAGGTGTCACATTTGAAAGATTTTTCCTGCCACTTTTTGTATCCAAATGAGATATTTATGTGAAACTGGTGTTTCATATTTAAAGCTATGTAAAGAGAAGAGGTTTTCTGTTAATTAGGTTTATAAATGGTGATATGCACAATAGTAATTGTGGCATGATTCAATGTGTTCTATCACATTACTGTAGTGTTCTCATTCTATTTAATTTCATTATTCTGTCTACAAAACAAGCAGATGGTTTTTAAGAGTTTTTACCCTGGCATGTGTTAAGTGCTTCAGGAGAAGTGCTGTGCTGAATTCAACACAAGTGCTCATCATTTAACAGAAACAGGACTTGAGCATGCATTTGTGGTGGATGGAAGTGTTTCAAAGGTGGTTTTGTTCCGGTTTCAACAAAAAAGATTTGTATTTGCACTTTCTTCTAGATAAAGAATGACAGCACAGATACAATGTTATTCCTTAGGCAGAAATAAAACACTCTCTCTCTCTCTCTCTCTCTCTCTCTCTCACACACACACACACACACACACACACACACACAAACACACACATTTTAATATTTCTAGGGATAAATGGCAAGAAAACATTCTGCACTTTAACACAATGTATTTACAGATATTACAAGTCTTACACTTAATCATAAAGTTAAAGGCAGCACTTGACCTGTACTCTCATATGTGCAAACAGACATCTTATTTGCTTTGGTGGGCTATTTATTGTGGGGTTTAACAGGGATACTTGCTACTTTGACCTTTTTTTTAACGTGAACCATGGTAATTGAGAAGGAAGCAGAGAAAAGGTGCAAGCGGTCTCTCTCCTCTGCCGTCAGTGCTTAGGTAAATGTTGTCTGTTTCTTCAGAAGGACACTGCAACATCACTTCCTTCTCCTGGTGAAGAAAAGACTTAAAATATATTCAGAGTGTGCAACCTTTTGTTCAGTCTTCTCTGGACAAAGTAAAGCAATTACATTGCTTGCTGGGATTTTATGACAAATTTACAATAACACTGGAACAGGTTGCCTGAAGAAGTTGTGGAGTCTCCATTCTTGGAGACACTCAAAACCTGCTCTAGCTGTCTGCTCTAAGCACAGGGGTTGGCCAAGGTGATATCCAGAGATCCTTGCCCACCTCAGTCATTCTGTGATTATGTAACATTGGCTGGACTTGAAAGAGACAAAAGTATATAATTTACCCCTACTTTACAATATTTTATTCTGTTCTTCTGGAACTAATTTTATAATCTAAGTGGACTAGTAAGCCTTGCTGCTATTTGGCTTTTAGATATGTTACTTTAATGCCTTTGACAAAAGATTTATTTTGACTGCAAACACAGAGACACACATGCACGCAGTGTTAACCCTGTTTAAAAAGGAAACATCCAAAAAATTCATCCTGAAAGGGCAGAATAATACCAGACAATGAGAATAAAAGAACAGAAACTAGCAGCTAACTCAAAATTACGTGTTGACACTTGCAAACTAAAAATTGATGATCACTCTACATTGTAAGATTTTTTTCTGAGAAAATGGTATCTATACAGGACATTAAAAACAAACAAACAAACAAACAAAAGAATAAAGGAAGAATGAGATTTCTCATGGAGAATTTTGAACCCTCCAGAGAATCATTATTGTGGAATCATCTGTTTACAAAATTAGTCTTCTACTGCTATCTTTTGAAGTTGCTAAGACATCAATCTATGCAAAACTCTTCTGACTTAATATTCAGCTCAGACTGTTTTAAATGTTTTCTCGAACAAAGCTGACACCTCTCTATTCTTTCACTGAGTACAAAATTTGCATTCTCAAGTCATTATTTATCATTAAAACAGAAGCTTTAAAATCGTACATTTTCAGGCTGATGAGTTTTGACATTTTTTTGAGGCATAAAGCACAATAGAACTAAATGTCCCACATAAAATATACCAGTGCTGTACTTCTCTCTTACATATTTAAAAATCCTACTCTCAAGTCTATAACTCCCATAGAGAAAAAAAAAACAAAAACCAAAACCTTTTTAAAGTGGTTGAAGTTGGGCACACCTTGCATTTTTTGCGAGTTATGAGTTCTTATAGGCAGTTGATAATTTAGGAGTTTGTACTGTCAGAGGCACTGCTACTGTATTCTGATAGAGTTAAAAACTATCTGAGTATAATGTGAGATAGTAATAGATGAGAGAGGGATGAATAAGAATAACAGTGAGTTGGGAAGGGCTGAACTCTGCTGACCCTGCTAGGATTCACTGTGGTAGCAAATCTAGTTTTGCTAATCTGTACCATGCTGAAAAATAGATACTACTTTCAGCTGTAGAAGTGGGAGTGGCAGGAGGAATGTCTAATGCAGTTTTATTTAAGATCTGTGATGTTGGCTCTGTCAGAATTAAATCATATATAATAATTCTATGTAATTTGATTTTTTAAAAAATCTTGATTGTACAGAGGAATGTTTGAAAACATAGACCTAAATTCATAAAATCCCGTAATTCAAAATTCTTTTCACGTACTTTTGTCATGGTTTCACAGGTGTCTGACTTGGTTTGTGAATGCACTGGGGCTATGGCAGACCATTTGTAACAAAGAATCTTGATGTCTGATTTCCCAGCCTTTATGTTAAATGAATAAAGGAATTGTTACAATGGCTAATTTATTATTTGGGATAAGCAGGGAATGATTTAAAATAAATTCTGCTTTGGCATGTTAATTATTTCAATGAAATTAATCCAGGTGGCTGTACAAGAAACTAAAATTGCACAGTGATCTGAATCACTCTTAATGGATTTAAGTAATGTATGGCCACAGTGTGAACATGCACAGCAGTCAAAGCTTGGAGCTGCTGTGATTCTGAGGTACCTCACGAATCCAAGTGATTAAAATCAGTGATTATGAAAATGCTGGGTGTGAAATTAGAATGTAGAACCTAAAAGCAAGTGCAATTTATAGCTGTGCTCCTGCTTATGTACACATAAGTACTGATTAATGGAGCAATATATATGGTCCACATACAAAATTCGTGATGTAGAACTTGACTGAGGTCAATTCTGTTTTGAGGAACAAGGTCTAATTCATAAGGTATTTTAATAATTAATATATAAAAGAAGGTGGTAAAAGATTTACCCTCATTACCCAATGAAAACAGATTTGTGTCTCCTGATAGGTAAGTATGTTCAGATATGTTAGACTACAGTTTTTTAATATGATCAAATTAAGAACTCAAGATATAGTACAAATTAACCCTTGCCATTCCCAGTGAAAAAGTATCTGACTGCAAAGAAACTGGATCCATATTGCAGGTATTTTTTTTACATTTTGTGTCAGTATAAGAAACATCACTGTCTTTTCAAGCCCTTTGGACATCCTTACGTTTATTAACAGGAAGAAAGTCTGCTTCATGTTTTGAGGAAAAGAACACCTTGACAAGCTTCCTAACTTCAATGTTTAAATTTAAAATCTCCTCTTAGATCTATGAAATCAAGCAAGAATGTTTGTACAAGTTTTTAATTTTCCCATATGTTGATTTATGAACCATTTGATAAGACAACAGTTCTGCAAGCCATCACGAAAGTTGTGAGGGGAAATGGATTGTTTTTTAGTACCTCTGTAACAGAATAATGTGACCCTTTTTCATTTTCCTACAATAACTTTTACTTACAAAATGAAATTAGACACATTAGGGAGAATATCAAGGTAAAAAAGTCAACAAGGGTTTCATTAAAGGTATTTGATATTATAAATAAGCTGCATTTATAATTCATTCATGTAAAAGTGATCTATCTGGTAATGCCCAATATGTGACAAACTCAAAAAATAGAGCAATTCTTCAGGGAGATCCCTCTCAGTGAAATTGTCTTGAAAAATCTTACACTCTAATATAAGGAGGTAAAAAGATTTCTTTATTTTAAAGGGAATGACAGTAAGATTAGGTAGACTAAACACTGTAGGGTAGGAATTACAGTCAGGAGAGAATAAATTTATAATTAACAGATATTGCTGACATCATCAGACAGCACTTTTTAGTTTTTCAACTCTAGGGAGATGTACTCAGCAGTAATCAACTAAGTTCAGTTCCATAGTCAAAGCAGTACTCCAAGAGCAGGATTCAAAAGCAAGTTAGACGTGCTAGAACTTGTTACCGGATGTGATCTTAAGCAATAAAAGGCAGAATCTGAGCAAACTAAGCAGGACATTCAAGAGGAAAGTGATGGGATTCAGTTCATCTCTTACAGGCTGATAGGTTTCCTTCAGTTTCAGTATCTGGTGAAGTCTGCTCCAAGTGTCTAGTTCTTACAGCTGATGGGAAACACTGATACCTCTCAAAGCAACCAGACAACCAGCATGTTCATTTGCATTTAGGCACCATAGCAACTCATCTACTTCTGTATGTTTTCTGCAGTCAGCTATGAGCCAGAGGTTTTCTCAAAGGCTGGTTAGAGCATTTCTAATAGTATGAAATATTAAGTATGTGGAAAACAGTTTATATTAAAAGCTTCTCTACATCAGCAAAGGAAGCATTTCCTATTATTTCTGAGGATTAATGTATCCAGTAGTTTTGGCCACACACCAGGTTATGTTTTATGTTGAGGAGATTGGACCCAAAATGTTGCTCCCCATAGTCTTAGCTGAATCTCTCCCTTGTAAACCTGAAATAATAGATTTGATGCTCAAATTCCTGAGGTGTTCTAATTTAAATAGACACTGTTTATCTCAATTCTTCTATTATCTCTATCATCATTATTGAACATTTGATAATTAAAAGGAAAACAATTTGTGGCAAAGATTTTAGTTGTAAAACTGTGGGTTCTATGTGTAGCACATTTTCAAAATGATAATATACTGATGAGGCTTCCATATTAACATTTTTTTTTTTTAAATTTGTGCCAATTTCTTTAGGTTATCAACTTTTAGAACTACATCAACATTTAATAAAAAAAAAAGTAATTTGGAATATAGAAAATACAGAATACTTGTTATTATTTAGATTTTCAAGGCTGAATTCTTTTAAGCCAAGTCATAGCAGTTGACACAGACAAATGAATTTGAAAGTAGTGCTTCTCTCTACTGCTTACAGCTCTATTAACAGTCAACTTGACTGGTGCTCTACTTGAATACAGTTTTATTTGCTGGTAGTTGAGCCACTTATGTGAAGATAAGCTATTTAGAGTACATACATCTACGCTTATTTATTTCACATTTTGAACCAGGAAATCTCAGAAATATTATGTCTATCAACACTAGGTTTATAAGGTTTCAACTATACTATATTCAACAGAAAATTTAGTGTTTATTTTAATGGATCTGGAATACCAGTGTTCATCAACTGTAGGGGAAACCAGCTGTAAACAGTTTTAACAAATTGGTAAAAAGGTAAGAATAAACAGAAAGAAAAATTGGATTTACAATTTATTATGAGTACCATCTAGTCACTTAGATATGGCTTCCAGTTTGAGTGTTGCACTTGCTCTATGCTGGAAGGTAGTTCCTAAGAACTTGGAAAGCATCCTAGGAACATAGTGGTTACCTGACCTGTCTGAGGAATACAAAAAGGCAGAGGATAGAGTTTGTACAGACTTTGTAGAAAGAAAGTAGGTATATATCACCCATGCACTGTATCCTGCTGCCTCCTCAGAATTTATTTTCTTCCATAAACTCATCAGACTCTTTAAAATAAGAAGAAATGAAAAATTCTGTATGTTGCATCTTATAGAGACCTCAGTACTATATTGCTACCCTTTGACTGTAAGGCTAAGCAAACAGATATAATCACAGAAGAGATATTATTGCTTACTCTGAGCTCCAGCTGGATCAATGTTTGGTTTTCCCATTTGACTCTGAAGCTACCCTAGGGCTACCTTGGTCTTGCTACAATGATTCTGAGTTGAGAGACAAAAATGTATTGGCACTGTTCCTGTGTCACACATAGCTACATTTTATAAATATATCCCTAGGTAGCACTAAGTCACAACTCATAATACAGCCAGTTATGGTTGCTGTGTCCCACTTTTTAGAGGTGACTATTATACATTTTAAAAGAAAGTAAAAATGATATATTTTTTGTGAACCTGAAGTCATCATCTGTATGCAGGATATCCAGCTACAGGGCAGTTAGACTCCTCAAAATATGTCAGACTGTGCAAACCTGAAAGGCTTAGTTAGTGCAATCTCTGCTGTGGTTCTTTCAAGTCCTTACCCAGAGATGTGAAGAGAAAGCCTCAGGATATCAGAGTCTACTGCTTATCGTGTTAGAGAAAAACAACTAAAGGTGCTTGGAAATAATCCTTATATTGACATACAGCCGCTGTGGGAAGATTTCTGCCAAGCCAGCTGGCATTTAAAGGCTCCTGCTCTTGATAGTTACAAATTGTTGTATTGATCCTCCCTTATACATGGACTAACTGTAGCTCAAATGCTGATAATTTGTTCTCTGTTTTTCACTTTCACTATTTCTTACCAGCAAGGGATACTGTTCACTCACAATGTGCTTAGGCAGGTTTCTTTCTTACCCAAACATAAAATACACATGGTTTTGTTCGTCATACAATAAGTGAGTTCTCCTAATCCTTGTGTAGGTAAACAGGAAATTTTGGGGAGTGTATAAAGTAAAAAGAAATTAATGTTCAAGCAGGTGTTTTCAAGCCTAAGTTGCTATTTCAAGTTCCTAGTGCTTACATCAATTTGCACAGCAAATGTGAAGGCATAAGTGTAAATGTAGTTTAGATATAGTATTGGTACATAGGCACAACTGGCTGTTATCTCAGTCCACCAAATCTTTGAAATAAAGACATGAACTATTCTCTCTAAATAAAGACTTTGAACCCATATTCAGAGGTAATTTAATTTATTTTGTTTTGAAGAGCAGGAACTCACCTGTTCTATGGAGATGAGAGGTTGTAGCTGCTAAAAACAAATAAGAGTAGAAGAGAAAGAAGGTAGCAAATGGCATCTGAGAAGTCAAAATACAAAGAGATTTCTCTCTGTTTTGTATTCATATATAATCAAAGATTTCCTATGCAGATAAGCTGCTAATAGACATTGAATGTATATGGCAGGGAATAACACGAGTCACTTGAGAATCACAGACTGTTTTTGCATGTGTGGTGAAGAGGTGGCAATTTCTTTTTATAGAAGTGGCCCATTAACACCTACAGACACATACCATGTGAGCTCCATGGCCAGCGTCTAATCATCTATCTGAGTGCATGTGAATCTGTACAGCAAAGAGGTTGTTATGTACACCTAACAAAGTGTATTGAAGTCAGGTTTTCCAACATCAAACACTTTAAAAGTGTTTTCCTAATGTATGGGCTATTGTGTTTCAATAGTTCATGGAATAGTATAGTATATTCTAATTCTGAAGTCAAAAAATGCTAAAAAATGCCCACAAAACCAAAGCTCTCATAAAATATTTCAATTCTTATGCTGGATTGAAATAATAATACAAAACATAAATGGCCTTTAGAAAGGAAGTTGTTTAACCTGTGCCACTTGACAAAAACAAACAAACAAACAAACCAATCAAGCACTGACTTAAGGATTTTTCTTTTTATCTTCTGTCTTATTGTTTAATTATTTGATTTTGGTCTGAATTAAGCTAATATTGATTTTATGAAGAAACAGAATCTCTCCAGGCCCTACAGCCGTACTGGTGAGGGATATTCTTATCAGTTCAATCACTAATGAAATTGACATTCCTGTCAAGGATGCTAATTTCGTTGAACAATTGCAAGAAACTCTTTTTGTGCCTCTGATTCTTGAGTGAAAACGTCTGGGGAATCAGTCCCAGGAATGAAATTTCTTAATGTCCAATATTGCTAACCTTCAGGGCAAGCCCATTGGAAATTTGGACAGGGCTCCCTTGTGCCAATATAGTGCCAAGTCAGCAGAGCTGAGAGTTACCTCCCTCAGCATCCAGGATCCCTGTGAGTGTGTAGCTGCAATTCTCTTGATTTCTGTCCAGAGGGGACAACTCAGATCAGAGAAATAGATAAAAAAAGAGTGTGCCTCTGCCTCTTGGGTCTGAGCTGCAAGGGGAGTGAAGAAGCTGTGTGTCTCACTGGTTGGGCTAAGGAGCTTCTGAATAGGGAAGTTTAAGTGCTGGTCTTTCAGTAACTGAGAAGTGCCAATCTGTGCCACTTGGACAGTTCTTAGATAATGTAATTCAACTTAGGTCTTGGTCACTAAACACACACCTGAAATCTAACCCTTCCTATTTTTCCTTTTCCTTTAAAGAAGTCATCCTGTTTCATATGAGTGATTTTCAGATTATGAAGTGCTTGGAGTATCCAATAACACAGACCTTGTAAACGTAGATGTACGGTGGTTAAATGGGAGGTGGTCATGAAAGAGAATAATTCTCTTGAGGTTCAATGTCTTCAGAGATTATATATAGATATTTTAATGAGACTCATATATGAAAAATTAATGCAGGTCTATTACTAGAAACTTTCACCTTTATTTTCTTGATTTTGTATGAGCATCTGCCACTCCTACTGCTGTAAGGATAACTGAAAATATTCTTATCTTTACTTCTTTGCTACTTCTTCGTCCTCCCTCAGAGGTCCCTCTGTCAGAATCAATAACAACTAGATCAATGAAAAAAATATTTCTGAAAATGTAAATCTTTCATCTTCATGGTCCTGAGTTGCTAATGATTTCTAATGGAGTATTAAATAGGAATGAGCACAGATCTTGATATGAATTGCTGAACAGATGTATAACAAGAGGGATTCTGAGGAGGGAAATGTTGAAGGGTGATGAAACCTGACAATAATAGAAGACTGTTGAAAAAGCACTGAGGGTGAGAACAAATGAACATGACTCCTATAGAACAGGGTCACAGGCCTCTGCCTGAGCCATATGATTTGTTGCCAGGAAATGGAAAGTGATAAGGTTAGGCAGAGAAAAACAGAAGGGCTTTAACTTCAGCAGATTGACACACTACAAATATTGAACAGTAGATAGATTAGAGGCAAGGGCTATTTATAATGGTATTGCTTTTTTCATTTTTCCCCCATGAGAAATAACAGCAAACAGTACAGACACATGATGATGTAGGTGATAAAAGATGCAGTTTCTCCTAGCACTGTGAAAGGTAGTAGCAAAACTACCATGATGTATTGTGTTTGCCTTATTTTGTGTGTGTCATGCAACTAGAATAAGTGGAAGAGGGGACAAGTATAGAAATGGAATAATACAAGAACACAGAGACTTTAGCTATTTATATAGCCAAACAGTATAGAAATAGAATTCAATTTGTTTCACATAAGATATGAAGAGCGGAGATGTCTCCTCGTGAACTAGTTGATTACACTGCTTTTACAGTGAATGAAGAGAAATTCACTTAGTGAGGCATGGTTCACCTCATCATTTACTTCTCTAAAATACACTGGAGAACTGGGCTGTAGAGATGCCTCCACTGACAGCAGAGCAAATCTATAAAACTATATTAGCTTTAGTTGTCTATTACCAAAAACAGGTGAGATGACTCCAACAGTATTCTGGTTTTTTGGGGAAAAAAAGAGCTTGAGGATGGAAGCTAGGAGTAAGTGGTAAGTTATTATTTAAATGACCTTAAGGGTGTCTACCAAATGAAAGAAGAAATGGAAGAAGCTTAAAGTAGGTCAAAAGCCATATGATAACACTACTTTGCAGAGAGATATTAATTATCACAAACAAACTAATAATAGCCATAAATTATTTAACAATAAAAGTAAACTACTATTTTGTGTCTGCTTTAAAAGCAGTGAAAGGAGAAGCAATCCACATGGAATTCATTCCTGTATGCACGGAGATTGCACAGGCTATTAAGACACATCCAAATGATAAAATCTCCTTACAGACAAAACTTTTAACATTGAAGAAGGCAGTTAAAATGCATCTTTTCAAACAAGATTTTAAATTATTCTAATATGAAAAAAACCTTTAAAACTGAAAATAATCTGCAGGTTGCAAAGATGATAATGGGAAAAGGAGAAAGCAGCTCAGGAAACATAAAAAAAAAAATTGGTCACAAAATGCCTACCAAAACCTGTAGGAAAAATTGGGGAATAAAAGCGTGTAAATGCAAATGATAATATATTGTGTGTCTGTAGAACATTTAGACAAGTAATTCTGACAATAAGTGACAGGGGTTGACAAGACTGAGGAACTGAACAAAAAATGTGGATGGGAACAAACAACGGTACTTACAAAGTTATTTATTGTTTGTAACTCAAGCAAACTGAAGAAGTTACCTGGGGAAAAGAACTGAGTGTGGTAGAAGAGTCTTCTGTTTAATTCTGGAGACTCTGGGGAGCCCAATGAGATAGTGCTATTTTTCAGTTGTCATTTGTCAACATTCTGCGAAAGAAAG
The DNA here is from genome assembly GCA_013400415.1 of Scytalopus superciliaris. Lineage (NCBI taxonomy): Eukaryota > Metazoa > Chordata > Aves > Passeriformes > Rhinocryptidae > Scytalopus > Scytalopus superciliaris. Next base: position 173,533 of record VXBX01009832.1, on the reverse strand, counting down.
GAAGACACTTTGACAATTGTAGCTATAGAAATGGAATGAGGAAAAGAGTTATATGATTCATTGTTTTGTAGCATTCACCCTATCCATCCTTATGGCATCTGTCCATCCAGTGGAAAATGACCAAACCTTTCCAAGAAAGATGCAGCATATTCTAAGAAATATATGTAAAATCATTTGAAATGTGAGTGAAAAAGAAACAAGAATGAAAGTATATACAGAAAACTGTAAACTAAATTTAGAGGAGATGAATTGAAAGTTTAATGATACACTGCCCTTCATGACTTATATGATGGCCTACTTAGGGATCTGAGAAGATCTATATAAAATCATTGCAAGATTTACTGATACTATAATAAGGAAGGTCTACAAAATAAGATGAGGGAAAAGTTTGGATAATATAGTGAATACCAATGTAATTATATTAGAGATAAAAATATGAAGTAAAAATAATGTTTCTACATTACCAACGTAGATAATAAATGCTTAATGTGCCTGAAGAAAGAGATTGAAGAGAATGATGGGAATCTAGTGTGAGATTTGTTTGAACTGTTGCACATTCTCTTTTCTCTTATATCTAGAAACACACATACTCTGTACTCTTAGAAAAGTTCTTGTTGTTAGCCTGTAAATGCATCAGAATACACACATAATCTTATTTTTATTGCCTCAGTTCCTAAGATTACACAAATTCTGTCATGTGGTATTTGATCTCATTCCATGTTACCAGTGTATCCCATCGATATTTGTGCTATAATTGCATTTCATTAGGACATCTATGCCCACAAAGAGAACTTTTTTTCGCTGTTTGAGAGCACAGTCATTGGTGAAAACACTAAAATTTTCTGAAGTAGACTCTGAAGAACTGCACAGGGAGCCCACCAATACCAAGCACTTTTAGCACAACCCGTTTGATCTCCTTTTTGATCCACTTTACAGTCCTGCTTCTGATGCCCAACTTTTCAATTTTAATTAGTCATCTCCCATGGAACAAAACTGGGAAATCCAGTGAGATTGTATCTGCTATGCTTTCCTTGTAAATAAGTAAATAATTTCACTGTCAAAGAAACATACCAGGATCATTGGCATGATCCATCTCTGAAAAATTTATGTAGCTTTTATCCTTATTTGCATTTCAGTCTGTATCATCTACTGAGATTTCTATATGGGTGGAATAACTATTGATCATGAAAATGCAGTCTGAAAGACTACATCAATAAAGTATAAAAAGAGGAATTAAGAATCTGTTTGCAGAAATAAGAGATTTATTTGTAGATAAGTGATTCTTGCACAAACCTCATTCTAGCTTTTGTGTGTTCAGAGTTGCCCCTAGAGTGAATGGAATTGTTTTGGGAATCCAGTCAAACAATATGTGAGGGAACCTGACCTCAGTGAATTTTTTTCAGAGGACAGCAGGCAATAAACAAGGTTTTCTGAAACACTAATTTCAGAGCTGACTCTGCCTGTTGGCAAACTGGATTTAACTAGTGGTATCTTGAGACATGTTAATGAATTTCAGATTAACACAAGTGCTAAACCTAATGCCATAATTAAGAAAGGCCTGCCAATCACTGCCTCATTTGCACTGGCACAATTTATTCTGTAGATTTCTGTTGCACCATTAGCATCTAGTAAGGACTGCAATTAATTGCTAAATGGATCCTAAAAGACCAGTTCACAGGAACGAGAAAAATTACTGTAACAGAAGATTTTTACAGCCTATTCAACTGTGTATATCCTAAGGTTATATAATTTTGTGTTCAATTTTCTACACTTACCTGTCCACCCTCATTCCTGGGAACAAGTCTTCTAAAAAGTAGCACTTAAAAAAAAAAAAAAGTGTGTCTTTTAATTAAAATTACTCATGTTAATTTCTGGGAATATTTAGTGCATAATCGTAGAATCCTTCAGGCTGTAAAAGATCTCCATCTGTAACAGATGAGATCTGTGGAATTGCAACAAAGGTTTTCACTCTCTCTGTGAGATATGTGATTTTGTCATAATTTCATTGGATCTGTTACATGTGTTTTATTGTCTGCATCTTTCTCTGTTGCTTTAGTTGAAATGGTGAGAGGGACTGTAAACTTCAGTTGGCTGTGATAATATATACTTTTTATATGCTTTCAAAATTAGAAGAAAATTACTTATTAGTTTCTAATCTAGAACTGCATTTTTACGGAGATTTGTTTCCATTTACATATATCTACAGGTGTTTATTTTATTATTCAATCTTACTTCTAAAGTGAAAGCATTATAAATTTCCATGCTAGAACAAGTGTAAGAATCATGTCATAACACTGCTTTGACTACGGATGCAATTTCCTAAATACCTGGGCCTTTTTTATCTCCTCCAACACAAAGCTGTTGAGGACTGAACTCCAGAAGGTTTTCCACTATGATGACAATTAGTAATATGGGTCATCTTCCTTTCTCATTCCCCATTGTGTAGTCTGCATTGCACAGATTCACACATAAGACAATACATGCATAGAATTCTAAGTTCCTTTGCTTTTAAAGATGAGGTTCATAAAACACATTAGCTTCATTTTTCAGATACTCCTCATTTGGTATTTAATAATAGGAAATGAAACAGCAAAGGTGGCTCCCTGTCCTTGTTTTACATCTTTCCTGGCTTGCTGATGCAACTAAATGGTTGCAAATATTCATGTCATTATCATTGATCATTTACAACTTTTTGAAAGTCTGGGATCATTAGACCCCAGGAACAGATTTACTGCTCTGAAAACCAGGCTGGTCCTCTGGAGATGTCTAGTCCAGCCCCTTCTGCTCAGAGTAGACTGAGCTACAAGCTGCTCAGGTCTGCAACCAGCTGAATGTAGAATACTTCCAGAAATGGAGACTCCTCAACCTCCCAGTGCAATCTATTCCATTGTTTGGCTGCTTGCAAACTGAAAAAGTTGGGGGTTTTTATGCTTAAACACAATCTTCCCTGGTTTGGCATGTGCCCATTGCCTCTTGTCCTGTCTCTGGACATAACTGAGAAAAGTCTGTCTTCATCCCATAAGATATTTATACACACTGATATAAAATTCCCCTCTGATACATTCCTTTCTCCAAGCTGAAAAGTCTCAGCTCTCTTAGATTTTTCTTGCATGACAGATGCTCCAAGCCCTTTAGCATCTTTGTGGCCATTTGTAGTACTCATTCCAGTGTGCCCATAATCTCTTTTTCTGGCAGGCCCAGAAGTGGACACAGCTGTGGTCTCACCAGTTCTCAGGAGAGAGGAAGGATGACCTCCTTACCCTCCTGCTCAGACTTAGTTCCTCATGTGCTATTAGCACACTGACCCTGTTCTGTAGCTTCCCGTCAGAGAAGGAACTTTTCTCTTGCTTTGCTTTTCTCAGGCTTTGACAGAGAGCTTCCATTTCAGCACCCAATAAGCACAGACCTTTCCTGCCCCTCCTTCATCGTATCTCCCCTCTACTTGGTGATGTGGATGTTCCCCAGCATAAAATTTTGGGCAGGCAGGAAGCTCATCATCCCCTGGCCCCCCTTCAGTAATGGGTGTGCAGAGGTGTGGCGCGTGGTGCGCGGAAGTCAAACACACACTCATGGAGTTAAAAGTATTTGCTTCAACTTTATTCTAATAATGGGTTAGTTTTATATGTTTAGGTAAAAGCGTGTAAATCTTTAATTGGCTTGACACAGATCGTGCTACAGGTCGTAGCTAACAGGGATTGGTGTGACATTATAAGCGTGATGTCCTTTCGACTGATACGTCTGCTCTTTCCACTGCTGTTTCAGCTATTCTCAACACCTTGAGAATGCTATGTCTATTGTTCTCAGTTCCCGTGAGAAGTATCTTGTTTATCTTCTACTGGGGCCGAAGTTTCTCATTCAGAGTGATGTTTCAGCAGACATGTTGTACAGTTCTAATATTTTTCCATGCCCATTATCCATGACAAACTCCTCTACAGAGGTGCATCATCCTCCCTTCTGAGCCTCGGATATACTGGGATAGCTGCTGAGGCGTGTGCTGGGGACACGCTTTGTCGCACACCTCCCCCACTACTGGCACACAAACGCTCCCCTCAGCAGCAGGGTTTCCAGACAGCTTTTTTGTGCCCTCTGAAGAAATTGCTCCTCTGGCAACTGCATGCTGGGCTGGCCCTTACACACGTCTCTCCCAACACCTGCTGAACAAATACTTGGCTCTCCTTGCTCAAAGCACCCTTTGATGAGGAATAGTTTCATTACAAGTTACTGGAAGCCACAAGCCCTGTGGCTGCCTTTTATCAGCAGCAGCAAGCACCCTGACATTCCTCTCGGACTTCCAAGAGGGGGGTCCCTAGCCACCCCAGAAGGAGTTCACAATCTACAAGTGGAGCCCTAAAATTGCTGAGTAACTTGCTGTGTCTGATGCCTGCCTCTGTTAGCTCTGTTTACCTTGTCATTCCTGTTCCCTTGGCTTTTTTCACTCTGAAAGTGGATGAAAGAAAAAAAAAAAATGTATCCATCTTTGTATCTGGTTTAAGGTTCTTTTGTGTTACTGAAGTATTTGCGTTTTGCATGTATATGAAGAGGACCTGTTAACTATTACCTCTGGAAATTGCAGGATACTGTTAAGTGTACTTCTACTTACATGGAACCAAACTAGTTCATTCCTATTCATGATCAGTAGTACCTTTATAGACAAGGATAGAGGTCTTACTCTACAGTAACAACTAAGTAATATACATAAATATATTCAGATTTTTACCTATTATGTGTCCCAATGAAATGTTAAGATACAATGGTGCTGGTATACAGTATTGTTGTGCAGTCCTTGAGGGTTACAGGGATATCATGACAATTTATTTCACCTGGTAAATCTTCAGTGGTTTCAAAGAAAAATGAATTTCAGTATTTTCTTATGGAATATCAAATAACATAAAGAGATTTAAAAATCCAAGTTATAGCCTTTCATTTAGGCAAGGACTTAAAAGTGCTCTTAAGGCATAAAATTCAGTTAGCTATATGTGTAAAATTATATATGTGTCTAAATGCTTTGTTAATGGTCACCTTTAATGGAATTGTAAGTAGCACTCAGCTGGCAGAAATGTGATAAAAATGCATTTTAAGCATGATAATAACTACTCTTGACAACAAATAGAAATAAATTTGACAATATAAGAAGCTTCCTGGTGGCAATGATCTGAATATATTTTCTTTCAGGAAGTTTTAAGTAACAAAATATGTATGTATAAACAATAGAGATGACATACAAGTGCTAGAGATACAATTTCAGTTGACAAACACATAATTTTTTTTTTTTTTTTCAAATGTGTTATCTGCTCCATATTTACAACTAAAGGACTTTTTTCAGAGTTAATGATATGCCCTTTTATTAACTTGCTAGAGTTTCTGAAGTGACTGATGCTGATCACTGAACAGAATTACACTCATTTGCTGTTAGAGGACAATGAGGTTTCCCTTCAGAACCATTGAGACAATGAGGCATGAGTAGAGACCCCAGTGAAAGAAGGGAAGAGGAGAGCTGCTTCCATCTGTAAATCACTCTTGCTGCTTTGAACTGCTTGCCTTACGGCTCCTTACCCAGTGCAAATCCAGCACTAGAAGTGCAGTGAAGACATGACAGTCTCAGATATTCTTGGATATTTTGCCAGTCACTGTTATCTGCAAGCTTGAGAAGTTCATCTTCTGAAAGAGTACGTGGGCTGTGTTGCTGAAAAAGAGAACATCAAACCAGCATCTTCTCCATAATGCTCAGTATTTGCTCTGATTTTATAAATACTTAATAACAATGTTAATGGAGGAAGTCACTAAAACCTAGTAAAAAATAGAAAGATGACAAAAAAGTGGCATAATTAAATTTAAAATTCCTATTGATCTCAGATGCATGCTTCTTAGCCTTAAGTTCTAATGCAAAACTAAATCACTTCTTGTGCAGACTTACATATTTCCCCTGGGCTCACCTCAGACAGAGGTGTTTGAGTTAGCAGTCTGGCTATGACTGAAATGTGATTCAGAATAACTTTTAAAATTTGTCAGACAGGTTTCTGTGGGTTCTGATGTGAAAATTGAACACTTCTGTTTCCATGCCAGACATAAAATATTGTGAGGCTCTAGGTATTTAAAACTGAAAGAAAAAGGAGGTTTTAGATTGTGATTGATTCCTTGACTTTTTCCAATATTAGTTCATTGGTTCCTTTGAAGATATGTTGTTCTTTGCTTGATTTGTTTCCATTTGTTTATCTGTTTTTAATGGAATCAGTATTACAGTAGATTAAGCAGTAATGTGTGAATGTAAGTCTAAGGAAGAATGACATGTTTCAACTGCTTTACTAGAAGCTGGTCATATGTGCTTTTAAATTCACATTGTTACTCCTCTTATCTGTATTCAAAATTCAGACATTCATTTCACGATTTTCATAGTTTCAGACCTTGAATAAATTCCCTGGTCAAGTTTCACCACAAATTAAGCCTAATTGTTAGTTTTACATATAGTACTTAAAAGTATGTTACTATGTTCTACACTGTGACTTAGTCCGTAAGTTTCTACTTGTGTAGAATTACCAATAATTGTGTAATTACCAATAATTAAAATTACCAGTAAATATAATTACCAATAAAATAAAAAGCAGTTAATATAAAATAAATTTGGAAGTGATTTGAAGAATTATTGGTTTTATCCTACTACCAAAGTCAGGATTAACTGATTTTCACTGCGAACAGATACTTGTTCAACTTGTTCTTGAAAAATGTCTGCTAGGAAGACTTCACAGCCCTTGCAGGCAATCCATTGCTTCACTTTTCTTCTGCTAGAGTTTTTCCTTAGGTTTAAATTCAGTTTGCAGTCTTGAAAATGAAAGTTGTTATTCCATTTCTTGGAATAGTGATACTAATTTTTTTTCCAGCTTATTTTAAACTGAAATCCACAGAGGACAAAATTAAGAACTGTTACTTTCTTATTATTCCTACCTTTTAACATTTTAGATATGATCATATTGCCCCACAGTCATCTTCTTTGGATCTAACCAACCTGCTTCCGTTAACCACTTACTGAAGGTTTTGTTTACTTAATCTCTTTTCTGCAGCTTTTCTTATTGTTTCATATCTTTCCTGAAATGCTGTTCTCAAAATTGGATATAATATTCCAGCACAGGTCTTGATAGTATTGAAAGAGATGGAAGAGTGTTTAAAAATAATCTTTATACATGTCAAAATGCTCTTTTTGCTTAAAATGTCATGTGCAGCTTGTGACAGAACCACTGGTACTAATGGGATGCTATTGCTCTCTACCAGTTGTTTCCATTCTTCAATGAACTTAATTTTTCTACCATGAAATGCTTGTCTTGCCCTTATTTGTATTGAATTTTCTTTATACTTCAATCTGTTGAGATAATTTAGACACAATGCATTTGCAGCTCTCTCAGCATGGTGTCAACTTCCAGATGTAATAACCCTATTTTTGATTTCTTTATCTAAACTTTTAAAGACAGTAATGAACACACTCAGACCCCGGTGGAACAGTACTGCAAACCATTGTCCAGCCTGACAGTAAACTCTTAGTAACAGTGGTCACTAGTTTCATCCAGGGAGTGTTTCCCTAGTTTGCTTATCAAAAGGTCGTGAGAGAGAGCATCGGGTGGCTTCCTGAAGGGAAGCAGAATGACAGTGTGACTGCTTTTCCTCTACCCAAAAGGCCTCTTATGCTGTCAAGGGGGGAAAAAAAGACATATTGTTGTTTTGACATGACTTGTTCTTGATGAACCCACTGCTATTGTTACTCATCTTCAAATCTTTCTTATTTTTAAGTGCTCAGACAGTGTTTGATTATTTGTTCTACCACTTTTTAGGAACTGAAATTGAGCTAATTGGCCTTGAATTTTGTGACTTTTTCCTCCTTCTCCTAGTCTAAGACAAAACCCATGTTTGTTTAATTCCACTTTTCTTGAATTTATCTTCCCTCAGTCCTTACTAAGAATACTGCCTCTTAATGAGAAAAAATGTCATTTATTGAAATTTGTTAAGATCATTAAAATCTTTGGCAAGAGATACTAATTACATTAAAAATCATAATTCCTTTGTAGTTCTCTAAAGTGTGCCCTTTAGAAAAGTGGGTAAAACTTGGAGTCATGCACTAGTGCGTCTATTCTGTGTAGCACATAGCTATATATGATAAATTATTTCAAAAATCTTAGAACACTTTTAGAACAATATAATATTTAGGAGAAATTTAAGAATTGTGGAAGATACAATAAAAAGGCAAAACCAGAAGTGCTCAAAACTTTCAGTATTAAGAGAGATGTTTATGGTGTAATTTTTAAAAGGGTGAAAACATTCACTGTTCTCATAAAACTGACATCAGTTTGCTTCTTGTGACCAACTTCTATTCTCAATCTTTCTCAGAAAATTTCAGTGCTGATTTACTTTTCAGCTTCCCTACAGAGAACTTCCAGATTATTCATATTTACAGCTGATAAGTGGATAATGCTGAATAATCATATGTCCAGCAATTGCCAGCTGGTCCATATTTTGTTATGGTGTATAATAAAAACATAAATGAGTATTTGTTGAATAAACTGTAGCATTTTATGCAGGAAGTAGTCTAAAATTCAATCTTTTAATAACATTAAGAGAACAAAATGAAAATAGTAAATTTATTCACCAGTAATTAAAACAGAAAAAAAGGCAAGGTTGTTGACAGACATTCTAAGAGTACACTGAGTTAGCAAACTGGTGTAATGATTGACACCTGCCCAGTGCTGTTTTACTGCATCTCGACAGCATCCTCAGGTAACTTTTGAAAACATATTCACTACAATCCTTCAAGTGGAACTTGCTAGACATGAGAAATGGGATTTCAATCACCATTTTCTTTCCTTGCTGTGGAATGTAATCCTTTTTCAGTTGTGATGTTGAATGATATTTTGAGGGAAATTGATAATGCTAAAAGATTATTTGAATGCATTCTATTACAAATCTGTCTAGTTAAAATACCCCCAAAACAACAACAACAACAACAAAATAATAATAAAAAAAAAAAAAAAAAAAAAAAAAAAAAAAAAACCCCAAACAAACAAAAAAAAAAAAAAAAAAAAAAAAAAAAACAAAAAAAAAAAAAACCAAAAAACCAAAAACCCAGAGAATAAACCACAAAATTCTAGACCTATATAGTTAAGATCTATTTATTCTAAATCTCATTTTATTCTAAATTTCTTTATTGAACCTCTTCACTCTTGTAAATCCTGTGTTGGTACCTTCTTTTTATGTTTCTTATGGTTGGAAAAGAGAAAGTTAAATGGGAAAAGAAAAAAAAATATTTATGATTAAAACAATGAAAATTAATACCTTGTCAGACCCACTTTACATTGCATCTTCAGAATCTTTCTGGTATGGGAATGTTACTGTAGAAGATCAGACCTTAACTGTGTATGAACATGTGTGAGAAAGGGAAAGGGAGTGAGGGAGAGAGGGGGGAAAGTGAAGTAGCATCAATCCATCATATTAACAAAGTTCAAGGAAACTGAAGATTTCTGTCCATCTAGATCATGTTTGACTAGAATTTCATGTAAGCATATAACATCTGAGCTTTTGGAGAGCTTGCAATATAAATTAGTATGACTGAGTTCTTTGTGAAACCATCCATGTGAAATGTTTGCTAAACTGACATTACTGATGCACTACCAACTGAAATTCAGGACCATTGAAATGTACAATAGATTGTCTTTAAATACTCTTTATTTCTGTATCTCGTTTTTATCCTGGTAGTTTTCTCTAAAATTTGTAAACCTTCTATCTCTGCAAAGGGAAGATTAAGGAAGAAAACAAAAAAGAAATGAAACCTGGTTTAATTTCAGGGCTGAAAATTGCTTCAGATAGTTTTTGGAGCCGCAATTTTTTCTTAGGTGGGTGTTTTAAGAGAGTTTGCTTGTGTATTGTCAGACATTTTGGCAGAACTTATTAAAATAAAGTAACGCATTGGATTTCTGTAGGAAGCACTTTAGAATAGGTACATGTTTACTGTTGGGCTACTATCACCATCAATAATTTTCTTAACTGCCTTTTTATGCTGTGTATTTTCATAGGATTTACTGCATTTGTACTCCTAAAAATGTTAGTTTACTGAAAATATATGCAGATGAGATTTTAAGGCTTTTGTGACAAACAAAAATTAAAATTAAGTTTTTGTATATACATGTACTCATCACCAAAATCACAAATGTGAGGTATGCCTGCTGGATTTTTAAGTGTGTTAAAATAATAAAACTCAATCCTTTAATCTAATGGTTTAACTTTTATTTGTTTCCTTTCTATATAGCACATATAAGAGTGGTTCCAAAACCAAGGAGGGATTAGGAGCGTGTGGTCAATATGTATGCCAAGGCTTAATCTCCCTAAAGGCTTAAAGAACAGCAATAAAAGCCAAATCCACTTTCCACTAAAGCTAACAAATAAGCAAGAGGGAATATATCAAGAGGAGGAATAACCCTATTTTTTCCAATAATAAATGGCTTTGCATACTAATATGAAGACCTGCCAGCCTGCCAGAGGTGAGGAGGGATTAGCATCAATTTGTGTTTTAGCATTGCAGGAAGTTTCTAATTCTACAGGAACCCATGTCAGACTCACCCTAGTGAGCCAAGGACTGAAGCATTTTTTTCTACCTAATTCTTATTAAATGGCAGGCTGTTGTAAATATAATCAGAAAAAAAGAGTACCCTCAACACTGAGTTAGCATCAAACCTGCTTTTAAAAGTCGATTTTAGTTGGCTCACATTGATACATCTTGTTCTTTCATTGCCATGAAAATTACTTCTCAATAAATTTTCTGGTCTCCTTATGCTTCTTCACCAAAATAGTATTTTCTCTTGTTTCTTTCTTTCTGGCTAGTAAGAACAGGCTTCTCTTTTGAATAATTTAAGAGCTATCTCATACAGCTGTATCTTTTGAAAGGAAAAAATAATCATGAACTGTAATACACCAATTATGTACCACATAAATAGGTCTGTATTAACACCGCAACATTGCTGCTGATGTCTCCTCTTTGGCTCCTTGGTAGTGTTTTATTTGAAGAATAAACAACCTAAAAACTTTCATTCTATGCTAGCTTGACTATTATCTTGAGAAGAATGGGAAATGGTGGGCTTATAGAAGCCAAAATTATTAGGGTATTAAGATAGCATAGTAGCTTACGTCTTTTAAAAATAACTCATTAATTAGATGTGACTGGTTCAATACAATAGACAGAGATGAATAAGAACCCTTAGGCTCCTGTCATAGAACAGGGTTTTTCTTCCTTTTACAAGACCTTTTAGTTTGTAGCAATGCAACATCAGCCCTTGCCTAACCTTACTATGAAAATAAAATTTTCATTTCCTCAGGATATTTTGGGATAGTCACGATTCTCAAGTGGGATATATAGGGGAGGCTCAGAGAACATTGACAAAACCTTTTTCAACTTCAAATGTTAATTTCTGGAAACTACAACCTTTGCAGAAATGCAGGAGTTTTGACCACACTTTCATCATCAAACCTTTGTGTGAACACTTCTCAGTGAATAGAAATGGATAAAAGTAATAGAAGGGAGTGGGGTAGGAAAAAATAATGATGAAGAGATAAACAGTAATTCTTTGACCGGAATGTACTTGACCCTGGTTCAGAGAAAGGACTTGAACTGGTGATGTATTGTGATCCCATGAGGCTTAGCCTGTCTATCTTGCTTTTTCTAAAGAATTCACAACCCTTTAAAATTGTTTCCATTTTGTGATAGATATGTATGCTGGAATCTAAAATACTTTCATAAAATGTTCATAAATATATAACCAGGCTTACTGTCAGAGGTGTTACTCCTCAATGCTACAGTAAAGATGTTAGTATAACATCAGAACAACCTTGATTTAATTAGCTACTTTCGCAGTATTTGACAGAAGAGTGTTCTCTGTAAGAACTACCATTTTTACTCCTCAAAGTACTATTGGAGGATTACTGTTAAATCAGAAGTCCTAGTAGAATTTTGAAGCTGATCAAAGTTTACTGTGCATTTTGAACAGTGCTAATAGTCACATCGGAGGGGTAAATCTCTCTCCCTCCTCCCACCCACTCCATCCAATCTAAATTAGTAAATACCAAGTGCAGTTGTTTACCTTCTGAGTTTTACAGTAAATCAAGTTCTAATGAAATATTAATTGGTAATTATGTGTAACACTTCATTGTGTTTGTGGAACAGAAACAATAATGTATTTCTTCTTCATCAGATAAAAATTTTGAAAGAAAACACAAAATATATCTTGTGCTGAGGAGCTGAGATTGAGTTCACGTGAAGCCCCTGGTATTGTTTTCTGGTCTTCTGTATCTTGTTGAGATGCCTCATATAATTTGTGTCACACCGCATAAAAGAGCGACAATGATAAAACTGGATATCATCATTCTCTTCGATTCAGAAATTCAATATGACAGGAAATGTCTAAAATAATCTTGGGGTGGGGGGAATCAATTTTTTTGCTTCAATTTAAAAAGCAACTTCTCTGATTTCACATGAGGTATGTGGATTGCCCAAACACTCCATTAACATTTTAATGCTTTTATGTGACTGATCTTATACTATCACAATTCTGTACTTTTCGTAGCATACTTACCATTTTTTTTTGTTGTCTGTTTGAACATTTAGATCCAAATACTCATCCATCTGCACAGGGTTGTGCATTGTGCATGATTTGCATATTAGAAATCTCCATTTGTGCAATGATATTAATATTTGGAAGACACAATTTGCTTCTCAGGCTGCAAGTGGTATTTGCAATTCTAACAGAACACAGTTTTAGTAGTGACTTATAAAGTTATTTCTTTTGTTGTGTAGTCGTTTGGGCTTGATCTTCATGGGCTGTCTCTCCACTTTGTTTTTCTAAAGCTGCCTTTTTTTGCTTAGAAATGCTTATCTGGTGTTTCTGCATTTGCAGAATTCACCCTTGAAACTGATGAGTATTGCTCAGGGGGAATGCCACACACTCAAGTTTGCAGGTGCTTGTAAATACTTTATGTTTGCATATATGCATCCCACAAGATCTGTGTTTTTAAACATACAGACTGATTCTTGAGTATCCATTTTCTTTAGAGGCATTTAGCAATACATTAGTAACTGCACTTCCAAAGTCGGAAATCCAGAGATTTTCCCCATAATCATTATGGATTATGAGGATTAGTAGATTTGGTAGTAAAGAAATGAAGGTTTTATTATTCATCTAACTGATTTGTTTCCAAACTAGATATGTACATTTCACCCAATTTTTGTCCTGAGCCTAAAAACATATGCCTGGCCTATTTCTGATCATGTGAGTCTAAATTTGAAGTGATGTTTTAAAAGACAAGAGGGGAATCTAGATTTTCAGGATGCCGTATGTATTACATCTGACCATTTATCTTCAGGAGATGTTAAATTCATTGCATTTGTTTTAATCAATCTTATTCTCCTTTATGTTTGAGGAAGCCCTTGGGCAGAAATTTTGCATTGTCAAGGCATAGAGCTAATTACTGTCATTAATTCACCACACAGAAAGTAAAAGCTTGGTGTCACAGATAGGAAAAGAGATGGCACTAGTGCCATTAATAAGTATTTTAAAAATAAAACTGAAATTTGTAATAGCCATTGATTGTATAGATAGCATAAGTAATGAAGAAAGAGATATTATAAACTGATGTTAAGGATGTCAATGAAGATAATTTCATGAATGATTCACCATCTGGGACTGAGGTTTAAATTCTCCAGATTAGAAATCTCTGAAGAAAACTCAGCCATCACACATTTTATTTGATTTTTTTTCAAATATGAGACTGTCTTTTACCTCAGCAGCTGCTTGCTGAAAAGTTGCACCCACTTTTCACTAACATATGTTGATATGATAGTATGTTAGTACAGAGTCTTGCTGGTGGCTTAGTGAGTTCATTCTTGCAGTGAGCAGTCCACAGCTGAGGTGTGAAATAGCTGCTGGTGTTGACGACTCCGTCAGTGGGCTTTGTTTAAACTGAGGCAGACATGAAAATGTAGTAAACGTGGACATGAAAGTGTGTAGACTTGCTTCTGAGCTGACACCAGCATAAAATGAAAATACAGTGATTGGAATCAATATGGTTATAGCAACATATTGTCAGTGTTGCTTGTTAAAGGTTTGTAAGGCTTGACCTTGTCTTATTACTGCCTATGATTTCAGTGAGAACAATGTCTGCACAAACCAAATTTACTTGTTTTCTGTATGATCTGTTTATATACTATTTATATGGCCACATTTTATTAAAGACTGCCAAGGTCTCCAAGATACAGAGTTCTGTGGACAAAAGCATTACAACATGTGATAATTAATTTACTTTTCTCATCTGTGTTAAGTCAGCAAGGCTCACAAAAGAGATGGCTAAATATTTTTTTCATGGCATTGAACAGCTTGGATACAGAAATGCCCCAATTGTTGTGCAATCATTGTAAATTTGCTATCGTCTCTGATAGGCAAATTAAGGACAGTTTTGATAGATGAATTTTTTTACTTGTAGTGATAACCATTTTAATGACCTAAAATACTATTTTGGACACCAACTCAAGGAATTTATTTATAGTGGTTTAAATTCAGGAAGTCCTTTGGACAAAGTAGTCATCATGTGATTAATTTCTTTCATTGTTTTAGACTCATTAAAAATGTGGAAAGTTACTTACAAATCATACTTAGTTCTTCTGAAATTATGACACTTCCACTGAAAATCTGAGATTTGACATACTTTGGGCATCATAGGGAGTTTAAAACTATGGCAATATGAAGACAAAACCCTCTTATTTCAGTTCTACTGTTTCTTCCCGACTCCTAGTAAGAGTCCTGTTTTCCAAAAGCTGCTTCCTTGCCCAGATAATACCTTAAACAACATTAAAATCAGGGTCAATACTTGTAGTTATGATGTTTTCTTTTTCTCTTCTAAGGTAATGATCTCTGTATCTGAATTTTATCTCCCAGTAACAAACTACTCTGCTTTCCTAAATGCTGAAAATTAGACATCCTGGGGACTTTTAAGGAATGCAAGGTTAATACAGATGGTATTTACACTAGTTAGTAATTGTGATATAGTTTCTTTATGGGTTGCTATTCTACTTTGGCTCGTTCATCTACTGTTGCCCAAGGCAATATTAAATAGAGAGGAGTGAAATTTTGAGTGTTATGAATAGAAATCAGTATATGGATAATATGTCTAAGCACTGGTTATTTGCCTCTATGATTGAAATATGAAATAAAATTGAAAGTGTAAACTTGTGGATAATGTTTATGGTACTATCTTTACTTTTTGCTTTATCATATTCTAAGTAGAGTGAGGCAAATCCTCAAGAGGTTGTTTACTCCATTCTTCTCTTACTGTGCATGGAAAATATATTGAAAATTCTGGGAATCCCACAGCTTTCCCAAGCAGTTATTTTTCTTTTTTTTTTTTTTTTTAATTAATCAATGTCACAACATATTTATAAATCACATTTTCTTTTCTTTTTCCTTCAGCCTGCCTTGACAAGCTTTTATTACTAGAGTCAGACCTCATACCTGAAACACAGGTATTACTCTGGCAAGACTTAGGTGATGTTTTAGGTTTTTTAATAAACATATTTAAATTGCTTCCCCTGAAAACTATGGCAATATTCTACTATTGAATAATTAACTCTTTGACCTTTTTTTCACAAACCTACTGTGCCATTACTGTCATTTCGATGTCAAACCTTTCATCGCTACCAGCCAGGAGAAGCATGAAGACAGAGCCGTGAAAATTTGCTTTTGCATGGCAAATTTGGCTTGAGTTATAATTAGTTTGCTATTTCCCTAAGTTGAGAAGTTATGAGAGATATTTAAATATAAGCATACTAATCAGAACAAGAAAAGAAGTGAAGATAGAAGTTTAAGAAAGAATCAAGAACTGACAATGGAAAAAAAATTTTTAACTTTGACAGATCTGTATTTATTTTCTGGTATAGCTCAGTGCAACATGTCATTGAAATGAACTGAAATTTTTATTTTATACTGAAATTCAACCTTGTTACAGGTTTCTCTAGTTAAATGAGGTCAGAAAGTAAAACTGCAGCACTTCTTTTTAGATTGAAGTTGTGTTATACTTTAAGCTAATAATTAGGTTGAAAATTCAGGTATAAATATGAAAACAATTATCTTACATGCCACTAGTCTAAAAAAATTAAATAACAAAAAAAATATATTCTGAAGAACAAAAAGATTGAACAGAAGAAAAAAATGTTCTGATAGACTGATCAAGGAAGTATCAAAACCTCTTTCTCAAAGCTGCACTGGCTCCCTTCTGGGAAGCTCATGTCAAAGTTAATGGAATTCTGTCCTAAAAGCCTTCTGTGCTGAGACTCTCTCTCTCTCTCCTGCTTTATTTTAGCCAGGGCCCTCACATGCATTTACAGAATGGAATGATGCAGAAAAAGAGTGAGTGAAGCCTCCAGGGAAGCAGAGGGAGCAAAAGCATAGAGTTCTGTTGACGTTATTTCATTGCTTGCTTAAATAAAGTTGTTTTGTATTTTTTGTAGAACTAAATTTGATACCAGACCTTGTTTAAGAAATATATATCATTATGCATGCTTGTATTTTTACATGTCTGCTAAATGGTTGATATAAAATACTTCATGTAGGATGCTGTAATGATTTAAGACCTAATTATGTAGTTATACTCCTACAATCAGAGTTCAGTGAAGTGCTCAACTTCATAACCCTTTTTTATAAAAATGACTTCCAGTGTGGAAAAATCTCATCAAACTCTTTGGCAATCACACTTACCATCTAAATCGATGTCAATAGTGCCTGATTGGTGTAATATTTCTTACAACAACTAATGAAGCATATTTATCTTTCTTGTGCTTAGCCTATGTTTCAGACTGATTTCTTTGTGTCTGTACACACCAACTTATCCTATTTTATAACAAATATATTGATAACAATTTATTATACATACATATATATAATATGGTACTTCACCAGTCTGTAATTTTAGAACATAATCAATTTTATTTTTTTCATTTCTTGCGTGGATTGGGAACCTGGATCACATGAACTAACATTGAAACTTTTACCTTTTGATTATTTTTTAAAGTTTCAACATTTAGTGCGAATATTACCCAAAACGTTTTTCTTAAACACAAAAGTAAAAATATCTTGTCATTCTGCTGACTGGCAGCTCTAGGTTTGGGATAATTATTTGCTGCTAAAATAGATCAGAAAACGTACACTCCTGAAATACTGTAATGTAAGCCGCCTTTTTAAAAGTAGCCTGGGAACTAACCTTTGCTTGGATCCTAAAGGCATTGGGATGCTGTGTCTTCTTAATAAGTTATTACAAACGTTTAAGTTATTGCCTTCTTAGGGAAAACACTTTCAGTGCATCTGGAGAAAACAGATAAAATGAGATCTATTAGAGCAGTACCATAGACCTGACTTCCATGTTCAGTGGATCTGACTTATTTTTATTACTGCATTTTATCCAGGAAAGCCATAATCCTTAAAACAGTAAGAAACTGTAGGAAAAAGGAAACAAAGAAAAAGAGTAAAGAGCTACTTGACATTTTAATTAATGAATGGCTAAACCACATCTTGCATATTTTTACATAACCTCAAAGTGAAACCTAATTTTATTCTACAGTAGAAATACATGGGTGCTTAAAAATAGACCTGCGACCTCTGGTCCACTTGAATGTAACAAAATTAGGGAATTTGAGTGAAGCTGCTGCTGTTGGACATAACTTGGGCTGTCAATTATCTTGGCAATAGCAACTGGCTGGTATTTGCTGGCAGAGTTGCATTGCTGAGATAAAAAATTTTCTGCAAAAAATGAAATTACATATGAAAGCTGGACATGCAGCACTACGTTCATTTGAATATCCTGCTCCTTTTCCTTTTAGTAACTGCAGCTTTTACATATGTATACTGAGAATATGTATATGTATATTGCACCACTAATTGGCTTTAGTTACTATTAGCTTTGCCATTTGATAAAAAAAAAAATATTCTTAGGCCCAAAATGTCTCTTCTAACATTGAAAAATAGCTTTGGTTTTCAGAAGAAAAGCAAATATCTGGGGGGAATCCACTAAATTGAAAAAGAAAAATGGATAGGAACCATGAAATTGGGATTTGCCATTAATGGTGACGAAGACTTGAATTTTTCTCATTGTGATAGCTACTGCCATATATATTGAGGGAAAGTCTTTAACTGATAAGGAATTCCTTCTATTCAAAATACACTCTTGAAATTAAATCCTATAAAAAGAAATCAGAAGATATAATATGCCTGAACCTTATCTTCCCAAATGGAAGATTTTTTTTTTTAATCTGCAGAAATGAAAATGAATTTGAATAATTCAAATTAGCTGTTTATTTCAAAAGTAGATGAAGATTAATTTTTATCAATTTCAGTTAGGGCTTTGTTTTTAGGGTTTTTTGTCTAGAGAAAATTAACTATGATGTAGGTCTAAGGAGATTTTTTTTTTAATTTTACACTGCATATCCTAAACATTTAAGGCATCAGTTTTTGGGGTTTTTTTAACCTAACATTAACTGCAAAACCAGGCATTTATCTTAATTTAGCCATTTAGACACTTTCAACACTTTATCAGAAATTTCGGAAATTTCAAAGGGGTGCTTCGCCCACTTGTATTAAAACCAACTTTAGAATAACATGAATCACACTGGCTATCTCTTTCTACTGATTATATAATAATTAAAAATAGATAAGTGAAGTGTGATGAAACCTACCCATGCTGACTGAGTCCATTCTCCCTTAACTACCTCATCCCATGACATACA
>VXBX01009832.1:64979-154703 GCA_013400415.1 Scytalopus superciliaris | reverse complement strand
CTCTTCTAGACCCCCAGAAGACTGTGAGGCAGGTTTCTTCAAAGCGGGCTTTCCTTTCACCTTTCTAACTGAGGCTGTAATGTATGTGACCTTTTTTAATCAATGATAATTGATCTTGTTTGCTTTTTCTGGACAGCTTTCAAGTGAATTAGTAGATTGTATTTTATTTTTCCTCCTAATTTATTTTTATTTATAATTTATATTATCTAGTTAAAGAAATCATGTTATTATATTGACACTTTCCTATTGCAAGTGCAGATAAAACTTATGAAGCAAAGTTAGTTTATATTTCACAGGAAAATGCAAAAATGAGGGCAAATCTAATCATGCTTGAGGGAATTTTTGGATATGCTCTAATAGAATCAAAAGTATCTAAGCGGTGACTTTGGCCATTGAACAGGCACATCTGTATTTGCTGCCTTTCAGTTTTTGCTCTTACATTATGCACCAGTGGAATTATTACACTGCATGTTGGTATGGCTAACAGTACTTTTCAAGCAAGCAAAGTAGTGATTTCATCAGCATTTTTGCAATATGTTTCTTATACATCTTTTGGTATAAAAAGACCCATTTTTCTCTCTTTACCAGGGTAAACTTTACACGTTTACTTTACTAATCAATTATTAAGTTTGCTTCACTGCTAACATTGCTTAGTGGTTTATCAACTTTTGTAAGATTAAGAAAATATATGCAAAAATAAGCAAATTACCCCAATTTATTTGATGGGTTTGACTATGAATTTATATTTTGGATTTTTTTTTTTTAATAATAAATTAATGAACATTAAATTTTGACTTAATGAATGAAGAACCAGAAAATAATTTAGACTCAGGATAGATAATCATCTGAACCTCAGTTCTTTGGGAGAATTTTAGAAAGGAAACAAATGTGATTCTGAGTGTATAAATAGCAGAATGAAAAAAGTGTAATTAAAATTACTGTCTTTTGCATTTGTCGTATTATTACTGGAATTCATTATCCATTTCTAGGATTCATTATTTAAAAATGGTGCTTGCATATTGCAGAGATTAAAAAAGGTGTTACAAGATTTCAGCAAGCTTTTTTATTTTTTAGTGAGAAACTTGTTAATCTTTATCTAATGAAAGGTTAAGAGGTCTTTTGTATTCTTTCTTGTCTCATGAAGACATATACTCTGGTAAAGAACTTAATTTTGTTGTAATTTTACAAGCACACAGGGTTTGAGGGTTAAAACTAGTCAAACTGAAACTAGAAATACTCATATTTTTAGAGCTTATATTTCCCTACTGGCAAGTAGATAGTTAATCTGGGAAGCAATCAGATAAAAGCTGAAAATGAGGTGTCCACAGCCTCACCATGTAACTTGTTGCAGTGTCTCACTGACTGTCAAGGCAGTAAGAACAGAAAAAGGAAAGGGAGTGGGGAAATGCCCCTGTCTCTGCACCTTGCTCTTCTTAGTTGGACAAGGCGGGGGGAACAGGGGCATTTCCCCACCATTTGAATTCCTTAACCAAAATCAGGTTTCCACCTAATGGACATGATCCAATCCATAATTATTGATTTGAGGTAGAAGTCACATGTTCAAGTACTCTGATATTTGTCAGGCAGGATGTTACCTTTCTTTTGGCACTTGGTATTCTCAGGACCGCTGTCAGAATAGCTGAGTTCAGTGCACTTACGTTCATATGCTGAATGGATGTTCAAAGCTCTTCCTGCATTCTGTGGTGTGCATTTCTTAAGGAACAGTTGTTATGGATGCTTACAGAATGTTCCCTAGAGTCATATACTTTCGGTGGAAAGTTGTTCTATTGGGAGACAATGATTTTTAAATCGGTAGGATTTTACAGCTTCTTTTTTAGACAACATGTTTGCAGCAGGATATCTTTAGCTAAAAGAAAAGAATGGAGTGCATCCTAGCACATTACATCTCAAACTTGGTAAATCACTTCAACAGCTGTATTCTATCTAGGAAATGGGTTTCCATTGCTATAAATTAAAACTGAATTAATTTAACTAGATTAACTCAATTATGAGCAGATTAAAAATGGCTTAGGCATCCCTTTGTTCATTTCCATTCATCAGCAGTTGACTTAGGTCCACAGGAAGTTTGTTGTGTATAAGTTAAATTCATTACCATTTTACTCATTTGTCCTTCAATTCCATTTGTTTTTTAAGGCAAACAAAGGCAAAAAAGACTCTGAGCTTGGAACTTCCATGTAGCAAAAATGTGAGCACGATGAACTGTCTTCCTGCATCTTGCCTTGAGACACCAGATTGTAACTTAAGGGGTCTTTAGTGCTTTAAATAAGTTAGACAAACCAAATCCCTCCTTTCAGTGGGATTATATTTTGTCACTTCAATCTTCTCTGAAAAAGGTATCTCAGTCTTGTAAATATTTAGCCTGTGTAATCTCTTAATGTTATGCTTTTATGGCATAGTTCTGTACCTTGCAGAATGGCCAGAGAGACAACAGAAATGTGGAAAGTTGGTGATTACCTAATTTCTTTAGGTAGAAGTCTAAGTGTGTTAAAAACTTAGCAGTTTTCATGGGTAAAACTTGTGGGCCACCTGTTTTAATGTAAGACATGAAGTGAAAGCCAAGTCCCCTACCATGTTCATCAATAACAGGGGAAAGTGTATGCTAGTATCTCTCCTGCTACTTTCTCTCTGCGTGATTTATAAGTACTTTCTAGGGGAAATTTATTTTCAAGAATATATTAAAGCACCACGGTTAAAGGTCTTGTACTTCTGAAATTTTAATATTTACTGTGTAAACAGAAAAGTACTTAGGGCGTGAACATGAGTTCAAAAAACTCAAAACAATTGATATTTCTTTTGGGCGACTAATAGGATGACAGTTTAAAATAAATTTATTAGCCAAGATTTTGTATGTTAATGATTTGTCGGGTTAGTGTCTGATGCGTGCTTTGAATTATGTCAACAATAGTCTTGTACAGTGGATTACACTTTGTTCTAAATGTAACATTTATTTATGGCCAAGATTGCTGTGTCTAAAATATAGTCATGGTAATTAAAAAGAAAATTATCTTATGTGGATTTCAAGATTATTGAAAGCCCTTTAGTTTAACAAAATGGTTCATATGATGAATATGCATTGTGGATACGATGAGAATCATGGGACTTAAAAAATTCCTTACTTGAAAATGCCAAGTTTTAGGTTTTATAAATAAATAAAATCATGACACTTCTTGTCCTGAACTTTCATGAATTGCATCTTCTATCTGTTCAATGTGTAGGAGAATCATTTTAATATATTAGCTAAAGTTTAAACACTTTTAGATAATATTACATACACAAAAGAATGATCAAATGACTAAATTTTCCATTTTAAATTTTAACCTAGTTCTTAAAATTTCTTGTTAAAATTATAAACTATGCATATTTTTATGTGGCAGTGAAGCAGCAACTTCCTTTTTTCTGTAATGAAAAAAATATCAACTGAAAACAATTTCATGAGTTAACTACACAGAACTAAGAATTTCAACACTGTAAATGTGTAAATATCCAGATGTCAGTCTAAAATATAAGACAACAGAGAAAATAAAATAATGAAAGTCTGTCAAACACTATGAGATAAATTTATTGGCAATATTCTTTACTGCAGCCTTCTCTCTTTCCCTTTCATTCAAAGACTTTTGGCTTTAGTCCCATGATTTGTCATTTACAACAGAAATATTTGTACAGAAGGCATTAAGGATGGAAAAAATGTTGTACCATTCTGTTCTCAGTTCTATGACTTTCCATTTAATGATTAAGACAATTGCTTTGCTGGGATAAAAGTCAATGTGAATTCAAAATAGCTACAAAAAAGTGGAGAAATCCAGTATAATTTGAAGCATTTTTTCCAGCAATTAAAATTACCCTAATTATTTAGTGAAATTTTCTACCATTCTGGTTGTCCTTCCTTTTATAGTTACTTCAAACTTCACTGTAAAACAGGCAGTGGTTTTTTACTTCTTTTTTGATCAGTAGCAAATATTTTTTTAATTTGTCTTCCCTTGAAAACATGCAAAAAACGCTTACCAAAAATCATGGCTTTCATTCTTAAATATCAGACAAACTTGATTTGGAGAGCTAGATATGAAAAAATAGCAGTATCTGGATTTTCTGTTTCAGCGAACTTCGCACTGTCTGCAGATTGGAGTTAACAACAATCAGGTTTTTCTGTTGTGTGCGGGACTCTGCCAAATGAGAAACAGCTCCTTGTTAGAAACTGATTTATCACAATTTCTATATTCAGACAAACTTCTGATGGAAGATAGTGGCTTTATCAGTTTAATTTATCCATTATAATAATTTCTGGGAAAATACACCTATTCCAAAATCTACTGCTTGTTTTGTATCACAGTAATTTTTTTGATAGTTTATTTAGTCCTCTGTACTGTTTACAACGCATTTAGTTCAGCCAGTTATGGTCTAAAGCCATCTTTCATCTGTCAAAAAATGTACAGATCAATGAACAGGGATGTTAGTCAGCATGGCATAGACTGCATATAAATATGGATCATTTCCATCTATATATCTACATAGATTCACTTTCCTCTTCTCTGCATTGAACCCGAAGTGCATTCTAGTCTCAGTATAAAGCTCTTTGTCTTTTAAAGCTCCAGGCAAGCATGTTTGTTCTTTTTCCTGCTATTGACATGCATAGGGAAAAAAAAAAAAATCATTAGCTTATTTGGCAAGCTCAGGAAAGCAGTCTGAAGAGTGTCACTGTGTCCCTTGTTATACCCACAGATAAAGTCCACAGCGTGTCTTTGAAACTGTGCTCAATAACCAAAAGGATGTCTTTGTACTGCTACACCAGCAGTATCCCTTTGCAAAGAGGAAATATGCAGTAAATTTTAACAAACCATGATTTTGAATTTTGAAGCCTATCTAACTAGTATTTACTTTATTGGCCTTTATGTGGATGCTGCACAGATTTTTATGTGCCTGGTTTTGCAATTTAGTATTAAATATAGTAACATTAAAAGCTAATATCAGGGAAAGAGGTTTTTTTAATTTGTAGTTGGAAAATTATATTTGAAAATTATAAAGATTTTTTGTTTATTTTGATTATATATTTTCTCCATTTGATAATTTAGTGCATATAAACCAGACACTAAAACACCAGGAAAGCCAGACCCTTGAATTTCTCTATTAAGAATAAAATTATGAATTTATCATAGAATCATAGAATGATCTATGCTGGAAAATACCTTAAAGATCATCTAGTTTCAACCCCTCTGCTGTGGGCAGTGACACCTTCCACTAGAACATGTTGGTCAGAGCCACATCCAAGCTGGCCTTGAACATTTCTATGGATGGGGCATCCACAACTTCTCTGGACAACGTGTTTCAGTGCCTCATCAGCTTACAAAGTTTATTCTGCTTATAAGGGTATCTCAACCTCCTACACTGTGGTTTGGTCTAGAGATCTCAAGGAAGAAAGGATGTGGTTTGTTTGCTTGTTTTCTGAGATATTCAATGGTTCTCCTTTATTGTGAACAAAACCTTACAATGAGTTATCTTACTGTAGAATGGAACACTTAGCACCCTTTGGGGTTTGTTGGTTTGGGTTTTTTTTAATGCAGTGCATCCAGCCTTAACTCAACTCAACTTCTTTTTCTTTAAATATACAGTTTTACATTAATTGATGTTATCTTACTAAAATACATTTTTTTAAAAAATTCAGAAGCCTTTTAAACTTTCAGAGAAAAAAAAAAATTAAACATTTTCAGTGAAAAGCCACACAAATATTTTCATTTGCAGATTTTTAGTTGATAGTTTTGACAGTTTTTTAAAGAAAAATGTTTTCGTTTAAAACTATTTTTAAGTTCTGGTATGAAGAGTTATTTGATGGGTATTTTTAAAAAAAAACTACAAGAAATATTAGAAAAGACAAATTTAGCAATAACATATGTTCCATATGCTCAAATCTGATTAAATTATTTCTATTGTGCTGTTAGAGCTTTAAAGTTAAAATACGTTGCTAAAGAGTATTATTTTCTCACTGTGATATAAAGCAATTCTGAAGAACATAATTTCATTTTGTACCATAACATGTACATCACATGACAATTTATAAACAAGGGGTAAAATTTGTTCAGCAGAAGTAAATGCCAAAAATTTCTTACTTGTCAGTAAAGGTTTTGACCTAGAAGAAATAAACAGTCTGTATGAACACTGGGGGAATATTTAGATAAGCAGAATGTGATTAATTTTATAGGACTTGGGAGTCTAATACCTGCAGCAGATCACAGGTGAAATGTATTGCTGCAGGTGTTAAACACTGTGTTTTCATATAGTACCATGCATCACTGACTAGATTTAAGTCTCTGTATTAGGAAATGATCATTATAGACCTAGATGGATACTGTGATGCTCTCTTTGTGGTGTTTTGAATCATTATCCTGTTCTTCTAAATGTTCTTCATTACTTCACATTCTCAGTACTGGAACAGATGGTGTACAGGTGGATTTAGCTCCCATGCATAGTTTGACTGAAGCAAATTAGGCTCTTCTTTTACAGAGCTTATTGTAGCTGTAGGAAGCCTGTATAAAAAAGTCTGGAGCCTTTTTAATATGTTGGATTATATCTGTAAAGAAAATCTTTTTGATGACCAAGCACTGGTAAGTGCTTTTTGCAAAATAAAAGGATGGATGTTTGGATTTTTTTGTTATTTCTTTTGGTTTTGATTTGTGGTTGGTTGGTTGGGTTTTTTTGTTTGTTTGTTTGTTTTTTAACTTTGCATTAGTATTCTAACATCTGGATACAAGTTATAAATATGTTACTATGAATACACTGTTTTCTGGACAGATTCTTGAAAGGGTCATGAGTGATCTGTCAGAAACTATTATCTTTGCTTTACTCAATGAAACACAATTCTTTTAATTTAAATGAGTCCATCAGACCACCAGCTAGTGGAAATCAGTTTAGATGGATGGATTTCTGAAGAATGTTTCTCAAGAAATAAACTCATGATTTTCGTTATGACCTGTATTTGTTCAAGAACTCTTTATGAAGCTGAACTCTACCCCATGACTTGCTTTTGTTCTTCTGTTAGAGAGCCATCATAAAGAAAAAGGCAACAAGAAATTAAAGCAGAGCAAGAAAGGAATGCAATGCAATGATCATAACAGGATCTTATAATATTAAAACACAAAATGTCACAGTGAGAGTGTGGAAAAAGAGCAATAGAAGGCAAAATCTGAAATATCATCTCACAGGTATGGTATGAGGGATGGTCTTGCATAATCATTGGGTGAAACAACTCCATCTGAACATTGGCATTGAACACATATACTCTGCAAGAAGAGAGGTGAAAATTCTCAGTCTGGCACCTGTACACCTGGAGAGTT
Organism: Scytalopus superciliaris; assembly: GCA_013400415.1. Lineage (NCBI taxonomy): Eukaryota > Metazoa > Chordata > Aves > Passeriformes > Rhinocryptidae > Scytalopus > Scytalopus superciliaris. Next base: position 147,360 of record VXBX01009832.1, on the reverse strand, counting down.
CACACTGATTGCAAGAAAAGCCTATAAACCTGCAGAACGGCATATGATGCTTTCAAATGTCAGATTTCAAATGGGAATGCAGTGCTGTGACGTGGGGCTGGCTGAACCTGACACAATGGGGTGCTAGCAAAGTTGTGCAGGTTGTAGAGATCATGTTGCTAAGGTACAATGTGCTGTAGGATATGGGTGTGTTGGCTTCTCTGAAAAAGCTCAGGGATACCTTCCTGTGTTAGGACAATCAGCTACAAATATGACCTAGACTTGACTTATAGAAATAACAAAAATACAGATTAGTCTCTAGGAAAAAAAAGGATTTTATGTGCATTGCTTTTTTTAAATTTAACTTACAAGGATAGTAACTAGATAATTCATGTGTCAATTTACCCTTAAAAGAAGGGATTCCAGATAACTTCAGAGATAGAATAGTTTAAGAATCTGAAAAGTCTTTGTAATATATTTCTGAACAAAAAATAATTGGTTTGGTTTTCTTATTTTATTGAAATTTTGATGGGTGATAAAACCATTGTTCCAAGCGTCTGTGATGGGAAGGGAAAGCAGCAATATTTGATGGGCTGAACTGATGGAGTTTTTACTGTAAGAGAAAACATCTGAAATCTGACAGGCTGTGGTAATAACACAGTGTTCTTTCTCTTGGATAGGGTCCTTCCTTGAAGCAATTTTTGTAACTCTCTGGAAGTTTCTGTAAGATCAGCATCTAGAGTCTTTGTCTTTGTAAGGATTTGGGAGGGAATTAGTCTCTAAATAATCTTTTTATGAAATCATTCAATGGGATTAAAAATCTCAAATACGGGTCATGTATAGTGTTAGCTGTGGTTTACAAAATGGGATAATCAAATCCTAAATCTTTATCTTTTTGGACTTAACACTACTGAAAGATGTAAGTGTGACTGAGGCTTGTGCACTTCCTCAGGTTGTAGTAAGTAGAGATGCCCATTATCACACTTTGCTTTTATTATCTTAATGCCAAATTTGGACCACCCCCCCAAAAAAAAAAACAAAAAACCAACAAACAAACCAACAACAAAATCCCTTTTTTGTTGTTGTTGTTGGTTTTTTTTATAAGGGATTTGTTCTGCTCTAAAAGCTGCAGAGGCAAATATTGATTTTTACTCTTGCAGGGAACAGAAGTTCAACTTTCTTACAGGGAAATAGCAAAAGGAATTGAGAATCTGTATGAGACCTTTTCCAGTTTATGTCTGCCAGGTATCTGTTGCACGTACCTGCTACAATAACAAATTAGTACATTTCGTCTAACCAACTGCAAGAATGATTAAATTATTTTAAGCAGGTAGAGCTCCATTCAGGAAATTAGGGCATTTATGTGGTGTTTGAAATACTTAATGGTAGCAGTTAAATCCTCATATCACATCATAGTTATCAGTGAAAACACTAGATTTAGTGACATTTAAAAAATCAAACTTCTGCATGATGATAAGAAAGCACACACTGCTGTTTTCTGTGGTTATTATTAGAGACTTCACAAGGCTTCAAACAGCTGGGAAGACTCTGCTTATATTAAATACCCAAGATAAACTATGTTTGTATGAGGTCCAATAAGTGCATTGAATATAGGTACTAAACTTTAAATTGTGAATTATTTTTAAATGCCATGATCTTAGATTTTGGATATCTGGGTGTAACCAGATGAATTTGACAACCCAGTTAACACTTTCTTCAAGTCAGTTCTAGAAGCTTATTTTTGGACATTCTGAATAATACCAGGAGCAAGATGCCTTTTTTAAAAATATATATATATATATGTACATATATATTTTTTTTTCCCTTCTGTTGATGTGTGAGTCTCTTTTTCAACCTAGTATTGCTGGATTCAGTCTTCTTATCAGGCATGCCTTTTGCCAGCTCAAAGTGTGTGACTTCATATCTTGGCAATTCAGCAGGTCCCTGCACTCCATGAGCTTCCAATATGCATACTGTCATTTAAATCAGATAAAACAACCCCTTTGTTACAAGCAAGTACTCAGGACAATATGATTACTATGGTTGAGTACAAGCTGAGAGAAGAATAGTGTCTATTTTATTTGTCCAACTGTGACAATAGTGCCTTTTTTAGGACTTCAAACCAGCATATTAAATGTTAAAAGCCTTGATAATTGTGGCAAAAGAAAAAAAAATGTGAATGTATGTTTTTATGTGACTCTCTTTGTACAGTGATAAACTGGAAAGATTTATTTTGTAAATTTTGAGCCATGTACACCTATAAACCACTTCTCTTGGGGTTTGTTGTTTTCTGGGTTTTTTTTAAACTTTTGTGTTTTCCACAATGCAAACCAGTTGCAAACCTAATTTAAGTAACTAGTTAAACAGAGTTTAACTGCCTTCCTTCTGATCCTGAAGGAAGAAGTTAGTATTGTTTGACGTATATGACTTTCAATCATTATGCATTTTAATTATATAGGGAAGATAATGCCAAGATTTGAAAGATGTCTAATATTATTTTTCATTATATCTCTTACTTTAACTAAATATTCCAATACCACAAGCTCAGATGTCTTGAATAAGACCCCAAAAGAAGCCTTTAAATTTTAAGATTAAAAATACTCTTGGAGCATTTCTTTTGCACCATCTGTTTTTTTGACTAGAAGTTTGGCTGCAAATGAAAGCTTTTTTCCATGGCCCTGAAGATTCAGAACTTTTTAAAGCAAGTTAAAGAGATTCTGTCACATTACATGAACCTAGTATCTGTGATGCAAAATGAATTTTTTTTACATTAGACATAAAATCTCTGTAATACTGAAAATGTTAGCGGTTAGTACGTCTACTTTTTGGAATGTGAATTTGTCATAGCAGTAGACAAGATTTAGCTGTACAGCCTCATGCTTTACTGCATAACCAATATGGCCTGTGTTCACTAACATTAATACAGAACTGTACCTGTAAAAATGTGTTAATGAAATGCACTCATCACCAGACTCCTTGAATGCAGAGATTAGCTGTTCAGAGAATATACTGTTCTTCTCATACAGATTTGTTTTGGTGTTAAAGAAAATTATCCTTATTTTTCTTCAATAAAAGTAAATTACTGCCCCAGATACCAACAGCTTCTAACATGTAAATAAGTGAATAAATTTTTATCCTAGGCAAGAGTAGGTGAAAAAAAGATCAGTTATACTCCTTCACAACAACCATAAAGGTATAAAATGAGTATAGACATTAGCATATAAGTTTCTGAAAAGTTATTACTGAGGGATTCCGTGGACTAACCTCCTGGAAGTATGATGTCTGAAGTAGGGTCTTTAAAAGTGGGAAACATGGGAGTGAATATACAGTCTATACATGTCTTAAATTACTTCTAAGTTAGAGTAAGTTATTCAGTACGACTGTGACCTATAAAGTACTTGTAAAACATTGTAAACTGAAATAACTTCTTAAATGTTTTATAGCATTAATACTGTTTTATGTCTTTGGAGACTAATAGCTCAACGATTACCTTAAAATAAACTTAGCAACAGAGTAAATTTTCACTGGACACCAGTTGCTCACTAATGGTTGTTGTAATTACAAAGAAACCAAGCTAGCAAAAACTTATAAATTACTCATCCATTGACTTCAGTATACTAATTGTTCCCATGCAGAGTTGAAGGACTCAGGATTTTCAAGCATTTTTTCCTTACTTTAGCACATCAGACTTCTCAGCAACTGCTTTGTAGTCTTGCCCCTCTTTCTGGCACAAGGTAATACTTTAATGAATAACATAGTATTTGTTGTGAATTGTGAATTGTATTAGATGGTTTTGCATTCTAGAAACATTAGAGAATAAGACATGACAAGGTCGTGAGGCTGAAATAACCTTATCTTGGATACTGTGCTGTGATTCAGACAGGGATGTTTCTGCTCAATGCCTCTCTCCAAATTTTTTGTGGGAATTGAAGTGTGACCTGTAGCTCTGTGTGTGTGCATGCACGGTTGTGTGAGTTAGTTCATTTTCCATCTAGAACTGTGCAAAAGAAATCCAGCTACAAAATCGGTTATGGATATTTTACTGTTCCTCTTTGGAGCTTTGTCCTCTCTAAACGTCCCAGTTTAAGCCTCATCTGAAGCACTAAAAAGGAAAGTTGGTTTTGATCCCTGCCAATTGATAGAAATCAGTATTAGGAAATGGCCTGATATACTTTTAACCTGCTTAAATATTTTAACTGTCACATGGCTTATTGCACTCGGAAAAACAAGAAAGAGCTTAATGTCAAATAGGACCTTGTTCAACAAGATGAACCAGCCTTATGGGTGACTGAGAATACACTGGTCATAATAAGCTGCATGTGAAGGAAAATATTAAGTGCAGCTTGGTTAGACAGAGAAAAAAAATGGCATTTATGTTTCAGGTGTCTGTTAACTAAATGTTAGTGGTCTGTTACATAATGACAATCCCAATGAGACAGCGTTCACGACACAGATGTGTCTTGTTAGAGAAATCTTAAATTATTTATGTGCTTTCATAACATTCTTATAGATAATTACTTTTGGCCGTGGGTTTGTATGTTGTGTGCTGGGTTTTTGTTGGTTTTGTTTTTTGTTTTTTTTTTCATAAACTCACTACTCTTCCTATAAGCCTTGGATAGGAAGTTGTTTAGTTCCTTCATTGTCTCTGGAATCCATTATTTCAGCTATGATTACATGACAATGGTTTTGTTTGTTTCTTTTCTATTCATTTTTATTCTAGAACTATATAATTTCTGAAAAAATAATGAAACTTAAACAAGAAATACTGCAGTAATTGTGTGTCAATATTAGCACAATGTATCACATTTTGGTATCTGAGAACTGTGACCATGGTCTAGGACTTGCAAGAGAAAAGCCTGGAAACAGAGAAGCAGAATCACAAATAAAAGCTCTGCTGGAGATGGGACAGCAATGCTTTTGCTGGGGATGATACCTATTATCAGGACCATTTACCTCATTTCCCAATCTGATGGCATTTTAACAATTACTCTGAAGATGGTTGTTACCTTACTAGGATGCTGCCTTGCTCCCCAGGCAGCTATCACCTGAGGCAAAGCACTTTTATTTGCCTTCCATCAGCCTCAGGAATCTATTAGTACAGAAGGGTTGCTTAAGAAGCTGAACAAACTCTTAAAACTTCTGTCCAACAGGACCTGGATACACACTTTTTCTGCAGACATCCCTTGCAATTTAACTAGTTCCTGTACATCACAGTCTGTATTGATTCCTGTAGTAGTGTGTGGTTGTCTTTGATCATCTTCCTTGTATGAGCTCCAACACATTTTGGGCAGGGCTTTTATGAGCTTCACATCTCCTTTCTCTCACATGGTTCAGTACCAGTATTGTTCTGGAGTAGAAAGGGAAGAAATCTTTCATTCTGAGACTGTTCAGAGTGAGTTACTAATATCCACTAAAGTTTCTTTATCTGAAGCACTTTATCTTAGTGTCTTTTGACTTCTGAAGTTCGCAGAGGTTGTATGTGTCTGCTTGGAATGTTTTCATCCTGGCCTGAAGTAAATGTTCAGACTGGAGTTTGAAGTGGGACAGCTGTAACCCATCTCTGCCTTGAGATGAGAAAAAGCAGATGAGAAAAGTCTGGTATCATCTGAAAGGCACTCTGTCAATTGTCAGTTTGATAGGCTCTTCCCTAAAATGCAACAACAGAATGTTATAGAAGTCAGCAGTGCTGAAATAAGTACTTCTTTCTGGGACTAGTAAAACAGTGATTGGGGGGGCATCACAACACCCTTCCCAAATAATGTTACAAAGCAGGAAAAATGGAAAAAGTAAAATAAGGAGGATCCTCAGTATCTCATGAGGCATTGAAGTTTGGCTACTGCTGAAGGCAGATGCAGGCAGGGGTCACCCAAGCTCTCCATGCCATGTAGTTCTTAAATATGTCTTGATGTGTCCTTGTATACCTTGAGATAAACTGATGGCCATATTTATGGTCAGAAGAGAATTGTTCTGTACTTCCTAGGAGCATACTAATTAGTGTTTTAGATAACTAGAAGCTGCAGAAGATTTTGGGCACTCCTGAATGTCCCCAACCTCTTCTGATCTCTTTGAAAGGCGCTATATAGCTACAGCTTCTTGGACGAGTCTTTTTGCCTGAAGAATGGTGAGAACAGGAATAAATGATATGAAGACCCTTTTAATCTAGGCATGTATGGTGTGATTGTTTTTTTCTGGGGTCTGCAGGTGATCATGATTCAATAGAGAAGTGCATGTCTACTTAAAGGGTATTCATTTTGGCAATACTGAAACAAATTACTTGCAGTTATATTTGTGGAAAAGATTTCTTGCACTTTCACTCCCACTTACTTCCCAGCATGTGTATAAGCTTTTTTCTTTTTTTTTTTTGGTGGGAAAATCATAACCATGAGCTCTTCTCAGAAGGATTACAATATATGTGCTTTCTATTACTAGTACTAGTACTAGTTCAAGTGTGGGTAGAGCCCTTCTCAAATCTTCATTCACAAAGCCTAGCCATGATGATGACTAGTGCTAGTGAAACATATATTTAAAAAGAAAGAATGCCCAGTGATAACATTTTAAACAAATATGAACTTGATAATGTGAAAATGAACATTTTCCACTGTGATACCATCCAGTCTATAATACTACGTAAGCAAAATTTGATGGATCTATTCACATATTTTTATAGTTGTTACCCGCCAAAACCTAACCATCCTCTTATAACTTTCTCTTCCAGTACAAGCTGTTAGATTGTACTGGATAATGTCATATCACCTTGTTACTATTTTAGTATGTTACTGGAGTAGTATTTGTCTTTCAGTTGAATTTTATACCATGTGTTGATTTTTAGGGCACTAAGTTCTCTGTCCCCATTGTACACAATATCCATTCCCTGAGCCTGTTGGCTTTTTTTGACTTGCTGGGGTTTTCATCTGCAGAACTGGATCAGTCTTCTCTGGAACACAGTGTATGCCATAGAATTTAGGATGAAACATGTCTCTATGGGTTTTCTGAGTACAGAATAAAAAGAGGCTGGATTCTTTCAAACATGATAGTAGAATTGACTTTTTTGGCTATGCGTAGGGAACAGCAAGCTTTTTTTCTCATTCTCTGCCTCCTCTCTTCTCCTCAAAACCCCCTCCCCATCTACTATAATGTCATATGTGGACAGAGCTGTCCATTTTCCAGAGATGAAAAGGAGGATGTCAGGGGAGGTGCAAAGGGGCTTGTTTTCTGTCCCTTAATAGTTCCTTTCTCATCAAAACAAGGAAAATGTGGGTGAATTTCTCTCATGTATATTCTTGCTGAAGGAGTGCATGAGCCAGAGCTTAGATCTAGATCGCTGCTTTTAATAGCTGCTGAGTCTCATCTCTAAATTTTACTCAATTTAGGGTAAGTTTTGTAAGACTATGTGCTTGCTGTGGCAAGAAGTTCTAATGCATTCTGTACAGAAAAAAACACTACTTGTTATTTGTCGTTCTAAATACCATATGCTCATGTTACCTGCCCTGACTGATGTTCCCATACAAAGGTGGAATTAACTATTCCTTTCAAAGAAATACATAATTTTAATTATTCACTGTGGTGAGGATCAAGGCATCAAATAAATTATACCTTTCCCTGCAGAATCACAGCTGAAGTTCCGGTCCATCAGCTTCAATAGTATAAAGTTGTACTGCCTGACCGGGAATTGATTTATATCAGTTTATTTTAATACCAAATTTTTTACTTCCTCTGTAAGACTTGTATGGTATACCACAATAATTTATATTGGATATGCCTCAAATCTGTATACAGTTCATTTCTTGTAGCCCTCTTAGTTTCTGTTTCATTCTATTTTATGAATTCATACATGAACAGCCAGAATCTGCCCTATGGTAAGATAAATTGCCTAAATGTGGGCATCGAATGCCATTTAAGACACTCCAGGGTATCCATCTGGCCTCCAGCTGCTGCCTCAGAAAGGCACAGATTCTCTGTCATATGCATATTCTGCATATCTGTGTGGATGTCTCCAGTATCTTAGGATATTTAAAATGTCAGTAAAGGCCTGTGTTTACAGCAACTGGATGAAATCCTGTTTTATTGTTGTAATCTTGAACTGAGACGTGTAGGGTAAGCATGAAGAGAAGTCTTTTCACATTTTGAATAGGTGTAAGACAATCATTTGTTATTTTATTAACCACATTGCTCATTGTTTGAAAATGTGTGCTGTGTGGAGATTGAGCAGATAACAGCTTCATTTATCACAAACCTTACATAGCATGATACAGTGTGTATTCTTCCTCCGTCTGATGGCCTGACATTGATAAATTAACTTTTCTTAGTTCTGATTAGTTGTTTATAGTTTTTGTGGTTTTTCCACGAAGTATTAAATGTTATAACAGCTTATATTTACTCTTCCCATTTATTCCATTTCAACATTCTATTTAATTTGTCTCACTGAAATGTTTATCAGTGACAATTTCCTTGTTTAATTTTACAAATACGTTCTTCTTCTTTGTCAACTCTCTGTACTGAAAGTTCAAATGGTTATTCTCTTTCCTTCTTTCAGGAGAACAATTCAATTCATGTACAGGTCTGCAGTACTCTTTCCTTTTAACAGCTACTTAAAATGAAATGATCATTAAAAAAAAAAAAATCTGAATCCCTAATTCTACTATTTGAAACTAATTCAATTAATGACATAAGGGTTGATCCTACAAATGTGAGGAGTCTTTCAGTAAAGTCAAATTCTAATAGATGGTGCATTCTGAAGTTTTTGATACACAATAGTTAACTATATTATAGTGTACAATAAACTATTTGACTTCCATTCACCTAAACATACCCTTGAATCCATGCTTGCTTTAGTAGATTCATAACAGATAAAGTAGCTTATGTGGAGCAGCTCAAAGGATTAAGAGTCAGCATAAGGAAATTTAATTTCAGTTAAATAAATTAATATCTATCTACAAAAATCTGGTGAAATAAAAGATTTGTATCTGGGGTGAAACTTTAAATCAACTTCAATGGAGTTGGAATATTCTGTATATGGCAGTTGTGAGACTTACCAGCAGAAGCATTTTTCTATACTTTTGTCAAGGCACTGAAGTAGCAGTGCTCCATAATAAATATTTTTTAAAAAAATTCATATAAGAAAAATCCAAGGGTGTTGATTTAACAGAATATTTTTTTTTTAAATAAGGCTTACCACTGCTCTTAATTTAAGAACCTTTTTAGATTAATCTCTTTTATATGCATGTGAACTTGTGGTTTTCAAGTCCATTCACTTCTTTTCCACTTCCTGAGATGTAAAGAGAACAACCTCACTGGAAGGCACCTGGGCAAGTATATGCTGTAACCTCACAGGGAACTAATATTGCAGTTTGCAGTAGAAGCAAAGACGTTTTAGGATCCTGTGAAATGTAACTTGATGAAGTAGGCACATACAGGATAAAGTAGTTGCTGAGCATCACCTCAAGGATATCAAGGTACATGGTTAAGGATTTCTTCAGAAGAATGTGAGTTTTCAAGTCCAGTGCGCAAAGAACCTGTCACAAAACAGTTGTTTATCAGAAAGGGTCCTTGATATCTGTGTAAGACATTGAAAATTCAAAAGGATCCATTACATCCTTAAGTCTGAATTAAAAACTTCATGCATTTTACTTTTTTTTCTTCTCTAAATAATATTACTGGGTAGTTTAACCTGCATTTTGATAGGCTTATAAACAGCTGAGGTCACAGACACATTGCACTTCAGAAATGTTTAGCTAATTTAATGCTCTGAGTTGTTTAGTGCTGCTGGCTGTAAACTGCGAAGGAGGAGGGAGAATTTGTTTCAGTACAAGATTATTACTTTATATCTGCAATAAGTAAAAATGTCCTTTATTCAGCAAAGAGACACTTCAGAAAGAGATGTCAAAAGAAGTTAGTAACTGTGTTTTTATATTAAAAACCCACAACCCAACCCAAACTAAACAAACAAACAAACAAAAGATATTCCTTAAACCAGACATAGGTTATAAGGTCACACTGTTATTGCTGAGCCTAGTAATATTTTAAGTTTCCATTGGTCTTAAGTGATACAAAGGACATTTCCTTTCCATTTGTAAAAATAACAGTTCTTTCCATGAGCTCCTCAAATGCTGCTGAGTGGAAAGATGAATTCCATCATTGCTCATATTTTGAAGGTTACCTCCATAACTGCATACTGACAACAGTTGAGTATGTGTTTAATGAGTGAAAGAAATTTATTGCATCAACCTTTCATGTGAGTCATGAAGAATAATTTCATTGCTTGGAAGATCGTAGACTGGTTTTTCCCTTCATTCTGCCAGAAGAATTGGGAGCAAAGCATGAAGTGCTTTCCAGAATTTTCTGTTGAGTCTCTTCTCTCTTCATAGGGTCTTACGTCTTTATCACACATAATTTTTTGATACTCCTCTTCCATGGGTGCTTATGCTGAGTTTTTGCAGCCAGACTTTTGCTGGGAGAACTGTGAAATTGGCACCATATTTGATGTGCTACTTGTCACTCTCAAAGCACTGTTTATTTCACTGGATATCGGTTTTATATGAAAGCTGCTATATGAAACGAGAACAAAGTACTTAGAAAAAGTATTTGTGTTGAAATTCTGGAATTCTGGAATGTGTGGACTGCTGTTCCTGCTTTTACTAGCTGACTTGTGCTTGATATGTGTATATGTGTNGACAGACAGACAAGAAAAAGTATTTGTGTTGAAATTCTGGAATTCTGGAATGTGTGGACTGCTGTTCCTGCTTTTACTAGCTGACTTGTGCTTGATATGTGTATATGTGTCTACAATTCTGAGCTTTTTTTTTCTTTGCATTCTCTGGAAACCACTCACACTGAACTTGGTGCCTCTTGGTACTACATTAACATGTGTTATACTGTAGGAATTTACTATGAACTGGATATTCTTTTCTGGGTTGTTTCCATGAAGAAACATGAAAACATTGTGAGGTGTGTTTTTTGGTCTTTTGGGTTTTTCCCCCAGCAAAGACAGATTTTATCTCCAGTCACCGAAACAGAACTTTAGCGTACTTGAATTTTTATTTAATAGAGCTTAACTATAAATATGGTTCACCTATATTTATGAATTTGTGTAATGGGTGACAATGACATTCTTTGTGTAGTTTTTGAAAAGGATAGAAGTGCAAATCCTTGATGTCACCTTGAGGGAATTCATCAAAATGTGTTCTAATTTGGCTGGCCTGGTTGCTAAGGTAGATGTGTTGTTTTCAGTCTTTGAACAGCTCATTGATCGAAGTAAGAACAGAATGTCATTTTATAACTTTTGACAGCTTTAGCAATGGCCCTTTCTGTCAGGCAGTGTCATGTATAGAGGAGAGAGCAACAAGCACAGCTGCTGCCCTTAATTTATTTTGATAAAACACTTTTACACAAGTGGTCAGTGCTAGAAACTTAACGTATTAACTATGACCCAATTTAAACACTTGCATCTCAAGGTCTTTTATGAGTGTTGGCTCCTAAGTTGATATTAACTTTAATTTCTTAGTTAACACAGAAAATTTTAATATAGTTCATTACAAGATTTCTATTTTGTGCCTACTGCACTGTATACACACCCTAAAGTAAAACTATGCCTATCTGCATGTCGAAGGAAATTAATTTTATCCCAGAATTTCATAATGTTCTGTAATACGCACAGAAAAAACCCCAATCAAACAACGAAACAACGAAGCAACCAGAAAAAAAGATTGCAAAAGATTACATTTTAAAATTATTTTCATGCAGTCATAGATAGGGTAGATTTTGTGATGATGATAATAACACACATTTTCTCTTTGTGAGTTTTTTTAGCTTGTTATTATACTAGATTACTCTATGAAGGATCTGATCAGTCTCTTATTAGTATTTTTCCTGTAAAATATTTTAATTCCTTTAAAGACATTTATCCTAATTATTTTTTAATTTTTTTTTCAGGGAGTGCTGGAACACCTGTTGTCTTCAATGAAAATGGAGATGCTCCTGGACGCTATGATATTTTTCAGTATCAAATCACCAACAAGAGTACAGAATACAAAGTAATTGGTCAGTGGAGTAACCAGCTTCATCTAAATGTAAGTACACCATTCTCACTGGAGAAACTGGCTGCTCAAGACTTGGATGGGTGCACTGGTCACCGGATAAAAAACTGTCTGGATGGCTGGGCCCAGAGAGTGGTGGTGAATGGAGCTAAATCCAGTTGACAGTTGGTTACTCATGGTGTTCCCCAGGGCTCAGTATTGGGATCAGTTCTGTTTAATATCTCTATCAACGATCTGGTTGAGGAGAATGAGGTCCCCCTCAGTCAGTTTGCAGATGAGGCCCAAGTTGAGCAGGAGTATTGATCTGCTGGAGGGTAGGAAGGCTCTACAGAGGAGTTTGGGAAGGTCGAATCAATGGGTCAAGGCCAATTGTGATTGATCAACAAAATGAAGTGCCAGGTCCTTCACCTGGGTCACAGCAACCCCACGTAGAGCTACAGGCTGGGGACAGAGGAGTTGGAAAATGGACCAGAGGAAAAGGATCTGGGTATGCTGTTCAACACCCAGCTGAACAAGAGCCAGCAGTGTATCTGGGTGGCCAAGAAGGCCAATGGCATTCTGACCTGTACCAGAAATAGTACGGCCAGCAGGACCAGAGCAGTGATTGTTCCCCTGTACTTGGCACTGGTGAGGCTGCAGGTCATAGAATCACAGAATCACTAAAGTTGGAATAAACCTCTAAGGTCATTGAGTCTCACCGCTAATCTAACGCTGCCAGGTCCACCACTAAACTGTGTCACTAGGTGCCACATCACTTCCCTGGGCAGCCTTTTCCAATGTTTGACCACCCTTTCAATGGAAGACTTTTTTCCTAATATCCAGTCTAAACCTGCCTTCATGCAACCTGAGGCCATTTCCTCTTGTCCTGTCACTTACCTGTGGGAAAAGACTGACCCCCACCTGTCTACAACCTCTTTTCAGGTAGTTGAAGAGAGCAATAACTCTCTACAACTCTCTAGTTTTGAGTACTACAAGAAAGACATTGAGGTGCTGGAGCATGTCCAGAGAAGGGCAAAGGAGCTGGTGAAGGGTCCCAAGCAAAAGTCTGAAGACTGGCTGAGGGAGCTGGGGCTGGTTAGAAGGCTTTTCTAGAGAAAATGAGGCTTAGGGGAGACCTTATCACTCTCTACAATGATCTGAAAGAAACAGTGATAGAACAAGTGGAAATGGCCTCAAACTGGGCTAGGGAAGGTTTAGATTGGATATTAGGAAAAATTCATTCCCTGAAAGGGTGGTCAAGCATTGCAACAGGCTTCCCAGGAAAATGGTTGAGTTACTATAGCTGGAGGTATTTAAAAGATGTGTAGATGTGGTGTTTAAGGACATGGTTTAGTGGTGGACTTTGTAGTGCTGGGTTAATGGTTGAACTTGATGATCTTAAAGGTCTTTTCCATTCTAAGCGATCATATGTTTCTACAGGTTTGATTATGATACCAACAGTAAAGAATACTCATTTGACTATTACATTATTTTAAAACACTTAAAAAATATTCTTGATTTATTCTCTCTCAGTTGGCAGAAGAAAACTCTTCTGCTTTGTTCTTGAGAAGACAGTAAAAGATGGCACAATAACCTGAAACAAATTCTTCATATTTTAAAGTTGGATGGATAAGCTCCTTCAAATGATATTTTAGAATCATTATATATCTGTTGTTTCTCAGACTGATTGATAAGTTAGGCAGGGAAATAATAACTCATCCTTCAAAAAAAGTTATGAAACAAAATGATGGGGACATGTATATTGCCCAGATATTTCAAATAATATAAGATGCAAAAGCATTTAGTAAAAGAGAAGTTTGGATTCTAACCACTTCTGATTTAGTTAAAACACTGGGATGATGAACTACTGCAATAAAAATACTTCTTGAATATAAAGGGAGAATTTGGTGTTTTTCTATATAAATAACTAGGATTTGTATTGTCCTTTATTACTTCATAGTAAAAAAAAAAAAAAAAAGACACAGCATACCTATCCTTAAATGGTGTTTCAAATTGCGATCTGAATGTGTTCTGCAAGTTTTGGGGTTGTTAAGTCTCATCTGTGCATAGAATTATGTTTGGTCTGAAAATCACCATCCAAATAAAATTCAGGGAATATAATATGCAGCATTTGTATGACAGACAATCATCAAGCTTTAACTTAAGAAGTTTTTGGGTCCAAGGCAGTTCTTTCTGTCAGGAGATGTCTTCAAGTGAAGAGAGTTAGAGCCACGAGAAAAGCAAAATGAAATTAATCTGTTTCCTTATTCACTATGCAATATTTACAGGCGTTACTTGAGTTATGTTAGCCATTTAAGTAGCTTTGCAAATATGAAATACCAAGTGTTGTTTTGCTAGTGACTGACAAGAAGGACAACTGTGTGAATTGATGACTAGATCAAAGAATAGGAGTTTATGCTTCAATCAAACCACAAAATCGGGTTTCAAACATCTCTGGTTTTCCATGTGAGAGGTTCCTAATGAAGAGTAACAAACACAGCACAGCAAACATTTACAAATTATTCTCCCATTGAGACTATTTTGTAATAATTATTTGAGTGCTACCCACAATAACACATATGATATCTCCCCATTTTCAGCCACAGCTGTTAAGCCACTTTACCATATCTACCATTTAGTGTCTATAACTACTTGGCAGGAACTCATTTTTTTAATTCTTTTGCCCAAATAGGAAAAAAGCTCCTGACAGAAACTGTGTGTAGCAGATTATGTGGTAGTGTTGTTTCCCTTCACTAACCTGATATCTGTCTGTTGAAAGGAGTGAAAGGGAAAAAAAGTGGTTACACAAGTTTAAGACTAATATTGAACATTAATTTCTGGAAACCACTACAGTTAGATCCTTATCATAACTACTATGGAATACATTCCAGGTCTTCATAATTGTTACATTTTTGTCTGTAAAGTTAGTGTTTATTAAAAGAACTTAAAAACTGATACACACATTTTGCACAAATGTTAGTACTAACATAGCAGTGATGTAGTAGTAGCAGCAAAAAGCTACCTAAGAATTTGTTTCAATTTTAGATCCATTCCAATCTGCCTTTTTCCATCTCCCCCTACACTGCTAAACTTTTTATAAACCCTGTAACTTTTCAGTCCCATTATTTCTGCCTCCTGTATATGTACTTGGAGGAGTTCTCTGAAATATGATTAGACTGATGCTACTCATACTACTGAAACCACACCATGCTAACCACATTGAATCACAGAATCATAAAATTAACTAGGTTGGACAAGACCTCTGAGATCATCAAGTCCAACCTTTGATCCAACCATCATGCTTACCAGACCTTGGCACTAGGTGCCTCATCCAGTCTCACCTTAAAAACCTCCAGGGACAATGAATCAACAACCTCCCTGGGTAGCCAATTCCAATTCCTGATTACTCTCTCCATAAAAAATTTCTTCCTAACCTAAACCTCCCCTGACACAGCTTAGGACTGTACCCTCTTGTCCTACTGCTGGTCACCTGAGAGAAGAGACCGATCCCCACTTGGCTACAACTTTCTTTTAGGTAGTTGTCCCACAAGTTTAACAGGAAAGAATTAATCTAAGAATGTCTCTCATTAACTCTCATTAGAAATGCGTGTGTTAAGATGGTATTTCCCTCTTTTTCACCTACATGAGCACATGTGCTGGACACAACTGCAGCAGGTGCTTTTGCTCCCAGCCTTGTGCTGGGGTTCTGCTCTTGTCCCACTGCCCTGTGCTCTGCTGCACACCCTCTTCTCACAGGGACAGGGGTGAGCAGGCACACACGGCTCAGTGCCCCCATGGTGGGTGGGCTTTATTTTTTGAAGTTTATTAGGGCTTGGGGTGCTGGATGCCAGTCTCCATCAGTGTGTGCAGGCACTGGTGCAGTAACAATGAAGAAAGAAGTTGCAAAAGGGATGGTACAGTCTGTTTCCATCTGTTTCTGCATTCACTAAACTTACTTACCATGTGTCCATGTTAGTTCTGACAGATGATCTGCTGTGGTAAAGCTGTCTCCTCCTCTCACTAGACAAAATATATTAAAATCAAATAATCTTTGTGGATGATTGTCAATCATCCAAATCATCATGTTGTAAATTAGGTAGTGCTTTTGATTGCCAGTAAATCAGAGGGAACACAGTGGTTGTTTTCATTAGTTTCTGTGAAAACATCTATATTTATTGAAAGCAAAGCAGTATTAAGATGACAGAGCAATATTTACCTTGTTGTTCTATAAAGGAGATGCTTTTAAAATATAATGCGTTTCCCCACTGTATCCTTCTTTCCCCTGCAGTTTCCTCTTAATGAAGACACATGTAGCTATGATTTTAGTGAATATTTGTTGTTAGATATCCTTTATAGATACTTCTACTCTGGTTTTTACAGATATTTCTTCCTCAAATTGTATCAGAACATGTAGCTATGATATGTTTATGATTAGGTTCATTTATACAGCCGATATTTTGCTTCAGAAAATTTATAGTTTTTATTCATCTGTATATTTTCTGTGTCAGAAAGTAGAAGATTTGTCATACAATTCAAGCTTTGGAGAAATTAATGTAGGATTGTTCTAAGATACCAATTCTATTGTCAATTCTAAGACTAGAACATAGTTTGCATCTAAATAACTGAATATAAAGGTTTCCTTCTTTATTTCTGATCTCCTTATTCCCTTTTCATTTTTTTCTTTTTTCCTTTTCCTTTTCCTTTTCCTTTTCCTTTTCCTTTTCCTTTTCCTTTTCCTTTCCCTTTTCCTTTTCCTTTTCCTTTGTTTGCTTTTTGATATTTTATATCAGCTGTTGGCTGCAGGTCTACTGTGTAGGTTGCGGCTTCCCACCTGGTAGCCAGCTCTGGTCCTGTCTCTTGAACCCAACCTCAGGATTCATGATTCTTCTGCTGGTGTCTCTGGCTCCTCAAAGTTTTCTCTGACTCTGCAGGGTCCTTGTGGTCAAGCTTGACTTGTTCCTTTCCTGGTACACTGCTGGTTTTCCATTTGGGCAGAAAGTGCTGAGTCTGGCTAGATAAAGACTCTGTATCATGCTCCCTAAGGGGATCTTTCTCATCAGGCTTCACCAGCTGCAGAGCCCCTTGTGGCTTTGACACTGGTTTCTTCCTGTAGACTTCAGTAACATTAATGCTCTCCTTTAGGCCAGTTGACCTTTTAGATTTCATCTGAAGCAACTATAACTTCCAGATACAGGAACTTCATGATTACTGATCAGTACTACTCTTGCAATTCTTACAAAACACACACACGCATGACAATGCTGAGAGATACAGTAGAGAAGATAAATTAAAAAAGAATAATGATCTTCAAAATTTAATTTTTTTGTGTGATTTTTGAGTTTGAATAAGGTATCTCAATCTTTGACAGACACAGGGAAACTCTGAGAGGAGGTATTTGGAAATGTCAAACTATAATCTCAAAGAACTCCATTGTCTGATGATTCTGACCATGTAAATTTACAACTTTTTTAGTAAAGAAGTGTAAAGTCCTTATATTCTCTAAGGTTTCTTGACTTTAAGGGGTCTTAATGGACTCGAAATAACCAGACCTCAAAAACTTTTAGTGACATTTTGGAGGAAAATATAACTGCCTTAGAACTTCTGATCATGGACTACACATTATCGGTCAGGGTTTTCTGTTGCTTGTTTTCTTAATTTTTCTTTTCTTTTTCAATACAAAAGCCCCCTTATTTTTCAGGAAACTCTGATAGTTAAAATTCTGTCTTCCAAAAAATATTCTGTTTTTCATGATGAATAAAAATCCAGGAAAGGTAGCTGTTTCTGCAAAAGCTATGTTTTATTCATACTGCATCAGTGTTTTGCATATTGGGTCACACATAGAAGTTTCCTACAAATGCGTTGGTTTAGCAAATTTGAGCTCTCAGCCATGTAATCTCTGTACAAGGAAAGTTGTTAGAAACAAGCTTGCTTTTCCTGGCACTTATGATTTGAAATCAAGTTCTTTTTATGATTAATAATGAATTCTCTCTTAGAAACTGTGTTCTGTATTGCATGTGTTGTAATAAGGGCTAGATTGAGTTGTTGACTAATGGCTTTTGTCAGTGGTAGTAGACAGAAATAGTCCCATTCCTAAAGTTTTAATAACAAGTTTCTTGGTTCTTTCCTTAGAAGCTCATTCAGTTTGTTCTGGTTCGGTTTTGAGTGACTTTTTTTCTCCTCTTAACAATGTTATATTTTTAAACTTAAATGCCAGTTGGAAAAAGAAAAGTTGAAATGTTAAAGGATTGTCAAATCTAATACTTTGACTTTTTCAATATATTTTTAAAACATTTCTAAATACTGTTTGAAAAATTCTCAGGTTACATTTCAAGCTCATACATTTTTTTTTAACTTTTTTTTTTGGTCTACCAAAATCTGTGTTTAAATATACCAATACGAAAAAATACATAGATCCAAATTCATATTCTTCCAAGTTAGTAATTTTGATTGATGGGTTTTCAGGCAGACAAAATTACTGGTGCTTTCAAAAATCATGCATTTAGCTGATGCAGTCAAAGTGCTTGAGTGGATATCCATTTATGTGATACTACTCTATACGAAAACACCAAAGCTTATAAAATAAGGTGTTTGTTTCTCTGAAAGTGTTCAAGGCTGGGTTGGATAGGGGGCTGAGCAACCTGGTCTAGTGAAAGGTGTCCTGGTTCACAGCAGGGTGGTTGGGATCAGTTATCTTTAAGGTTCTTTTCAACCCAGGACAGTCTATGATTCTATGTTTCAAATGCAAACAGTGACATTTCAAAGGCAGAATTCAGTTGTGTTTGTTTTGTTGTTTGTTTTGGTTTTGTTTTTTTTCACCAGAACACAAGTGTTCTGTTGAAAGAGAAATTTTACAGTAACAGATTTTTAACATTCTCTCAGAAATATTAAGATGCATAAGCTTTCAGATTTATGGAGTGTATGCAGCGAGGATATAAATGACTCAGGGGCATCCATTTTTCTGTAATGATCTTGATTTATGACTAAGAAAACCATAAATTAAAATTACACTTCTGTGTTGAAATATCAAAGAGACAGCCATAATCATCAGCAGCCTTAAGCACAGTGTTTGGTGAACTAGTAAAAATTGGGACCCCCACATTGACAGTGAGCTTCCCTTCAGGCAGCCAAATCACAAAGAGATTTGAATCAGTATTTGATTTATCTTCTTTTCTAGGACTCTTGTCTTGTATCTAATGCTGAAGGAAAGCATCAGCACTGAAATTAGTCAATTCTTTTTGGAAGTTACAGATTCAAAACGCATTAGTTTCCTTTCTTGTGACATGGTAAAGAAAATGACTCAAAAAGCTTCTGATGTTTTCTGTAACTGCACCAAATGAATTTCAAGCTTTGCTGTAGGCCACTATATTTCATTAAAGAAGCCAGAGAGCCTCTTTTTTTACTGTGGTAACTATTATATAATTGATAGAAGTTTTCAAATCGCTGAACCTAAGACCTGTGTTTAACAAAAGAACATAATACAGTGAAATACACAACAGGAGCACTTAGTGCTGTATGTGATTATATCTATAAACATAATATGACAATTGTACAGCCTGCAGGGTGTTCTTCTGCCCATATGTAATAGGGCAGTAGAGTTCAAACATGCTCCATCCATATTATCTAACTGAAAATTGTTGTTGCTAGGCTAAAAATACAACTCAATGAGACAAGCAAAAATGTTTTAACTTCTTCTGTTCTTCTCAAAATTATACTGCTGTCTTCCTTTAATCTTCACAGGGCTGCAAGTAGAAGAAGCTTGTTTTTAGACTACTTAGGTTTTACAAAGCTAATCCTGATCTTAGTGCTGATCAGTAAGTAAGATTCAGGATTTGTTCTATTCTACCATCAGTGTCTTAGGTCAATATGAAACTTGTAGTCACCAAGGATCAATGTTAGACCAAGAGATATGTCAGCAATAGGCTACAGTAGTTGCAATATGTAGACAAGGCAAAAAAATAAATACAAGAAATGTAGAAAAAAAATTGAGATTTTATGATTTTGAAAGGTTGCAGTTTGTATTTATATAAAAAGCTTTATCGTGGAGGAGAAATAGGCTGAACAGAGATGTTGAAAAAGCATTAAAAGATTTTGAGAAGTGCCCATAATAGAACAGATGCCATTTCAGACACAATTAAAAACAGAACTTGGATTCAGATGCCAATGACCTTAGAAAAATCAAAGAACAATGACAATTTGTCTTCCTTCTCAAGTTTTTTACTTTGTTGATCCTAATATTTTTCCCCTCATTGAAACAGACTTTACTTTGTTTCTAGAGCAAAAAAAAAAAACAAAAAAACAAACAAACAAAAAAAACCAAAAACCAAACAAACAAACAAACAAACAAAAAAACCAAAAAAACAAAAAAACCCTGAAATTTGATAACCACTTTTTCTTTATTAGAATGATACCAAATTGCCAATGAAACAGTCTCTGCTTGAGAGTTAGGATGAATAGGGATTTTTCTTCCTATCTTGTCAGGGTGAGTGAAAGTCAGGTTTCTCAAATGAAGCATAGAGTTGCAGCTGCATGCTTGGCTGTGAATTTGTCACAGGATTCTTGAGTGGATGGTAGATATTTTATAGATTTTTATGATCATCCTTTGTAAGAAGTGGTATGATTAGAATGAATTGTTCTTTGAATAGCCATAACCAACAGGACCGTCGTGTATTCCTGTTTTTCCAGTAAACCAAAAAGGAGGCTTTGCCTTGCATGACAAATGAAATAAATCACTTGTGTTTTAAAATATTATTTTCTCTTCTGCAGTAAAAACAAGTGTGCAGTGATAGAACAATAAAAAATCAGGAGCTTTTATATGCATTCCTGGGGAGTTCTGCATTCATACATGGGACTTCAGAGCAGGGTTAGCTGCTCCCCTGGTACACGCTAATATTGTGAGTTTTAGTATAGACAGACAGTTACTGGGCATAGCAGGTAGTTTGGATTATGCATAGCTGGCAGCAAATCTGCAGTGAAATGCTTTGTGAGGTACCAGTGTAAAACATAATATGAGCATATTTCTTCCCCAGCCTCTTCCATCTTTCTCCTTTTTCCCCACAGAAATTTATATATGTATTGTAATTTGAAAATTGAGCTGCCCTTTAAACCTTGAAGCAAAATGTTCATGCTTAAAAGCAAAAACAGTAGATTAAATTACTTTAATTATCATTCATTTGTGTTACATACTGGAATTCTACTACTAAACTAAAAATCATTAAATGGAAAATGAGCAGCATTCTGTGGTTATGATATGATGAAGAGAATAACTGGCAGTTAGTAGAACATTACTATATGATTATTTTTTTCTGTTTGCTTTGCTGTAATTTCTCTTCATCTTGCAATAGTATTATTTTAATTTCTTTAGGATAGTCATTTAATATTTATCCTGATAAATCCCAAAAAACTCATTAATTTTTAAAAATTATTTAGAGACAGGGAGTGAATTATTTTCTGCATTTCCAAAACGGTATCACTGGTTTTAGTGGCAATATTGTGTTAACACAGCCTGAGGTAGGGAATGAAGAATGCATAGCCAATCTTATTGTAACTTCAGCTCTCAGAAAACAGAAATATGTCAACAGGATATGTTGGGAATGACTGGATAAAATAGGGAGGATTGCAGTACTTTTTGGTAACTCCATCAATTGAAGTGAGCCCAACCTTTACGGAAAGCTTAGGCATAAAGCTTGGCAATGGCTTTGGAATGGTTAAACTGATCTGCATTGCTGGAGATCATTGCAGCAAGTAACTCAGACTTGTGATGTAATTCATCTGTTCTCTTCCCCAGTGCTATGAGCTTGTTAACAGAACTGTAACTTCACATGGAAAAGTAGAGTAGTTGGAGAGAGTTCAGTTGCAAGCAATCATGATGATCAGCCATCTAAAGGTAGGCCTGTAAGGAAAGGTTAGGCAAACTAGGATTGTTCAGTCTGAAGAAGACTGCACTGAGGGAGTTACATTAATCTCTTTCAATACAGAAAAGATTGTTCAGGAAAAGAAAATGTTAGGCATAGTTAATTTTACTATTAGGAGAAGTAGTGGACAAATTCACAGTGAGAGAGATCTAATGCAGACATGGTGGAAGATTCTAACAATGAAGATAATTAAGCACTGGGCTGCCTTGGGAGACTGAACAATCTCCAACACTATGGGCTGGTTGGAGCAGGTGAGCTGTACAAGTTGAATTTGCATAAGTAATTCAGAGATGAGGACATCTCCTTCAGCCATCACTTCTGAAGTTTTCTGGCTTTCATTTGTTTGGTGGATTTGGTCTGCTAATCCCTTCAAAGGCAATGTCCTCTATGCCTTGAGCAAATGCTGGGAGGGATACAAGCAACTGGACTCCTACACTTAAAGTTTCAAGTGTAAATACAAGACTGGGCATATCTTTAGCAAGAAGAAAGCCATGTCAGATTTATTGGTTTATATACTTGGTTACTTATTTAGGTTCTTTTTTTGCTTTAGATTGTAGGTAAGGACAGCTTTTCTATCAATCCTTGGAGAGTTCTTCATTCACATATAGGATTCCAAATTGGACTTCTTTTGTTACCTCCTAGGTGCTTAATATTTCCCAAACTTCTTTAAGTTTCTTTATGTCTATGTAGAAAATGGTTTACTATTGTGGCAGGGGTGATTTCTTTTACTTAGACCTTCTTTTCCTAACACTTGTTTGAGAAGCATTTTCCTTGTAAACAAAACCAATTTACAGTATTTGAAATGCAACATTAATTATACAGGACATAGGGGAAAGCGTGATCATTAGCATTTCTTATTTACTTTATTCTTATAAATATATATAAAAATTCCTAAGGTGTTCTGTAACATCAGAAAAGACAATATAAAGAATTTGACTGTCATGAGAGTACACTGACATTTTTCTATTTATCTGTCCTGGTTATGACCTTAGCTTTTTGATTATTCTCAAAATATTTAGTATCTGAAATCTGCCTTAGGACTACAGAAGACAGCTAAAGGGATTTCAAGTGACTCTCTAGCCCTTGCATAAAGTTAGTATCTTCTGTACTTATGTTATTCCAAGGATGAAGACTTTACAGCCTCTGAAGGTGTTATCTTCCATTTTTTCACTACCTTTATCACTCTGAAGTGTTTTATAAATACCAGACGTTACTCCTTATTGCTATAATTTAAGACTACTACTTATTTTATTCAGTGTACATCAAGTACAATCACATCCTTTTCATGTATTCAAAAATTGTTGCTTTACCTTCTAGGCTATGTTATTTCTTCAGGCTATACAACAGAAATTTGTTCAATTTAGTCATATAGATCATATTTTCTAGACAAGCTTCTGATCTTTACTGATTTCCTTTGGACTTCCCATTTGATTCTCCTTCAAAGTGAAACACAGTGATCTAACCTTCAGAAAGTATTCATGAGTGCAGAGCAGAGAGGAAAGATTATTTTATCTATCCATGTTTCTCTAGATGGCATTTGCTCCTAAAGCTGCTATCTCCCTGTCCTTCCTGACCCATAATGTATTGTTAGTTGTCCCTCTTAAACTCTGTGCTTCATTTTTTTCAGTCTCTGCAGCATCATTTGGAATAAGTGTCCTGACCTTCAGCATAGCTTAAACCTTTTCCCATCTTACTGCCCAAATTTGGTCACCGTATACTCTATTTTATCATCCAAACTGAATGAGTGGTTATTACAGGTATCAAATAACACAGACTAAGGAGAGACCTTTCCAGGCCACACCGTCTGCCATCCCTTCCCTTCTGACAGTAAATCAACTATAAATTTTATCTTTCCACAGATTTCTGATATGATTTGCACCTAGCACTTAGGGGCTAGGTCTGTTTCAATAGGTTGCTTATGACTGAGAGTGTAATTTAAAATGGTGTCAAAAATCTTTCTAATGTTAAGATTAATGACACCTGGCTGTTTGCCTCTCATCCATGCTGCCTGTTACTGTCTCACTGAAGGAAATGTGACAGCCCATGGTTGACAGACCCCTTTTGGCTGTTATTTGTCTTGTTTGTTTTTTCTGTGTTTTTGAAATGTGTCTGTTTATTTCTTTCCATATTTTTTTCTGAGAATTCAGGTTAAACTGAATGATTGATAATTCCCTGGGTTCTTCTTCACCCCTCTTTTCTGAGTGTAAGCACTGTGTTTCCCATTTGCAAATTCTCCATACTTTCCCTTAAAGCCTCAAGAGCTTTCTATCTCCTCAGTTCAGTTTGAATTGTAGAATAAATCTCAATATGTTCAGTCCATCTGAAAGCCCTGACTTCCTCTCATTTTTAATATGTTCATCTTTCTTTCCTTAGTAAGAAGGATTTCTGGTTTTGTTTCTATGTTTTTTTCCCTGACTAAATGTGTTGTGTGGCATTTTCTCAAACTTCTTCCTCATGCTTGTTTTTGTGCCTTCCAGATCACTAAGTCTCCACAGAATTTTCAATTTAATTATTGAATCTTCATTCTAAGCAGCAGCACAGACTTGGCAGTGAGAGCTCTTCCCCTGCTGCTGTAAATCTTGGTATAAAACCCAGTCTGTTTTCTGTCTGTTCTGAACTAGTCCAGACTTTCACATTTTTTATGTGGTTTTGTTACCCAGCTGGAGCTATGTTTAAAGGGCTAGTGTGACTTTATTTTGTTTATGTAGTGAGGAAAATTCAAAATTATTATCATGAAAATATCTGGCTCTTCACAGAGGAGCTTGTAAACAAGATGTGTGCAATTACAGTGGGAAACCACCTTAAAATACTGTCAAAACTCATGTCTTGGTGTTTAGCATTTTGAAGTGCTTCAAGGTACAATGTACTACACGTGCTAACAGGGTTTTTGTCTTAGAAACAGGTTGGACAAATACGTCAGGAACAGTTTAGATACAGTTACTCTTTTCTTGAGACATGGAAATAAACTCCCCACATTTCAACAGCTTGTCTGTTCCTCTGTCACGGTCAATGAAGGTTGCTGAGGTGAGGGTAACTTTTCTCAAAATTTCAAGTGCTTCCCTTTGTTGAAACACTATGAAGCTGTGCTGAGAAGCACAGGATATTCCAGCTCTGTTTTCTGTTATTCTTTAAGAGCCCATTGATGAAGCAAATGCCTTTGTGCCGTCTGTCTTGCTTCTGCCTGTGCTTGGATGGAAAACTCAGGAAATAGATGCAAAATTGCCCTGCTCTTTTCTTTCAGTTCCCTCATTAAAAATCGGTTTTTTGTAGTATTTACTCAAAAAGCCAAAGTTTGGAGGTGTGCTGTGGCTGCTGACTATTGTGCTGATCAGTGTTGCCTTATTGGTTTTAGGATGTTCTGTTTGGTATTCCGCCAATACTCTGCTCTCCTTTATCTTATGGTTTGTTTGACTGTGGTTCAGTCACAGGACTGAGACTATAATTTTTTCTTGTGGATTTGTATAGTTCTTATTGCAACTGAAGTCTTGGTGTGTGAGCAGTGTGGGAATAAAAAGAATATATTATCTGTGTGTTGGTATTACTTTGTAGGAAAGGCTGTGCAGGTGGAATTTAGAAGCATTCATTTTTGAGTTTCATGTGCACAGTACCTTTTGCTCTGATCAAATAGAAATAGGAAAAAAATTAAACCATTTAAAAATAATGGGATAGGTGTGACGGTCTAAAAATGGCGCAGAATCAGGCTTGTTACAAGCAAGAGCAAAAGCCATTTTATTAACTGCAAGCTTATCCTTTTATATTATTTTTCTACTGTACACACACACACACAAACTACATGTCATTTGCCAAGCACACTTGTCAATCAGTCCCAAACCATCTTCTGATAGGTAGTCGACATCTTTCCTCATGCTGGCAAGCCCCAAAACATACTCATGTTTTCCACAGTTATTTTTCTCTTTCTTCAGCTTTCCCAGGCCTGGCCCAAGGACACAGGCAGTGTTTTCTACTGCTTTCCCAGGCCTACAGCAGCATCCTCTCAAAGCCAAAGCTGTCCATAGCTCAGCAGTCTCCCACAGATAGGATTAAAGCTGAAACAAACCCATCAACATAATTCTTTTCATACTGAACTGAGGCTTTTTATGATTGGCTAATTTCTAGTTTTAAAGTAATTAAATATTAAAGATAACAAAAACAGTGATAGGTCATCTCCCTAAGAAATAAAAAATACATGTATGGGCCACAAACTTGTTAGCATAACTGTACTGAAGTTACTGGACTAATCTAAATCTTCTGAAGGTCAAGTCCAGTACATTTTTTACAAGCAATCATGAAGGAATTTGGAAACAACAGCTTCTTGTTTCAACAAACTCACCATTTAACCAACAAAATAATTAAAAACATGCCATGGTGGATATTTTTTTCATCAAACAATAGGATTAATGAAATGACTTAGTACTAAAATTGAGGGAAAAATATATATTAAATTTCTTTAAAGTCAAATGGCAACTGTGCTTGACCCCTTGTGCTTTCTGTTTACTCTGACCTGTGAAGAGGGGGAGAATCTGAGCACCATTGGGAATGAAAAGCATCTGGCACAGGTTGAAGGGAAATATAGTTGCTATGGCGCACTGGGCTTGGGACAAGCCGACTCTAAGGCATCTG
The DNA here is from genome assembly GCA_013400415.1 of Scytalopus superciliaris. Classification (NCBI taxonomy): domain Eukaryota; kingdom Metazoa; phylum Chordata; class Aves; order Passeriformes; family Rhinocryptidae; genus Scytalopus; species Scytalopus superciliaris. The sequence goes on along the minus strand of VXBX01009832.1, from coordinate 120,839 downwards.
AAGCTAAAAGCAGTGGATTTGGGAGGAAGCATCAGCAAGTGCAACTAAGCTATTAAACTGGGCCTTGGGCAGAACTGAGGAGATTCTCCAGGCACAAAGAAAGTGATGTTAAAAACTCTTTGCCAGAATTAGGCTTCTTCTGCTTTCTCAAAACATGAAATTTTTTAAGATATGCTTGCAGGCTATTTCTGTATGATCAACTGCAGGAATAAAAAAGTACTTTCAGGCATTGTGGTTCAAATGGCCTTAGTACTAGAGCTGGTCAAAACTAATCAGCTGACAAAAAAGGGCTATGGCAGAAGATTTCCTCTCAAAACCCTATTTCTTTCAAAATCCAGATACGGCAAGTTTTTTTGGGTTATTTGTTTGTTTGGTTTTGAGTGTTTTTGAAGATGTTTAATTATATAGGCAAAGTTATGGTACAGTCTGCTTTTGATAGCATATAATCCCTGTGCATATGTGATGAGTTTTATTTATAAATGCTCATTAAATTCTCTTCAAGTGCATGTCAGGGACATGTAAGGGCAGTGAGGATCTCTAGGTAAGGATGCACAATAGAGAGTGCCTATATGAAAGTGGTCAGCGTAAAGAATAACTTTAGAAACCTGATTTGCAATCTGATCCATTGGCAGTAATTAGTGTTTTCAAAATACAGAAAGTAGACTGTTGGAAGGGCTTTCAAAAAATCTGGAGTCTGCTTGACTCCAGATGTCATATTGAATAGGATATTTCTGTGGTGGTGTATTTTTGTTTGATTCTTTGTTTTAGTTTGGGGTCTCTTTGGTCTTGTTTGTAAGTAAAGAGGCTAATTGCAGAACCTGGTGCTTTAAAATTGATTGTGATTCATGCTTTCAGTAAAGCAAAAAAATGTTGCATATACTGAACAGAAGTGCCTACTAGATTGCTGTAAAATTGGATAGTAACACTGTGTAGTAACAGTAGCTGTTTACTTTGATGGCCTGCTAATCATTGTGCTTTGTGCTAGCCTACTCCCTAAGCCATCTGAGGTATTCCATTTGGATTAAGGTTTGTTGTTTGGCAAATTGAAGAAGATAATACATTTCAGCTCCTCCTATCCTTGTAGGAAGAGTCTGCTGGGATCAGCACTTCTGTAGCCCACCGGCACAAATCAAGTCACAGGAGGAGAAAAGTAAAAGTGGAAAAAAAAAAAAATTATTCCAAATCGTATACAGGTTAACAGTTTAAGACTGGGATTTAAAGTCTGTATAGTGCTAATAAACACACTCTGTTTTAGGTTACCACAGTGTGTTCCTCTATGTAACTATTCAGCAGTCATGAATTATATGACTTAATTAGTGGGGTTGGTTTCTTTGAAGTAAAATTGCAGTACCAGTATCAGCCCACTAAATAACTTACTTGCATTAATAAAGAAAGGCTAGTATTTAACCTTTTGTGTTTATGGGCATAAGAAACTTTACTTCTTATACTATTCTTTTCTACTTGTATGTATTACCTCAAACCATCCTTCCCTTTAATTATTTTATCCTGGCTGAGAATGACTTGCTAATATGTCCAGAACATTAAAAATAATTCCAGAGATTGGTGATATTGCAGTTCTGGAAGCTGGAGATAAAAAGATATTAACTATTTGAAAAAGTATTGCTCAGCTTTAAAAGTAAAAGTTGTTTTAGTAAAAATTTCTAAAATACAAGTACTTGTTGGGCAAAAATCCTTTCAGACCTCAGAGATAGACATTAGCTATATTGCTTGAACATTTTAACTACATTTAAACTTAAGTATCTCCACTGCTCCTGTCTGCATGACAGCTTCTTTCCAGTCAGCTGAGAAGTTGATTCAAGCAGGTCAAATAATTTGCCTAATGTCACTGAGAGAGTCAGACTGTGACAGAGCCATATAGGCTGAGTCTAAGCTTAGAGATCAAAGCTGCGCCACTAATAATATAACCTTCCTTCCTTCCTGCAGTCGAGGACATTTTATATCATATGTGCATATAAATAATTATGGATGCATACATGTAAATAGCTATTCAATTAAAAATGACACTAAATTGAACTGTTTCTCCTTTAAGGAAACTGAGATAGAGATAATAAGCGGTTTGCCTGGAGGAACTTTGGGCAGGTGGATTCACAGATAAGAGAAATCAGCTTTTATCCGGGTTCTAACAACAACCTGTACTTCTGATCCGAAAGAAAATGAGAATGATTTGTCTTGTAGTATGTCAGATGGAGCTTTTAATAGCCATTGCACCTGATCAAGCTTCTCAGTCTCCTTTTCAAACTGAAATTAGACTACATTTATTTTCAACCAATATCTGGTAAAATCAAGTTATAATCCTGTTCTTTGCAAAACTCTTAGGATGTCTATGCCAGAAATTCCAGAAAATGATGTCTCAGCTGTTAGCAAAAACATCTGTATAGGGTGAAGGATGAAAATAATTTACAGCAATTATGGCAAATTTAGTAATGATAGTGATTTATACTGCATGACAATCTGGAGTAATTCTGAGTTTTGTTTTAATTTAAAATATATTTTTTGTCATTGACTTATTTCCTTTCTCTATGTCTGCTTAAACACTTCTAAGTATACCGGCTTTTCTGTTTTAAAACAATAAATCTGTCTGGCAGACTGAATGCAATGATTATTATATTTAGACTCATAATCAGTTTACTTTAGTTGCACCAGTTTTAGTTTAATTTTGGTTTTTGATGGTTCAGATTACTTGATTGGACAAGGAACATTAAAAACTGGAATTTTTGCTGTGAGAATAGGCATATTAGACAACTAAAAAAGCAAAATATTGGATGAAATTGCCTTAATTCACTCACTTGCTGTGCTCCTTTGATGAACCTTTTTGTCAGAAAGTTCTTACTTTCAGGAAATTGTGACAGAAATAAGAAAAATTCTTAGTGATAGATGGAGGTGAAATGTCAGATTTTTGTTGCCTTTATAATTAAGAATCTGAATATCTATTAAAAGTTGTATGAGTTTATATGTAAGAGTCTTGATGCTTCTGAAAATCTTGGCTAATTGACTACAAAGTACAATGTTTGTCTGCTCCCAAAACTCTTGCAAATACAACTTGCTTTCCTCCATCCAGAACTCATATAATTCCATTTGTTACAACAGTATACTTAAACACATATTTTTCATTATTTTTAATAAATATCTGGTTCTGAGATAAGATTTGAAAAATGAAAATTCCTGCAAGTGATGATGTAGCATAATGAGACACATTTAAATATTACCCACCCAATTTCTTCTGAAAAAAACTCTCTGAAGGCTGTTCAGGTGTCTGTATTGTTCATCCATTGCTGAACTGAGTGAGTCTTTCCATGATAACTAAGAACGGAAAACAGAGGGGGTTTGTACACATAAATTGGACACATGAATCAGAAATTATATTTGACCTATTAAATGGCATTTTTGATCTGTTTCCTCCAGTTGCTGAGGCATTGCTTGATGAATGAATGAATTGCTTGATTATTGGAAGAACATAGATGCCAGGAATGTGCCACTTGTACTGTATCATGTAAATCTCATATTATTTTAGCCCAGTTCTCACAATTTTTAGCTATATTATTGGATATTAGAGGGAACTGTGTTTGTAATGTTCATGAAGGACAGAGGTGTTTACTTGGCTTTGATATGAAATGACATTTTGTCTGTATTTTAATGGTTTAGTGAACTGTGAATCTTAGTCCTGCACATTAAAGCAAATTGCAGCTCCATCAGGCAGATATCTCATGTAGAGATGATTTTTATGTCCATTGAAATAGTAATGAAGCCATTCTCTTTTTGTCTGATGATGCATTTAATAGAAAATGAATACGTGTCTCAGAGACAAGTTGTCCTACTATTTCTGATGTTTTCACTCTGATAAGCATTAGAATAGTAGAAAATGGAACAACATCTTCGGGAAATGTGAGGTATTTCATGATAGCGCATCAATCTATCAGACACCTTCCAAATTCAGAGACACTACTCAAAATTAATAATACTGTTTAAACTATTATTAATAATAGATACAGAACTAGGCTATCCCAATCCAGCTGACGTAGATGAGTTCAGATAGATTTAGCAATGAATTTTGCCTCATCATGTATCATACTGTAGTGAACAGCAGCTAGAAGATGACACATGAAAATGAAGGTGACAAAATAATTCTTCTAGAAACCATGTTTACCCAAGGCTCCTTAACAGTCTGAGACTCTTTCAGCCTTGGCAGAGTCTGAGGAGTATAAAGAGTGCTGCAGACTGAAAACTTTTTATCAATAAGAGCTGAAGAAATGCAGAACTTCTTAATTCTTCTTCAATGTCAGAAAGTCCCTTCTTTTCTGCCTTTCTTCTGCCTGGCTTTGGTTTCTTTGGCAGTTTTTTTTCTCCTATAAGAATCTTCTTCAGAAATGTGTGCCTAAAATTAAGTTGTTTTGAAGTTAGTTTTGTAACATTTGAACTTCTAGATCATGTTTGGGCAGGTTTTCCAAAGTATTTAGATTGTGAAAACTGCAAATGGGAGCATAGTGGGATATTCAAAAGCACTTAAACAGACAAGGCACTTAACTCTTTTAAACTGATTAGCTCTATTGAGCAAGTTCCCCTTGACACTTTTGAAAGTTCCACTGCTAAGTGTTTATGTCTGTATAAAAAATTATGATTTTCAGAAGAGCCTGAGCATCCAGTAAGTCCCTTTGAAGGTTGATTATTTCCAGTTTTCAGCAGTTCTGGAAATTATACAGTGTCCCTGGTTCTATGTCGCCAAATGATCCTCCTTCGATTCCTTGTTTCTTAACAGTTTCTACTGTCATTTATTGCCTAAAGTTAATCTCAGAGAAGTGGGATCAACAACACAAACACATCATCATCGTGGCTAGGCTTTGCGAACAAAGATTTGGGAAGGGCTCTACCCACGCTTGCTACAAGCGTGCTGGGGGCTAAAAAGGCCAATGCGAGACCGGCAAGTCCGGTTGCAAAAGGCACAGTGGAAAGTCTCCATGAGCAATATTGACAAGGCACGGTTCTTTCTGTGCTGTCTTTTTTCTTCGAGACTGATGTCTACAGTGCCACTGTACTGTCCACTCTTCTTTATGGGTCTGAATCCTGGGTCATCTACCGCCACCACCTGCGACTCCTCGAGCGCTTCCATCAGCGCTGCCTCCGGACAATACTAAACATCCACTGGACAGACTACGTGACTAATGTGTCTGTGCTTGAGCAGGCAGAGGTCACCAGCATTGAGGCCATGCTGCTGAGAACGCAGCTGCGCTGGGCAGGGCACAGCTCCAGGATGGAGGATCACCGCCTCCCTAAGATTGTGCTCTATGCTGAGCTTGCCACCGGCTGCCGCAAGAGAGGAGCCCCGAAGAGGAGATACAAGGACTCCCTCAAACAACAACTCAGCCTTTGGCCATATTGACCACCATCAATGGTCCACTCTGGCCTCCAATCGGGAGGCATGGAGGCAACACCATCTATAATGCTGCTGCTTCCTTTGAGAGTGCACGCAGAATCAGTCTTGAAGAAAAAAGACAATGCAGAGGGCACAAACACATAGAGAAATAATGACATGGGTGAACCTTCTGCATGGGTTCAAGAAGCCAGGACCTTTGATATATACATTCAGTATCTGAAGAAACTGATAGAACTCTAAGATCATTGTTGTAATTATATCTTGTACTGGATTTACTTATTATTTTATATTATGCAAAATAATAGCTCAAAAATACATTACAGGCAAGGACTTCTGCAAGTTGTGGATAGGCTGGGAGTGAACCAGATGATAAGTAGCAGCATGACTTTTCAGTTTTTAACTCCTGTATGTACAGAAACCCTTAACAGACCCATTCAGGAGTAATAAAAGCACACAGTGTTCACTCTGAGGTATATTTTCCTCTCACAGGCACTCTGCCTCTACTACAGTATTGTCTAAGTAGCAGTCTGAGGGGGTACACACATTAGCATTTTCATTTTAAACAAGCGTATGCTTTGAAATGAATCTGCTAATTATTCCCACTTAGCGCTCTTGCTCGTAGTGGTGTGGGTCTTGGGCCATGTGAACTGGATTGCTTTTGGCTGAAATGAAAATGGAATATGCTTTCCAGAAGGACACTTATCCCTTGTTAATCATTACCAGTATTCAGTCCACCGAACTACATCAAAATTAGGTCAAAACAACCTTTTTCTACACACTCTAATTTCAAATACAGACCAGTGTGAACATCAAGACCTCAGAGTTAACACCTTTGCTCTGCAGAATGGGTCTTACTGTGCCACATTGCTTGTTAATGTAATTATAAACTGAGTTGTCAGATGGTTGTGTTCATGGGAGAAGCCCATCTTTCCACACCCACTTTCAGAGTTAAAATCCTACAATACTAGAATTTTCTGATATGCAAGTATCTTAAAGGGATTTCCAATTTCAAACACTGCTAATGTTTCTTAGGAGTATGTCTTCTATTTCTTCTTAAACAGAAAATGAAATAAAGAAGTCATAACATTTTTGTTAGAAGCTTTTTGAGAAACGTAGGTCACCCTAAATGTATTGTTTTGCCTAGAAAACTAATCCAGACAATACAGATTGTAAAACATAGCTTTTATACCTTGCAAAATCCACCTGCTCTAGCCATTGATTCTGGTTATTCTCTGATATGATTTAGAATTTTTTATGCTTTAAGAGTCCATTCTTGTTCAAATTTCTCTATCGGTAACCAGCTAATAGTGCTTATATTAGTAATTAATTTGTTAGGAAAAAAAAAATATCTTTATCCAGGGAGATTTGAACATCCATAACTTTATATTGCCATATTGGAAATTATGTGCTTTGTAGTTTATGTGTCAGATGTACCAAAATGAAAAACATAATATGAGTCTTTACCAGCAAGCTTAAGAAATAGGAATTTACTATCAGTTGTTGCCAATGGGATGCATAACCCGAGGCACACTAATGTTTTGTCAACCAGGAAGAGATTTGAAGCCTGTTTTTAGTCAATTAAAATACTGTCATGCCAAAGTATGTGAAATGATAAATAGCTGTAAAAGACAAAAAGGAATTCTCTGTACTTATCTAAGCCATGGATTCACAATACAGTAAATGTGACTTTCAGATGCTTAATGCCAGATAAGAAGCACTGCAGCCTCATAGTATTAAATGCTGATCTGGTATAAGCTCACTTTGCTAGTTTAAATGTGTTTAAAAATTGGACACCTTTGCTTTATCCTGTCAGGCTTTCTGCCAGATGAGATATTGCCTGTCCATACCATTCTAAGTTTATACTGGATAAGGTGTTGTCTGCTCTCCTGGTGGTTCTGTATTGTGTGCTATAATGTGGCAAATATGTAGTACTGTTCTTTTCTGAGTCATCCCAAACTTATCCAGAGATCTGGATTAATGACCATAGCATACTGTTGCCCCCATTATTGTAGTATGTGACTAAATCACAGGCTTTGTATTTATTCTCCTAGCAACCATGTGAAGGAGAATCTGTCTTTCCTATCACACTGATTTCATCATAATGTGTTTTCTCTCATATCTAGTAGATGAAACAATAGGGATTATGTGGACTTTGAGAATTTCAGTGATTAAAACCCAGAGACTGTAACAGAGGTGAATATTTTCTTAACATATCAACTGCTCTGCTGGAGCTCTATCGAAACAGTTTTATGCGAAACTGGGTTATTCTTGTGGGTTTTAGGAAGCTAATTACTTAAATGACTTCCCTTTCCATAGTCAACAGATGATGTATTTTGTGTAGTCATCACAGTCCTTGATTTAAAATCTGGTTAACTTCTGTGGATTCAGGACTGATCCACTCCCACTGAAAGTCCTTTAGTGACCCCAAGGGTTCACAGAGCTGGTTGCATGACCATTTCTTATCTCCTTGTTGCTGTGTGGTCCCTGTTTTGCTCCTTCGAGTGAAGAATAACAGCAAGGTCCTACCCTGAAGGGGCACAGAAGACAAAAAGAGCCTGCCTGCTTGTTGCAGCTTCATTCACTCTGCACAGTGCTGTTACTGGTGCTATGGCTCTCTGAGGAAGGCAAATAAGGTCTGCAATGCTACGTTGTGATTTCCTCTTAAATCTGTTAAAAATGGCTGGAAAAATAAACTTGAAAGGCTAAAATTATCCCTTTTGATAAGCTGTCCTCATTCTGTCCTCCCCCAGAAGAAACTGAAAACATTCCTGACTTAAGTTTTGTTACTGTTATTTCACTTATAAATAAAGCCTCCAAATGAAACAAAAGTGCTAAGTACTGAATAGGCAAGAACAAGGAAAGTCCTTTGTCCTGGAGAGCTCACCACCTTAAAAAGGAATGAAAGGTGGAGCCTGGGAGCAGCACTGAGTGATTCTGGTGCCTTCAAAGGGCTCGTTGCTCCATGCACTGCTCTGGTTCACTCAGTGTGACCTCTGCAGAACACCGTTTTACTAAGGGTGGGCTAAGGACAGCTGGATAATTTTAAGCAAGAGATGCTTTACATCCACGAGTTTCATATTCAGATTTAGTTTGTAGGGCATGAAGAAAGAATAGATGAGTGGATGAAAAAAAGTATATTTTGTTAATGTGCTGCTGTGGAGAAAGCTGGGATTTCTAAAGCAAGATTGCATTGTTCTGTGCTACAAAAGGATCCCCGGACTTTTTATATCAGGAAAACTAAAGTAGTAGTCATGACATGCTTTTTTTCCATTATTATTCAGAAAGCAGTATATACTCATTTTAGTCTTCTTGTACACAAAACACTCGAGCATTTCAAGACTTGGAAGGTGGAGAAGTATAAAATACCCACATTTGTGGAAGAGGTGGGATCGCAAATGCTTTTTTTCTGGCACTCTTTGTTCTGCCAAAGCTGATGCAAGGAGATTTTAATCTATTTCTTTACTGTACCAGAAATTTCTCTGAAGCTCACATAGCCTTATTTTGTAATTAAATGTTTAAGAACTACTGATATTTATATTTGCATGTGATTAACTTTTAAAGCACTATGTACAGGGCTTTTTGCTTTTAAACTAGCCTGGAGTCAATAAATATCTTTACAGATGTCAATTTGGTCAGCAGTAAAGAGGTAAATAGAAACTAATGACACTCATCAAGCTTGTGGCATGAATGATTTATTGGACACAATCATTTAACACTTCTATAAAGCCGATGCAAGGGAAAGAAACAACTTTCTTATTATGGTAAACTGTATTTGTGCTGTCAGCATGTAGTGATTTATGACAAACCTGTGGCCAGGATTAGGATATTATAAATGAAAGAAAATAGAAGTCTCATTAATTTTTTATACCCACAGGTAGAAGACATGCAGTGGGCTAACAGAGAACGCACTCATCCAGCATCTGTCTGCAGCCTGCCCTGTAAAGCTGGGGAAAGAAAGAAAACTGTGAAGGGAGTGCCCTGCTGCTGGCACTGCGAACGCTGTGAGGGGTACCATTACCAGGTGGATGAATTCAACTGTGAACTGTGCCCCATTAATAAGAGACCAACTGCCAACCGTACAGATTGCCAGCTTATCCCTATCATCAAACTGGAGTGGCATTCTCCTTGGGCCATCGTGCCTGTCTTTATAGCTATTCTTGGTATAATTGCCACAACCTTTGTGATTGTGACATTTGTCCGGTACAACGACACACCGATCGTCAGGGCCTCTGGGCGGGAGCTCAGTTATGTGCTCCTAACTGGGATTTTTCTCTGTTACTCCATTACTTTTTTAATGATTGCAACTCCAGATACAGTGGTCTGCTCATTTCGAAGGATCTTTTTAGGACTTGGTATGTGTTTCAGCTATGCTGCCTTGCTTACCAAAACAAACAGGATTCACAGAATATTTGAACAAGGCAAAAAATCTGTCACAGCTCCCAAATTTATTAGTCCAGCTTCCCAGCTGGTGATCACTTTCAGCCTCATATCCTTGCAGCTTATTGGAGTCTTCATCTGGTTTGCTATTGATCCACCACATACCATTGTAGACTATGGAGAACAGAGGACACTTGAGCCAGAAAATGCCAGGGGAGTTCTCAAATGTGACATTTCAGATCTTTCTCTCATTTGTTCTCTTGGATATAGTATTCTCTTGATGGTCACATGCACTGTTTATGCTATTAAAACAAGAGGGGTTCCAGAGACCTTCAACGAAGCAAAACCCATCGGATTTACTATGTACACAACCTGCATAATTTGGTTAGCTTTTATTCCAATCTTTTTTGGTACGGCCCAATCAGCAGAGAAGGTAAGTGATCTGTTTACATATCAAAACACTACTCTTTTTCTATTTTCATCTCAATAATTACAGCACTACAACATTTTCACTCTTACAAATGAGTAATTTTGAATGATAATTGCAAAAAACCTGTCAAAATTCAAAGATAATAAAATTCATTTTTCAAAAGGTATGTTTCCTATATATTAACATAGGAAACTGAATGTGTTTGTGATGTGGTTGTCATAGTAATGTTGACATTTCCTCAATACACCCTTGAATGACTGTTTCTTCTAATGTTTGGCCTTCACTGATGCTCTGGCCTATTACAGGGTGCATTACCAATCATTGTTATCATCCAGATCTGATAGAAATGGTTGCATTTCAAAAGTCTAAGAAGATCAACTTATATTTGTCAAAAATAATGAAGAAAAATGCCAGAACAGAATGAAAAGAATTATTCTTGTTTCTGGTTGACACATCGAACTTTAAAAAAAAAAGGAAAAAAGAAAAAAAAAGAATGGTGAATGAAGTATACACAAAGTCATATAAAGCATAATCCTCTAACAGTGCAAAAAGAAAACATTTTCCTGATAATTTAATAAAAAGCGAAATGATTCATACTTGGATGGTTAGCAGTACAAAACACGTTAGACATTTAACTCTTCTTCTCTCAGTTCTAATGGGAAGGCAGAGGTAAATGTTGACTGTTAGAGTTTTTATCCACCTAATAGTGGATAAAAAGTGACAAGTTAGGTGAGAAAGGGCATAAGCATCAATCTTCAAAACTGCAAATATTTGAAATATGGAAAATCTTAAGAATAAGAAATTAAAGTCATCAGTCTTGTTTTTCCTTCTAGCAGGTGGGGTTTTTTTTAAATAAAGTTTTCAAACATACATTTTAATTTAACTGGAAAAGTCAGAAAGTGTTCACTTGCACTTGTGCAAAGGTTTGACATCTCTGGTTTAGAGAGCACCCTTGCCCACAGAATTAAAGAACAGATACCTTGATAAAACACTTGCTAATCCAAGCAGAGGAACTGTATGGGGGATAGAGTCTGGCAGAAAAAACATTTTCTTCACTGAAAATTGGAGCAAACAGGCCTACTGAATTGGATCAGGCTTATTTTCCATGGCTCTTTGGATTAAGTCAGGGGAAGTGAGTACCAAGGTAATGGCTTATCTCAGATAGAGTAAGCAAAAAAATCCCATTTGACATACAAAAACATGTTTAGATAAGTTGTTTTTAGATTCTGACTGTTTTTTATGTGTAGGCTTAAATCAGAAAACCCCTTTTTTATATAAATGTGTGGTACTTTTAACTTGGTCCAGTCAGTTTCATGGAAAGTACCTGAACCAGTAAGATTGAGTCTTGAAATAGAAAATATCCTTTGGCTGGCAACTATGCAGTGGCTTTTGATTTATACCATTGGTTCACCTTGGCTTATAGTGAAGGACGATTTAGTTTTGACCTCTAAAGACAAGATTAATGAATATATCTTTTGAATTTCTTCTATGAAACTCAAGACTGAACACAGAAGTGATGCTAAATCGCACAGCTTCCAGCAGTAAATTTCACTTGTGAGTTACCTTTTTTTCCCATGATTTGTTTTTCTTCAGATAATGGCTTTTAGGAGGGAAAAAATGCAAAGACAGTAGCTATGTAATTCAAACAATTCTTTTCACAGTGTCTCTACTATAAAAACCTGCTTACACAGAGAGACTTACAGACATCATCATAATAGTTTACATATTCCATATACTGAAATTGCTCCTCTAAATAGGACAAAAATGTAATATCTTAGTGTCTGAATAAAGTCAAAGTTTCTCAGTTAATGCATAACACCATAAGAAGCATTTTAAAAACAAGGTAATGTATTCTAGTACATTTTATTTGGATTTTGATATTATCATCTTTTTGGAGGATGAAACAAATGAAAGACTTAGACTTTTGTTGGTTCTGGAAGACCTCAGTCTCATGCTCATTGATATAAAAATATACAAAGCTCCAAAAATCCACCCAATGGATTTATTAAATGGGCCTTTAGTTCTTTATATACCTCGAGAGACAGCGCATGGGAGAAGACGCTACACATTTCTCAGGAGGTCAAATAAAACCCTTTTACTGGTAAACTTTAGGAAAAAAACCGAAACCTGGCCAAAGTTTAAAAGTCAACATTCAACCAAAATAGAGCATTTCACAAAGCATTGACTTAGTACATGCTAAGCCACACAATTTAGCAAAATCCAAAATCCAGGGCCTCCAGGGGGTGTCGTGTGGGGCAGTGCTCCTGGTGCACCAGTGACTGATAGCAGAAGCAATGGCTCTCAAGAAGGCAGGGTTATGGGGGAGCAGAGCACCATTCCACCTTGGCAAAACCTGATCTGCACCTTCCCTCCCCACACATGGAGTTGTTTGGAGCCAGGGAATTTCTTTCAGTCCCTCACAGGTGCTTACTCACATTGCAGTTATTTAAGAATCCTGAATTTTTTTAAATTTACTCAGAGAGAGCAGAGCAATAAAAGCTGGGGATCTTCAGGTACTGTTTTAAAGCAATGTTTCCATTTTTGAGATGCTGACAGTAGTAAAATGTGACATGACATTCAGTACAAACCACAGTTACTAACTTTAGACACACTTCCGTTTGAATAAGTAGTTAAAACTTTTGCAAAATGTTTTCCTAAGCATTAGTAGTACTGAAAACAATGGCAGAAGTCATTAAGCACTTTTTGAAAGAGAGGTTGTACTTAATCAACTATTCAATGAACACAGTTTAAATTTTAATTTAAACTAGCCTACTGAGAAGCTTTTATTTTTTATTTCACTGTTTTTTATTTCACTATTTTTTATTTCCACTGATAAACAAAAATATCGGATCATTAGTGCTGAAAACAGGTATCTGGATCCAAAACTTAGATATCACCCTGGAAAAGCTACCTTTACAGTTAGTGTCCTTGGGATCAATTCCCAAAAGTATAAATTTGCTAAGAGATTCTGGATAGAATCTAGAGGAGCATAAGCCTGTAGACTCAACACAAGTCCATGGATTGAGTGTTGGTGTTGATCAAACTTCAAATATGCATGATGTGGGTAATTTAAATAAGCATAAGTACTTAGCTGCAGACAGACTAGGAATCTTCATGATATGTTCTTGCTGTGAAGCACAGAGTGGGAAACTTCTGTCTTTCCACTGTTCTGATGAGGATCTTTGGGTCTTTAGCTGGTGGATACAGCTGAGTTAAGTGCCTGACTGCATGCTGTGGCATATCTTTAAGCCAAAACATAGCAAAAGTTAAAGTAACTTGACAAGGTGCAACAGGAACATGTTGATTTATAGTCTTGACATGTAACATTTTTAACAGTCCTTTATAACAGATGCTATTTCTAATAGTTTATATTATATCAGTTTACATGTAAGTTTAAAACTAATATAAAATTGAAGAAACAACCGTATCATATTCAAGAAATTAAAATTAATATGTATGTACAGATAATTAACAAAATATTAAAATGCCAATCCAAAATAACCTTGCCTTACTCAAGCTTGGTGGCTTTTATGGATCTCCGTGTTTACTGACTTGTCCTTAATCTCAAGTAGCAAAATATAAACCCTCTGTGCTTTATAATGCCATTTTTTGATTGTCATTTTTAGATGGTCTGCAGAGAAAATAAGAACATCAATTTTAAGTCCTGTGTGGCTTTCTTTTTTTTGTCTAATTCATGATTTTGTCCATTCATATTCATGCCTGTTTTGACAGATGCTGCTTTATGAAAGGAACTCATTACAAATAGTTAAATTATTCCACTGTGTCATTAAACTGAATGAAAAATGGACTCCTAAGACACAAACCACCAATTTTCTGACACTTACATAAATGTCAGTGAGGTGCCTTAGAGGCAAAGGAGAGAAATTCTGTGAGAAAGCATTCTGTAAATATCACCCTCATCTATGTCATGCACAATTAAATGGTCAAATACTGGGAGCACTGGGATCATCTGGAATAGGGATGTCTGAAATGTCATAATGGATGGAATGCCACAGAAAGAAAAACTGAATTTAGCTGAGTGATTAAAACAGATGTTTGATGAATCTCTGGTTAAAATTATATTAAAATAGCAGACTGCACGAAAACCATCTGATGGCTGTCTAAAGTACATCTGTATTTGATAAACTGAACATCGTAAATTTCCTTCCTTTTAGCATTTTTGACAGGTGGATAAATCATGTTTATTCACAGATAATAAAGCCATCATTTATTATATTAACCTGGAATTACTCTGTTTTGAGTGAGAAGATGAATACTTGTTTCCTACACATTGAAAGAAGAGAGTTGCACTTTCTGCTAAGGAAAGATCATAAAAAAAACTGATTTCTTCCTTTTCCTCCAACCGGAAGTAGTTGCAAATCTAACAATGTATTTCCAAATATCCTGGCAAGTCTCTGCAGTATAGACAAAACAAAATGCAATATATAGTAGAAATCTTCCCATAAATTATTAGCCTTATGATCTTACTATTCCAGATGTTTTCATGCTGGATTTATTGCTCAGTGCTTAGATCCATCTGGATTTTAGTAACATTGAAAGAAGTTAGAAACAATGCTAAAAGTATTCCAATATTACTATTTGACTTGTAAATTACTGCTGTAGTTGTCAACAGAAAGAAATTCAGTTCTCAGTGGGTGGGAGGGGTAGTTCCATCCATCTGGTAAGATATGTTCATTAGCTTAAAGAAAATAACTACTAATGGTAATTCAGGTAGTGACCCTTTACTCCCCCCTAATTTCTATAAAACTTATACAAATCATCTTTTTTTGTGTGTATTTATGTTACGAATTCTTGGCTAAATGTATTCCTGTGACTTAGAAAACAAAGCATTGTAATGATTCCTCAGGCTGTGCTAATGAAGCAGACAGCACTGAGATTCTTCTTCACCTCAAAGCATTCTCTTCTAATCCTCATCATATTCAGAGATCTAACTCTGCATGTAGTCCATGCAATACAGATCACAGGAAAAAGTTCAGAAAGGTAACTTATAATTTTAGTGTTTTTTCCATTTTATGAATAATGTTTGGCTTTTGATTAAACTAGAATCTTTGCTGCCAACACTGTGCATAGCATGAGGATTAATCTGAGGGATATTTGGAACAGTTTCTATTTTTCCTCATTACAGGAAGAAAAGTTAGAAGACTGCTGAAGTGATACTTTCCACATTCAGCAGTTTATCATTGTTCAAAACTCAATTTCTGTGCTCTTAGTGTTTTTTGTTGTTGTTGTTGTTGGGGTTTTTTGTTTGTTTGTTTTCTATTTGTTTGTTTGTTTGTTTGTTTGTTTTTAACTCTTTAGAATATAGGAGGGCCTGCAAGGTTATAACAAAATTATCAGGAAACTGGACTTGCTCTGCCTGGAGAAAAGGAGTCTTGGGGTAGACCTTATCGCTTTCTACAACTCTCTGAACAGAGACTGTAGCAAGGTGGATGTTGGTTTTTCTCCCAGGTAACAAGAGACAGGACAAAGGGAAATTGCCTCAGGTTGTGCCAGTGGAGGTTTAGAGTGGATATTAGGAAAAATTTCTTCACCAAAAGGGTGGTCAAGCATTGGAACAGGCTACCCAGGGAAGTGGATGAGTCATCATCCTTGGAGGTATTTAAAAGATGTGTAGATGTGTCACTTAGGGACATGGTTTAGTGGTGAACTTGGCAGTGTTAGGTCAATGATCGGACTTGATGATCTTAGAACATCTTTTCCAACCCAAATGATTCTACGATTTTATGTTTTGAAACTGAAAATTAGTTAAAATTCACCAGATTGCCTTATAGAAATATCCCTCTCTCTCACTGGAAATTGTATGTTAAGAAAGATTTTTGTCGTGTTTTCTCATTTCATGTTTTTCCAATTGTAATATTTCATAAGCTAAATTATTTCTATTTTTGAAAATTTCCTCAGATTTTTGACCTAACCCTTAGCAGAAATGAGGACTGTGTTGTTCTGCTGTAGAAGCAGAGCATTAAAAAGGATGTGATAAAGAGTATGACTGAATTGTAATTTATTGACTGATATTCCTCTGCTCCCTTTCTGTCTGAGAGGGAAGTTCCTTGTTCCCTGCTTATCCATGAGGCAGCATGTTTCTCTCCAGGTGATGAAGATATTCAGTGCAGTGCAGGTCATGGCCATTGCTGGTCCACCCTTTGGCTGAACAAATGATTGAGGCAGCCCCATAAACTTGTTCTTACCTCCCCAGTCTTCCATGAGCAAGTGTGAGAGAACAAGAGTAGTTATACTTACCCTGTCTGACATCATGAACTGCAAAAGGTAATTTAATGAGAAACCAGTTAAGTACAGAGATCCTCTTTTCTTTTGAAAGTTGCTTTGTGGGAACCCATTCCAGAAGTTATTTCTTAGGAAAAGAATGTAATTAGAATCACAAGGGAAAATTACTAAAAAAACTTCTTAGCTAATAAATGAGACAAAAATAATGGAATGGGTTATTTAAAATATTGTAGACCTTTAGAAAGTGTTTTTTTCAGCTTTATATTTATTTATCTTTTTGAGTTTAAATTGAACTTTGGAGGCAGAGCAGATCTGATATTTAAAGAGCATAATTGCACAAGTTTTAAACTATTTCCTTTCTTAAACTGAAAATTGTCTGGACTGTTAACAGTAACACCAGCTTTGCATTAAAAAAAAAAAAACAGCAAAAACATCTATGAAAACATTTCTGACCAGCTTTCAGGGCAAGTATTGACTTCCTCAGAAAATGCTACTTTTTAAAAAATTCTAGCCCCTATTTAGACTTTCTGTTGTTCAGCATAGTGCATACCCAAATTTTATCAGTGTTTTTGCTGAATGAAGGACTTTGGGCAAAGCTAATGCACACATCATTTTTAAGAATCAACTTTATTGTTTTAAGATATGCTTATTGCCGTTATGTTACATTTTTGTTTTCCTGTTTACTTTTATACTGATTAAACTACTAGAGTTTTGAGTATGTACACTGAGCACTGATTTTAAGTTTCTTTGGAGGTGTCAACAAGAGAGAAAATGGCAGCTTCAGCAAAAGCAAGAGGTGGAGTATTTAGCAAAATATGAAGTCTTTCTTTTTTTAGCTCAGTGAGATGCTTGTTTGTGCACCTGAAGGTAGCAAACCCTTTTCTTTTCTGCACAGTTGCATGTCTGTTCCAGTATGAGCATTGAGCTGGCGTACCTAGTTGTGTACATTGAAGAGATGTGCATCTGCCACATAATGCTGGCATTTTGCTTGTCTGACATGTTTGCTTCTGGCCCCATCATGAATGATGGCTTTTCTTCCAAAGACAACAAAGAGCTGTCAAAAAAATTAAATTTGCCTGTGATCAGCTTCTTACCTTATCCTGGGGAATGTCAGAGTTGGTAATGTGTAGATGAAAATGGAATTTTGTGATAAAGAATTTTAAATAGATCTTTTTGGCTACTTGCTGGCTTCTGTGATAAGTAGTTCATTCTAACCAAGAAGCAGAAACAATTTTGTGAAGCACAGATACCTCAATAAATCTTTATCTTTTTTTATAAAAGAATGATCAATAATCACAGAAAGCAGTTTGTGACAGACCACAAATGTTTCACAGAGATAATCTGGAAAAAAAGGTGTGCCTTATCTACTGTACTTCTAGAAATCAGATTCACTTCTCAAAAATATTGATCTTCTGGCTCTGATTTATTCAGTGATAGAAATCTGGTTGTCTTCAACAAGTGTAGTTAAAGATAAATCCTTGCAGCACTTCAAAGATTTTAGGTTCCTGGGGCACTGGAAGGGCTGGTTTAATTTCCATAAAGAGACACTAATGATAACAAAAACTGTATAGAGAATATTTTTAAGAAAATGTATCACTTACCAAAAAAATGTTTGTAAGTAGAGAGGAAGAGTGATTTTTTCAGTTAAAAAATATGTGATAAACCCACATATTGGGGAAAAAAGCTATATGTAATAGAAAGTTAATTGGATCTATCTTCTACGCTTTTACTCTTGTTAAGACAAGTAGAAAATCTTTAAATGAAACACTGTCCAGAAATTCTGTTGGAACTAGTTCTGAAATGGTTCTATGAGACTTCCTGTACTTTCTAACTCTTACAAAGCTGGAAGCAGTACATAAATAGCCTTTGTTGTTGCTTTAACAATGCTTGTACCTTATTGAAAACAAGAAAACATATGTATAAAAGACAGAAGAAACAAACGATAAAGGCTTTCAGCTTGGCTTTGAGTAGCTATTCAGCTTCTGGTTTTTCTTATCTCCTACTAGAATAATTCCAACTTTGCATAGGTTTCATAACACTGTCAATATTTTGATCTTACAGATAGCATAAAATGTTGCGGACTTGTAAATTGTCATGCATATGCTTAGCTTAAATAGCAATGAATATACAAGCTCATCACATACCACATTTTGAACTTGACACATGATCAGCACCTAATCAAAGACACATTACTCTAGACAAACATTTTGAAGCATAACTATGATGACTCAACTAAAGTTAGTTATGGAAACACAGAGGGTTGATCTATATTTCAACTCCTTGTGACCATTCTGTTAAAGAATTATCATAATTTGTAGAGCTGGGAACATGCCAATAAGTTGGATATCCAATCAAAATACAAGATCCAGACAAAAAATATAGTTAGTTATAAGCCCAGTGAAGTTTGTAACAGAATTGGCAAATACAATAAAATTCTAAAATTTTCTAAATGTAGGGGACAGTGACTGTTAATTTCATATCTCCTAAAGACAGAAATACCAGCAATCAGAAAATTATAGAAATCTGATTTTATGCAGACTAGTAACCTTTGTGCTTACTCTTAAAAAGCAAAACTAAATCTATTATGGGAATAAATATTTAATTAGATTGTTAACACTGAATATGCATATGACTGTGTGTGTACAATTTCCTTTTACATAACTGTAAGTTCTTTCTTGCATGAAACCAGAATAATTAATATAAAAAGCCCAGCAAAAACAATAATTTCAATACATACATAAGCAATTTCTAAAAAAAAAAAAAGCAACTTTTTTTTTTATATCTTTCAATTTACACTGCAGCTTCTTGACAGAAGATAAAATGACAATAGAGACATCCATTTGAGCTAATCCAGGAGGGTACAAATTTAACCATAACATTTTTTTTAATAGTAATCCAGATAAAAGCCGAATAATTATCAAATGTCTTCTTAACTTTAGACATGCATTTTCAGCATGTACATAGAGTTTGAATTTTTCTCTTCCTAAAATAGTGCTTTCCAGACTTGAGAGTGATTTCATAATCAGTCAGTTTACCAGAAACATAGCCCTAGTAGAACGGTCAAATGGTTGTTTTCATGGTGATTACCAAGGTCATGTTCACTTGATATCATGAAATATATGAATGGGATTAAAGTAATGTTTTCAGGGTTGTTGCTATAACTGATGATACAACACCTGCATAAACCTTTTTTACAGAAAACATCCTCCTTTCTACCACTGTACAATAAGAATAGCTGAACAATTAAGGGAAGAAAGGAAAAGGACTTTATTTTTCTTTTCTTGATTCCACTAAACCCAGAATAGATTAACAGCAGTATTCACAGGTATTGTGAATATTATTCAAACAGGTACTGAAAAATATTTCCCAGTTACAAAACAACAAGGTCAGAAGGACATTAGAAGAGAAGCAGGGCACTACTTAAGAGACTGTTCAGTGGGAAATTGTGGAAAAGATTTTTAGATCTGATGCTAAGGAACACACAACATCTTGCAAGTGTCTTTTCTGGTAAGTTAGTAGTTGTAATTGAGTGAGGTACAGCAGAAGAGCTAACAGCAGGCAGAGCATCTATCTCCTAATCTAGCCAGCAAAAAGACACAGGCAAACCAATGTGGCATGATAATGAAGCTGGTCCCAAAGCCCAAACTGCTTTTCAAACAGTCTCTGTAAAGGAATTGTTTGTACCATATGTTTTACTTAAGAATGGATCTACTGAAAGGGTGCTTCAGAAGAAGTCCTATATGTACAGTGCAAATTATGGTACAAACTGAAGCAGCTTCTTCCAGAACACATCACCTTATATTCCTTTGAGTCATCACACTGCATAAAATTTTATCAGCCTACAAAGATCACATATCTCCTCCATTAAGGCTTCCAGATTTCCAAGTTGGAACTTTCTCTGCTATTCCCTTCTCGCTATCTGCCTTGTAATGAGGTTTTGTGGTTTCTTTGCCTCCAACCACCACCAAAGTGGCAACCTTTGTCCTTTTCCAGCTTCATTTTTTTTCTTTGTAAATCCTCTCTTGTTTTCCTCTTAACTTACTTGATAGTTTGTCCAAGATAGAGCAGTCATTGCAACTAGTGCCACTTTTCTTCTTATATCCAAATATATTATACACATATCATCTTATATTCAAAATCTTACTTCTTTTCTGTGTGACTTAGGGCTTAGACCTTCCACTTATGCTTGTGCTTCCTCCTCTCCCTCACTGACATTGATGTTGGCTTTTTGTTATTGTTTTTTATTGGTTCCCTTCCTCCTTTCCTTTCTCCCTCCCTCCCTCCCTCCCTCTCTCCTTCCTTCCTTCCTTCCTTCTTCATCCAGCATCCTCAAATTTATCCAAGTTCTACTTCCTTTATTTAGTGCTCTTTTTCTTAAGTGTTCAGGTAAACCCACAATCAAGTGAGTGGGAGTTTTGCCAATGATGTTAAGAAGCATTAATGCCCCAACTTGTGTTAACTCTTCCTTTAATCCTTCCTCTGTATACAGCTCATCTATGTTTCAGATTGCTAGAAGCTTTTCTAAAGGGCCCTGTGTAAGTTAAAATGTTGTGCATCTGTATTATATAAGACTATTAGCTGGGGAATTTGACATTGTATTTTTCATTGTTTATCTAAGATATAGGTTGTATTTGACTTGGCTTTGACTTGAGGTGGCTACACTTTTGTGTAGATTTAATAAACAGCCCATGTATATTGAAGTTCTCCTGCATACTAGCAGAATGGCATAAAAATACATTGCAGGCAGTTCTGGTTTTCTAAACACCCAGAACAAGGAAAGTGTTAAATACATTATGTACCTGAGCAGTGTTTTACAGAAGTGTTTTACAGAAGAAGTGCTTTACAGAAGAAGTTTGTAAACACAAGGGAGGCACAGATGAAGGAAAGAGAAACATGTGATGCACTTCCTCCTGTCTCCCAGGCAGGGATATAACAAGCAGGTCTCGTTGACTGACTGTTTCCTTTTTTTGGTGTTTCCCTTTGTACCCATGTAGCTCTGTATGGTAGTTGGGTGGGTTTCATGATAGACTGCGGGCTAGAGGGAAGCACTGTCAGTTGGCATTGCTCCAGCTGCACTTGCTTTGAGAAGGTGGATCACAGCTAGGCATTTTAGAATTTGACTATATCCATTTTCTCTCAAGGTCACCAGAATATACAGGGAAATGTCAAAACTATGGTTGAACATGCCTCTTCTGTGTGACATAAGTTAATGTGGTTTCTACACCTCTCTGCTGGAAAAAGCTATTTGTATTTCAAAGCATTGACAGTAGGCTGAAGATCTACTTGACAGATTTTTTTTTTTTAAAGTTGAAAAGAAGAGATTTTTAAGTGCTGTTAGTTTCAACTTACAGAATGTACTATTACCTTGCAGAACAGTTTGATGATAAACCTAGTTTGTGATATATGTCTCTTCTACATAACTGAAATAAAAACTTTCATAAAATTATGCTAGACTTTTTATCTACAAAATTAAAGGATTAAACCTGATTTTAGTTGTCATCTGAGTACTAACACAAGCTCTTTGGGCTTCTTTGCCCATGGGTGAACACACATGTTCCTCTTAATGTTAAAGCTGTGGTGCACACATATTGAAGAAGACTAGACCCCTTGGTTGCAAAATTAAATAATCGGCACCTCTCCAACAGATGTAATGCCTGAGAGTCAATGCTGAGACCTATTTTTACTGCAGTTAGCATTACTGTGCTGTTTAAAATGACAGAGTATAAGCATCTAACCTACATCTAACTTGTCAGGTTAGCCAGCAGTGATGTGTTTCAGAGTACAAGAGTGCTCATTTTCTCAGGGATTTTTTCCTTGTATTCTAGTTTTTCAGCTCTGGTAAACAATACTCTCTTCCTCCTGCAAAGCTACCCACTCGGGTGACAGAAATTTCACAGTGGCCCCACACTCTTAAGCCTTATTGACTGCTTATTGAATTCAAGTTTCCAATATATTCACAATTCATCTTTCTCTCTTTTCTTCCTCATTAAATAGGGCCTCTTTCACTTATTTTGAAGAATGGCATTCTCTTTCCTCAAGAGGTTTAAGATGATGACTGCATTTTGCTCACAATCTAATTAAAGTGTATGAGTAATATCTAGTTAAAAAAGCAAAAAAGAAAAGAAAGTCCTCTGTTGCTTCCTAGAAGCTTAAGTACCTAGATTTGTCAAAGAACATTAAGGAAACTAGAGTACATGTAATTTTCAAAGACAGGTCTTGTTGTCCTGTTTATTCACTTACACAAGTCACCCCTTGACGCAGTATATTGAAAATACACTTATCTGCAGTTTCAGGTATCATGTCTGCTTATTTCAGATGAGTAAACAGCTGTCTAATAGATGTAGTTATTTCACAAATACAGAACAAACGTTGAGGAAATGTTTTAACTAACAGGTTGTTTGTGTTTAGGGAGCAGTTCTGAAGAGCAGGCTGGAGAGAAGCTGAAGAAAAGGAGCAGGTTTTCTTGAAAAGGCTAGAAGTCTAATATTTTCCTATGCCCAAAATATTCTGCTGTAAATTCAGCCATCTAGCACTTGATTTCCTAATCCTGAAAATTTTGTATCTACTAGATGTATACAGTTCATGCAAAGTGCAGCCCCTTAATGCTGTGTTTATCTTTTGACTTAATATGTACAAAAGGCATACTTCCTTGGCTTTGTTAGATACATTCAGTTGTGTTCTAACATTACTGAACAATTTTGGGAAGAAAGAAAACATCCAGTCGCTGTTCTGGAAAGTTTGTGAAGGCAGCAGGTTTCTGTTTTCACTGAACAACATTTCTGGATCTTTTTTCCAATGAGTGACTAGCTAAGAATTGTCATGAGAGGTCTTCTAGGGCTTCCCAAGGAGAGTTCGAGTAATGGCTTGCCTTTTTATTTCTATGTTCTGATTTGGTTATGCAAATGAGGAGGAACTAGCTGTCAGTAGATGGAAAATTACATGTGGGAATATTGAATTAATTCTCAGCAAATGGTGCTTAGATCACTTATAATGTTAATGAAGGTGGGCAGGACATTTGGTGGAATCACTGTCCTGAAATTTTGGCATTTGGACAGACTTTCACATGACCACTGTACAGAAAACATTGCTGCTTTGTACCTAGATCCTGATTTTTTTTTCACAGCATGAGATTGCCAGGTCAGTGGTTTTCACCTCTATTCCCAGTATTTCTACAATTCCAGGCATGAAGCTCTACTTTCAAATTTCAGTTTAATTAAGAGTTTTCCATGTGGATTTAAGGTATGTTAAGCCACTTTTTTGGAGTCTATGTGTGGGTTAATCCATGTGTTTGAAGACACGCTTGCATACCCAAGGCAAGCAGGAGAGTTATATGGCAAACACTGTTTATAGTTATATTTAATTCCATGATCTGACCAACCATTACTACATGGTCATTGAAAGAGCTATTCATCAAGAACTAGAATGTAACAGAATAGAATAGAATAGAATAGAATAGAATAGAATAGAATAGAATAGAATAGAATAGAATAGAATAGAATAATTTCAGTTGGAAGGTACCTACAATAGTAATTTAGTCCAACTGCCTGATCGCTTCAGTGCCAAATTGAAACACAAATCTGGAGATTCAGCAATATATTGCAATTGTTTTGGTACCATGGAGTCCAATGGAACAGGCCAGCACATCAATTAAAAAGATTAAATTCTTCAAGAAGAAGTGTGGAGTTCTTCTTGGTTATGTATTTTTTCATATCTCATATGATATTTCAAAGGGGGCAAAGAGCCACCTCTGCTGTAATGGATTATTTGATGAAGTCATATCAGATAGTTTGTCTAATTTTCGCATTTCTACTTTCAGTTAATTTCTTATAGTAAATGAATTTCCATTTTTTCTCAGAATAAAATCTATGCAAACTGACAAAGACACAAAATAAATCCCTCTATTTAATGCAGTGTTTTCATAATTGAAGCTTTTGTACCCTCCTAATTTGGCACTCAGAGGCACATAGATTGTGTAGCTCATAAAGTAGCTTCCTTTTTTTTTTTTTTTGATTGTGCCAAAGAGTGCAAGGGAAGGAGCAAAAAATATCGGTCTTTGTTTTTTCTTGAGCATATAGGCTGTTCAAGTTAACATTTTGGACAAGAAAAACACCAAAAAGGAGCACAATAGAAGAGAAAGGGTTGGCTAGCTGTATAGAGAGATAATACGCTATAAATTCTGAAGGGAGTGGGTAATTCATGCCCGATCTCTTATGATATAATGACAGCAGAAATATCTGATAAGCCTGTTATGGCTTTGGATCATCCTTTTTCCTAAAAGAAAAGATTATCTTATGCTGTATGAGATTGCCATGTTCCAGTGAATTTGTATAAGTTTGGCTTCTTGCAAAATGAGACAACATGACTCCTAAGCTAATGAGAGGAGTTACCTCTACACAGCACTTTGTGCCACTTGAAGTATTGGAAAAGACCAAGGGCCATTGTTTCTGAGTGTGGCCCTCAGTGTATCTCTACAGCATGGTCAGTCATTGTGTGCAGTTGTTATGTGACCAATCATATATATCTATGTTATTTAGTAGAACATAAATGGATGTAATTAAATTTTCAGAGTTTGGGCTACCTTTTACCAAAAGTAAAAGGTGTCTACAGATCTCTCACCACTGTTAATGTGAAAGAGTAAAGCTAAATTAGAAAACATAGCAGATACAAGTCCTACCATGCCTTTTAAAATCAGGATAAAACTCTACATAGCTTGGCTTGAAGGTAGTGAACAACCTTTCTGGGGAATATTGTGTCCTCTGGGATGCAGAGTACTCTGAAATGGCACAGCATTGATCACCTGGGCTAGACAGCTGAAATTTATAGAATATATTGTCCAGTTATTAGTGTGTGAAATCTCTGTAAAGAAAGGAAATATTCTTTATTAAAAATGGGGAGAAATTAAAAATCAAGGAAGATCGTCAATATACAGGACACATTGGCTACATCTCTAATGCTGAACAAAGCAGGAATAGAAACCACAATAGCTACATCAATACAAAAGAGCACATAAAAATATGTCTCCTCTGGGTCCCTTGTGGTGCATCTGTGGACCTGGAACATAACAGTTACTTTTTTGGTTCATTTTTTTTCCCTTTTCATGGTGTCTGAAATAATATGAGGGCACACAGCATATGAGGTAATTTTTTATTACAGAAATCTCACCCTTTTAATATGGGTCCTTTACCATAGTAGCATGTAGAATTTGTGAATGCATTTCTTGCAGGGATAATGACTGTATAAAATGGAGAGAGGCATATTTGCCAAGGCTGTGTCAATACTGCCTTTGGAAGTGGTGTTGGTTTTATCCCTGAACTACTCCTGAGCGTTTTCTCTGAGAATCATACTCTGTAAAGGAACTAATTAGGAAGAGAAATTTGGGATTCTGGTTTCAATTTTTAATTCATATAGAAAATTTCCATTTGAAGGTATGGAAAAATTAAATTCCAGAATGCTCTGTAGCAAGATTCTGAAGCTACTGTTCTGGGAAGTGTGGAACAAAGTTCCTCCATTCTCAAGAATGGTTGTAAGGCAAAACAAAAATATCTAATGACATTTGTGAGGTAAAAGGGTGCCACCACCTCTTCTGTCTCTCATAGCTCTATTTGATTTAATTTGTTTTTCTTAAAGGGCCTTAAATTAAAAATATATTATTCATCGATAAATAAAATATTCATTAACTAAAAAGTGTTAACATATTTGACTTTGGTTTTCCTATGGGCAAAATGCATATGATTCAATTCCAACCAATTTCTAAGTGATGTCTTATTTGCCAAACCAGAGGAAACAAAGTTGTCCTTGATTTAACTTCACCATCTTGTGTCTTTCCTTCATGGAGTGCTGTATATAATATTCCACAATAGCCCTAGGGGAAACACAGCCTTCAGCTACAGTTACTTGTAAATGAGAACTGATGACTAACAGAGAAAAATTGCACAGCACCTTTCCCAGGAGATAATGGATATCTCAGGATATCTTCACTGAAATGATTGCTGCCCTTGAATCTGTTAGTGACATTAAAAAGTATGACAATAGTCTTTGTTATTGGCAATTCCATGCAGAATTCAGTGCAGTCCTCTCTAAATCCACTGGCACTCAAGGCAGCTACTCACTGGCCCACAACTCTGCCTGACATTTGCAAGCAGTTCCTTGCCTACGTTCCTGAACAGTCAGATATAGCTTCATGATCAAAAGTCCAGATATACCTGAATATAGAAGGACAGAATGAGAGCTCAGTTGTAGTGAAATCTGTAGGGATTCTACTGAGGTAGGAGTTCTTGTCTATCCAAGGAATAAGTATTTTACTTTCATAGTATGCATAGGACCTGAGTGCAGAGGAGTGAGAGGATAAACTCTGAGTGCCAATGAACACTACCATGGTCTGTTATAGACCCAGAAATGTATGGAGGTAGGTCCCAAAACAACTAATAATTCTGTAGATACACAGATAAGCCTTCACACATATCTGTCAGAGGTCAAGAATCTAACAATATTCAAAATATATTAGATTATAATGATAAAAATAGTGTAGACTAGCATTTTCTTTTAGTGCTAGAAACAAATTTAAGGGAATAAAATACCATACTTAAAGGTTTAGTACAGTCTCTAGTGATTAATAGTGAAGATAAGGACTTCATGAGAGTAATTTTTCAGTGACTTGATCTCTTTTATACCTTCCTCTAAAACACCTTGCTTTGGCCACACTTTAAGATGGGATATTTGACACTTCCAGTCTACATTTTTAAATATTTTAAAAACAAGGTATTTTTTCATTTTATATTATGTATTTCTCAAAATAAAATAACAATTTGTAATAGAAGTCTATAGAACTGGGTGGGATTTTTTTTGTGTGACCAGTTTTTTCTTCTTATTCGTTTACTTTTATATGGCACTTTTGTTAATGTTTATAAGCTCCTGAAAAACTTTCATAAGTTCAGACTTTTGAATTTTGTTCCTCATCTGTTTTTTGCAGCCCTGTTTTATGTAAGAGATCTGGTCAGCCATTCCATACAAAAATAATACAGTAAAACAGAACACCGTGATCTCACTCCTCATGTTTAGGTAGCTGTGTTTATGAAAAACATTCCTTCATATAGAATCTTGTCTTCATCCTAGGAAGTTTGAAGTTTGTATTCTCTGCAGCTAAAAGAATACACATCAGAAACATGCTGTGATTTTCTACTTGCATAGCAACAGTATACTTTTTAAGTGGAGACAACAAATGCTTGTGTCACTCAATTATTTGTGATTACTCCAAGATGCTTTCATCTGATAATGCAAACCACTGAGTTAAATACCTTTCAAATGCATAATGTATGACTTTTCATCCTAGTGGAAGCTTTTAGGTTTCATGCAGTTCATGGAATTTCTTAATCTGACATAATTGTTGTGGCACCAACAGTTTTAAAAGTACCTCTTCTTTTAGAGGAGGTTCCTAATCTACAGGATGCCTGTTCTGATGGAAAAGTACTGTGTGGCTTACGGACAGACTGCTTAGTTACTGCCTTGGAAGTAAAATGGGGACAGATGGTCTCCTTCACTTGGCCTTTCTTCTGGACATGTCTACCTCACAGAGTCTGACTGCATCCTGACACTGCATCAGACTGGCCTGAATGTTCAGCACATGAGGAATCTGTGGTCAGCTCACAAACACAATATATTATGTGTATTGATGACTAACCAAATGACATAATGTTTTGGAGTAAACTAGGGCTTATTTTGCAGTGTAACTTATGAGCACTTTTAAATTGACTTTGTAGAGTATTTCCACTTAAATTCTAGTAAGATGATGAGCCCTTAAAAAAAAAAAAAAGAAAGATATAATTACTGTAGGAAAACCAGTTTGTGGTATATTTCAGCAAAAAAATGTAAGTGAGGCAAATAAATAGTCATTGGTCACATGGGTATTTGTACAGAGCTGGTGGATAGAGCTCAGTGAATAAAAGAGCACAAGATCATAGTGAGCTTAATGTAAGGGAGATGGACAATGCAGTTTCCTTATGGCAATATTTGTTTTCCAGACAGATAAGCTGGGATTTTTTTATTTAAGAGTATGCAGACATGTAGTGTATGTGAACATAGCCCCCCTAGGCCTCTAGTCAGTATATTGAATCCCAAACACATTGTCTTACTAGAAATTGCATTTAGAAAAATCATAGAAATGTCAGTGTGTGATGGGTTGGATAAACCCCAAAACTTAGATTAAAGCCTTAGTTTACTTAGGCCTGAAACCAAATTTAGCAGGCATCAGTTTTTTGGGCCATAAGGCTCGCCGTAGATTTAGAGGGGCAAGTGTCACCTGACTTAAGCAATCAAAGAGGTATTTCATATCATCTGACGTCAAGTCGAGTATAAATCTAGTGGGGGAGGTATCTCTTGCTCTCTCTTGCCCTCCCTCTCTCCGTGCGGTGTGGTGGGGAGGACTCCCTGTTGCTGCTCCCAGAGTGACAGGCCCTGCCGAGATGTCCAGAGCAGTTCTGGTCTCTGGGAAGTAAATACTTTTCTGTCTGATGTTGCTTTGCTGGGTGCTCTTTCAGGGGAACCTGTTTAGTTTTGTTTCCTGTGGCATTTTTCCAAGGTCAAACCCACGACACTGTGTCCTCCTGACAATCTGTCACCTTTTCACATTTACAAGTGCAGTATTTATCAAACACTGTGTCTCTGAACATGCAATGTATGGAAATTTTCAAATATAAAAATGTATGTTATTGTAGCACAGAAGCTACTCTTTTATATCTGCTAAAACGGTTAATAGATAGTAAGTATCTGGGGTTAAAAAAAAAAAGTCATAATTGGAGTCCTTACACTTGTAGTACGTCAGTGGTCGGAAATGGTGAACTTTAAGCAAACAAACACTGTATTAAACAAGAATTTTACTAAATGTCTTGGCTATGTCAATTTTTCAACCTTTGTGAGCCATAAGCATCAACCCTGTAGCTTCAACTTTTTATAGAGAACATTACTGTGGTTGTTGAATTCTTTCTCATAGGAAATGGAATGCATTTTACATGAAGGAATTAAGCAGTATTTCAATTTTTTCCTCTTTTTGATTATCAGAAGACATATGATTTGATGTGACTTCCAGAAGACATTATTATCTATTTGCATGTCTCTGACATTCTATATTACATTGCTATGATAAGTTTTTTGGTAGTTTATCCCACACATAGTTTCAGTCAATCGTATTTTCACATATATAATCTGCCCCTTTAAAGTCCTGTTTTTATTGCCAGATCCTTTAACAACCTGTAACTTCTGATAGTTCATAGCAGTGAGCTATCTGAATTTTTAGTATTGAGAAGAAAGGAAATGAAAAAAGTATGAAAATAGTGGAAGAATTCTGGTGGCAGAAATATGAGTCAGCTTTGACAGAGCACTGGGAGGATACAGTGTTATCAGATGGGGAGCATGGAGGTAAACTTATCAGGTAAACTATGTATTCAGAAAAGCCTGACTGCTGCAGAGTCACAGGGTTTTTAAAGAATGAAAATTAGGATACTTTTCACCCCCCAAAAGGCATTGTCAGAAAACCCTCACAGTGTGATACTCATAGGAAAATAAAAACTTTGAATGACTGCTAACTTGAAAGATTTTCAGTGAGAAGAAAGGAGACAGTTGTGATTTTAAAGTACACTGAGATCCACAATTGGAGTTTAAAGAGTTTTACGATAGCATAGCTCACTATTCTGTTGAAACTTTGAGATTCAGAATGTTCCTGAGATACGCTTTATTGCTTTGTGTAAACTTATTAAAAAAATAGCCAACTTTTACATTCACACTCCATTCAATCATGTAATCAGTATCCTCAAAATCTTTGGTGTTTTCCAGGAGTACAAATAATAAATTTCAGAATCTTCATATATAACTTCAGAATCCCTAAATAAAGGGGTTTATGTATTAAGCATAGTAGTTTTGTAGTCTTATGTAGCTAGTTTAGCCTTACTTTGTACTTCTGTTTTTCTGAATTTTAGTTTTCTAGTGAAAATATGAGTAGACATAGACAGAGCAATTATTTGCGGGAGGGAGCATTGTTTGTGGGATCAGGCATAAAATATTAGCGGCCTAAAACGTAAATTCACAAATGTAACGTGTACATTCCTTTACTATGGACACAACTGTACTTTTGTTTCTGCTTCATGGACTTGTTTATAAGTCATAAAGAACTTCTAATATAATATGATATAAAGTACAGTCTTAAGTTTTGAAAGAAGCCTTAAGACTGTTGTGTGGAAACAAAATGTCTGAATCAACTCTGTCCATAGCTTAGGAGCAAAGACTTTTTCAAGCATTTGATTGCTATATAAATTGTGTCAATAAAATAGGAAAGGTCTTTTTGTCCACTGGAAAACTACATTTTGCTTTTTAAGAATGGAGTGGTACAGAGATAGATTAATGTAAAAATACCAATAGACAGTATTTTAAACTATGGATCCCTTAGATCTCCTCTGTTCTAAGAAAATTCCTTTGCACACTCATAAAAATATAAGGAATTTACTGTTTCCTCAACAATTCAAAGATAAGATTTATAGGCTTCAGCATCTGCTGATGCAATTTGATTTTTCTTGAACCAGGATACCAGGTAAAATGCATCATATTATCTCACCAGTGCTTCATTTTGGTTTTTTGTCCAGAAGACAGTGCACATCATGTAATTTCAAGGGCGTTGCTTGAGTTGTGTTGACTTCACAACTGGCAGCAAAACTACAGCCATTTCCTCATCTCATCTATTTTGGTAGCAATACTATATGTACCCTTGTAATGGCTATCATCAGTAGTCTCAGTATGATGAAGACAGGAAAGGAGGATGATCATGACTTCCCTTGTGCTCTCTTGGAAACTGTCCATCATGCAACCTGGTGTAAACAGTGTAAAAATGAACATCCAACATTTATAGAAACCACTTTAAATGCTGCATCTGAAATGCTCAAGAGGGGAGGTCATATGTTGGCAAGTGAGATTACAACATGATAGCCTACCATTAAAAAAGTCTTTCCGGGCTGTATGGTTCATGTGTTGCAAATATTCACAGACACAATGGTTGTTAAAGAATCCACTAATTGGCTGAAATATGATGCATAGGGTGATGCTCATGTGGAGAATGGCATCTCTCTGTCACTGGCTGATCCTTGCAATGGCATTGTCAGCTGGTTTTGACAATACTCCCTGAACTATTTTTTCTGAGTTTACCTCTTCAGCAAGTGCATGAACCTTTCTCATTTTGTAAGGCTAATTTTGAATAGCAGGGCTGGTTTTGGACTACTCTGGGAACTGATGACTAATTATGCTGCCTGCATACAAAACCACAGCCCTGCTAACTGAGCTACATCATGATTATATATAAAATACTAACCTGAATTTCACTCTCATGTAACAAATTTCAGTTGAATTCCATAGATCTCCCACATACTACATCTTTTTCAAGTTTTGGGCTTAGCCACTCTCTGTGAAATGCATGTGAATAAGCCACTGAAAGCAAAAATGGAGCAAAGCACTGCAGCTAACGCTTACATAACATGCATTGCGTAAAAATCCTCAAATTCATTTTCCTGCCCTGCTGGGCCAAGATGAAGAAGCACATATGGTGAGGAAAACCACTTGCTGTTGGGAGATCTCTGCATTCCCTCTGTACAGGGAGGAACAATTTAGCCTCATCCCTCACTCTCTTCTGCTAATCTGGCACAAATCAAATGCAAGAGACAGAGCGTGAATGTGGATAAGTGAGAAGATTCAATTTCCTGTCTCATGTGGCTAAACATTTCTTGTTAAGTGTCAGGTTTAGAGCTGAGTAAACAGTGGAATAATATATTTATGGTTCAGTTTATGCAATTTGACTTGTGATTCAGTAAGCATTCTCCCTATTTTCTTACATTTCTGTTACATCCACAAAAAGCTGTAGTTTGGCTTGGAGCATATACAGACTAAACGTGCTTTCAACCCCTCTTTGGCATTCCTGCTTTTTTGTAGATTTTGTATTTTCATGGAAGTGGAAGAAAGCTATGAGTAATATGGATAAGAAAAGTGGATTAATGCAAAATATCTGCATTTGTCAAGCAAAATATATGCAACATAATACCCTCTAAAATAAAAATAAATTAAAAAAAGGGATTGTGTGAGTATGAGCAATAGAAAAATTATTTGTGAAGAGAAAAATTTTATACCACCCCTTTCCTCAATAGTATGGTGCAAGAGCTCATGACTTGAGGGCGAATGCCCCATGGAAACTTCCTTAGCCTTTAACCATGCCTTGGAAGCAACCAAGGAGTGAAAGCCAGGGACTGCCAGTGATTAGAGTAACCAGCACTGGCTAAGGAAGATTGAGAATGGTGACAGAAATAGCAATTAATTGGTAAGAAAATGGCAGGAGAAGGAGTCTGCAAAATTTGTTAAATATTGTATCTGATTTATATTTTACTCCTCTTTTTGCCTTTGAAAGGTAGAAACACAGGTAATATTAGCTCCAGAGTTCATATTTACAGCCCAAAAAAAAAAAAAGGAAAAAAAAAAAAAAAAAAGGAGTGAGGGGAGAGGCTGTGGCGAAGGATAGAAAATGATTTTTAATCTTATAAGTGTTCCCGTACTTCCTGTCTCTTATTATATCCCTTATTCTAAAGTACTCTCAGCCTTCACGTGAACAGTCTCAGGTCATTAATAATGATTTCATTCAGTGCTCATGTTGACAAAAATTGGGCCATCCAATCAGGGAGGGCAGTGAAGACAGGATACAGTGTCAGTGATGTAGGCAACATGTCAGATAATAACAATCTAAAAATGCTTTCAGAGATAAAGGCAAAGGAGGTTACAAAGGTAGGACACAGGGAAACAAATAAGTGTCCTGAGCTAGCGTTTATTCCAAAAAGCTCAGCAGGGAGACAGTGTCTAGGATCACTTTTGGCTATTAGAGGATTTGTGTAACTGGTAAATAACAGGGCTTTCCTTTTCATTGATATTTTATCATGTGCTATATATTATCTCTTAGTGAAGCCAAATATATGGAATATGATAGGTTTATTAGCTGTGTTACAGCAGTAATATATTTTACTTAGAATTGTCATGGGTCATCTGTTACTTCCATCCAAAATATTGCCTTGTGCTATTATAGTCTGTTACAAACACAATTTACACAAACCACTATTGCATAAAAAAAGTGGTGTACTAAATTTGACTGGACTACTCTTACTCCAAGCCAGATTATTTATACAGTTATAAAGCTAAATAATGAAGAAAATAACAACATGCATCTTACTGCACTATGTTTATTCTTTGTGTGCTAGTCATGCTGATTTCCAAAAGTATGAAAAAACAATCCCCTTCCTTTTGGAAAATTAATATTGTAAAGGCCTGAAATACAGGCCAGATTTACTAACCACTGATAAAATAACAGCAACAGCTACTTGGTTCTCCAGGTTTATAGGAACAATAGAAGGAAATACAGTAAAATCTCTGAGACTAACACAGGGATTAGTGAGGTTCTGCCAGACAGAATAAAGTATGAACATCATATGCAGTTGTATATAAAAAACAGTTAGAGTTTGCACAGGACCAAGCCTAGTTATTTATTTCCACAACAAATTAAAAAAACAAAAACAAACAAAAAACCCCCACCAAAACAAAGAAAAAAAAAAAAAAACAAAAAAACAAAGCAAACAAAAAAACCCCTTGGCATTCTGTTTCAGCCACATTTACATTGAACTGGAGTACCTACACTGACAGCTAAAGAAGAGAGGAACAAGCTGTAGTGTGAACTATACTTTGTTATCCCTCCACTGCAGAATAAATCTCTGAATAGTCCAACATAGGAAAATCTTTAGATAAAGACTGTGGAGTTTCTGATCAAACAGCTAGAAATATCATTTCCAGTGAACTGTTTGTTTCTAATCAAATTTTTTAAAAAAGGCCTTAAGGGTGTTTTTTTTACATTTTAGTATGTTAAATACCTGATAGAGGGAAGTCACTGTCAGTTGCCATTTTGATCACTAATAGTAGAATTCTTAGGCCATGTCTACAAAGACTAGCCAACAAATGTGGAGAGCAGAAAAGAAAATAATCCAACCCACACTCACATACCAAACTTGACTAACACAGTTACACTGGCAAAACCCCAATGTCTAGTTATGCCAAAAGAGGAAAGCTAATGTTAGTTTTGCATCTGTCGTTCAGTGAGGTGATGTAACTGTGCTGGCAGGAGAGCATCTCTTCTTGGCATACACTGAGGGACTATGACGACACAGTCTCAGCCGACTGGCTAGTGGCAGAAGCTTTTTAGTTTAAACAGGCATTAAATTTTGCATTGAAAAGTGGGTGATCTGGCAAGATAAAGCATTTAAATCAGAATAGCCCAAGAAAGCAGTTAAGGAAACCAATAAGGTTGGCTCTCTCCGACCACCATTTTGCAGTCTGTAGTGCAGGCCATTGAATCAGGTTCACCAAAAGTGAAGTAGATAAGTCATCTCATTAGTTTAAAAGAACAAAGAGTGTTGTTCCCTGTATTGGGATGCATTGGAACCATAACTAACAAATCTAGTCATGGTTCTCTTTTTATTTTTTTGGCAGAAAATCAGTATTTGTTAGCTAGCAACTGTGTGGTCATGTTCCATTTGGCATGCAACTGTTCTTTGCCGTTTTATTATACAATAACAGATATTTATTATAGTTTAAAAGTAGAAAACAAAGAAGTGCCTTTTAAAATTTATTTTAAAGAAGATGAAGGAAAACTACCTTTTAGTTCTTTCACTTAATTGAGTTGGTTTTCCTCCAGAGATGGAATGTCCTATTTAATCATTACAGCAGCTGTGAAACAACAATCTGGATATATGGGAATATAAACCAAAGGGATTTTCTGTTTAAAACATTGGCAACGTCTTAAAAATATACAATCTGTTGAGTTCTGGATTGGCTTTGAGCACTGGATACATAATACTAAAGAAAAGGTGTTACTTTATATTAATAAGTAACATTTATAAAATGCCTTGATGACTAGAACCCCTTAATTTGTAAAAAATAGTCAAGTAAAATATACCATAAAAAGTACAGATTATTAATCAGACTGATGATAATCCCACATACTTTACACATATTTCACCACAGTTTACAAACTCACCTTGAATACCAATTTGTTATTGATATAGTTTTTATTTAGGTTATTTAAATATCCATAATGTGCAAATTGGATCACACTGAATCAAATTAAAGCAAATTAAAATACGATCCCTGTCTCAGTCTTCTTTATTTGTTCAAGACAGAACAAGGAGGGGGAAAATTTCAAGCATATACCACAGACACAAAGAAAGAAAAGTATTAATAAAGTCATTAGATAGTTCAGTAACACCACTCAATTTTTTATTACAGATAATTCAGCAAAACCTCTTAATTATTACTCCCACTACTATAGGACTTGTGAGGTAATATCTCCTAATTATAACTAATACTATTATACAGTTTGTGGTGACATCTTTTCTTTCCCCATTTTCATATCGGTGACTAGGTAGTATTCAATTCTAAGAAAAAATTTAAAAGCTGAAAAAAATTTAGATATGTATGAAGACTGCCATGTCGTACTTTGGTCCCTGGGAAAATCATGTAGCGAGTCCTCTTGGAAGACATTTATGGGCATATGAAGGAGAAGTAAATTACTGGAAACAGTCAACATACCTGGCCAACCTGATTGCTTTCTTTGATGAGACATCTGGGTTTATGGATGATGGGAGAGCTGGGAATGTCACTTACCTTGATTTTAGCAAGACTTCACACTGTCCTGCAATATTTTGGTTCCTAAATTTAGGATGTTATAGTCTCAGGCAGTGTACAACCAAATAGATCATGGATCCATGTGATACTCTACTTGGAGACAACAGGAGGTCTCTTCTGGGACCAGTCCCATTTAACATCTTTACCAATGACCAAAAGGTAGATTCTACCAAATTGGGGTATAATTGTTGATTTTGCTAAAGAAAAGGGCTGTCATACAGAGACACCTAAACATGATGGAGGAATGAGCCAAAAGGAACCACTTAAAATTTAACAAGAGGATTATCTGTTGCAGATAGACAGATTGAAGGAAAGGATTATCCCCTTCTACGCAACTCTTATTACGTGACCTCCCAAGACAAGATACACCTCAATAGACAAGCAAGTTCAGCACAAGACCACCATGGCTGGAGCAGAGACAGCTTTGGACAGACTGAGCAGCCCCCAGTGCCTACATGGTGGTCACTGAGAGAATGGAGCCAGAGTCTTCACAGTGGGGGTGGTAGGAGAGCAGGAAGTTATGGGCATAAACTGAAACAAAAGTAATTTAGACTGGATAAAAGGAAAAATGTTTTTCTCTCTGAAGGCAGTCAAGTTCAATAGGTTGCCCAAAGGTGCTGTGCAGTCTTTCTTCTTTCTTGGGGGTTTGAAATATCTAACTGGATACAAACCTGCATCACCAGGTCTGACTGCACAGTTGACCCTGCTTTGAGGAGAATGTGGGACTAGAGACTAGTGGTGCCTTCCACACTGAACTAACTGTACTTATAAATGAAACAAAATCTTTTTTGAAAGAAACCAGTCAAATTATTCAGTTGAACTGATTTGCATTTTTGTATGTTTTTCTGGATTTGCAGATTGAGGAAAAAACAGTTCTTAATCTGAGAAGTCTAACACAAGGGACAAATCATTTCCCTCTCAGCAGCAATGCTGACACCATTGTATAAAACAGTAGACCAAAGAGTATTGCAGCTGTTAAAAAGACATGATTTTACATGAACTTGTCATGGTTGAGGCCAACATATTCTTAAGTTTAGAGTTCAAAATTGAACAAGGGGAAACTGAAATCTCTTGGTAGCTATACTTCACATTCTACTTGAATCTTGGTCTGTTCTGTCCTTGTAGACAATATCTTCTCAAGCTTACAACAAATCTCTCCTGGTCTTGCAGCAGATGATAACAGCTGCTATATAGGAAGAATCCCAGATCTCTAACAGGAAATGCCCTGGCTTGTCTTCTCTATAGAGTGTTACCATAACAAGAGTAGATAGATGTGTAAACATCTGTGTGCCAGATTCACTGTTCATGACTAACTGCTTTTGGGACAGTAACAGAAATGTTTGGGTCACTTGTATTTCCCCTGGTGATACTACAGCCAAGGCATACTAGAGTCAGCTCTGAATCTATTTGAATTTATACACATCTACTGCTTCATACCTTATACACATAAATTCCTATCTCCTGGCATTGCTCCCAGAAAAGTAAAAATGTTAGGGTTTATTTTAAGATTAAAATTCTTGACAGTTACGAATGACAGAGGGAAAGCAAATGTTAAGTGTTGACATTAGAGAAGATATTTTAATGCTGAATCTAGTAAAGATGCAGTATTACCTATTGTAATAAGTAATTGACATTATAGCTGCTGAGGGTGCAAATTTATAAATAATTGTCAATAATAACATAAAAATTGTGGAAGGACTAAACTGTATTCACTGTAGTATTATCGAGAATAAACTAATTCAAACCTCACCAGAGAAGTTAAATATAAATAAATAAATTACAAAAATAGAAAAATAAAGTGGCAGATTCAATTTACTCTGAACACAGAAATAACAGAAAGAAGGTGAATGGTAGAAGGATGGTTTACTTGGGTGGGGCACAGGGGGCAGGGAGCAGGTGTGTGTGTTAGAACTTCTCTCCCATGTTGCTCTTCTGGGATCCCCTCCTGAGACATCACAGAGAAGGCCCTCTAAGATCATACTGCACATTTCTGTGGGAGTCAGCAGAATCTTGCTTTGCCTTGAGAATCCTCCAGGTGGTCAAAGAGGAAATTTAAAATTTATCAGAGCAGCACAGAACATATAATGTTTATCATGCAACATAGGCTCTTTCAAAAGATTTATTTGAAAAGACTTATTTTGAAAAGTCCTATTTTGAAAGTTTTTTGTAGTGGACTTCCAAAAGGCTGTGGGCTAGCTGCAGCACAGAATGTATTGTCTTTAGCATGCAGCATACTCTTTGCAATGAGGCCAGGAACTTGGTGTCTGCTTCTAAAATTCCATTCAG
Source organism: Scytalopus superciliaris (assembly GCA_013400415.1). Classification (NCBI taxonomy): domain Eukaryota; kingdom Metazoa; phylum Chordata; class Aves; order Passeriformes; family Rhinocryptidae; genus Scytalopus; species Scytalopus superciliaris. The sequence continues at coordinate 82,374 of VXBX01009832.1, read as the reverse complement.
GTTAGTGGGTGCTTCTTGCTGCTCCAGCATGTGGTAGGGAATTCACAATACTCTTCTTCAGGGAATGATTCTAACAGAAAATCTGTACTGGAGCAATGTCACAATGAATTGCAGAACAAAGAGATCAGAGGGATACCAAGGCAAGAAAACACACAATTGAGACCTTTAGAGATTAGTAGGAAAAGGGAGGAAATTGTTTTATAATGTTCAGATTTTTAAGTCTAAGTTTGACCACTACTGCTGAAGTTTAGTAAATTTATTTTTGTAAAAATAAGAGAGAAAAAAAATCAATGAAAAAATATTTTCATTAGTTTCTAAGTTTTGATCGCTTGGAGTAATTCAATGTAAATTCACTGAAACTGAGGAATCAGTGGATTCATCCTGCTTCCATTAAATTCATTCTGACATAAGGAATGGACACAACAAACATCTTTAGAAAAGGCTAGTACTTGAGTACAACCATTGCAAGATTTCTGTTCACAAATTGCAATTGAAATGCTTGCTAAGGGCTGCAGGGACATGTTTGATTGTTTGTTTTTCTTTTTGTCATTCCATTTTAGCTGCTTCCTTGCTCATTACATTGTTCCCATTAGCATAATGTATTGATTGTGTTTGCACAGCTTTTCCTGCCAAGGCTGCCCTGTAGTTGTACAGCCATTGGGGTAACCAGCTGTTACTTATTTAAACCTCCATCATTTTGTATGACAGAGTAACTTAATTATGCCCTGCTTGAAGATGCTAAATAAAATTATCTTCTGAACATGTGTACTTCACTTAATATTTGTCTCTATCAGGTACTTAAACTCTGACACTTAAGCTATGTGCACTAAATAAATAAACACCTTTTAAAACTAAACCTAGTAGCAAGTTTATTATTACAGAATTAGAGGTTGTTTTACGGTATTTCTAAAGCACAGTTATCTCTTTAGCTCAGGTCTAATGCATATTTAAAAGACTTCAGAAAAAAACCCTAAAATGCGGTTATTGGCATAATAAAACAGAAATTAAAGTTAACCTTTTTTATGTTTTATGAATATAGGAAATAGATCTTGAGTCAGCATTGGGAATTAAAAAATACAGGATTACAATAGTCAATATATTTCAAAGCTGGACAAGAAAAAACATGTTTCTACTAAGCAATATATTCTGGTTATTAAGAATGTGTTAGTCTACATCAATGATCTCTCTGTGTTATAGAAAAACATGTACTTTTTTATTTTGGTTCTGGGGTATGAATTAAATTTAGGCCATATTTTTTTCTTTTTTTCTGGTAACATTTTTCCTTAGTTCACTATAGGGCAGTTTTCTCTCTTTCGCTTTTTCATCACTAGACAATTATGTATATGAAAGTGACAATTTTGGGATTGCCAACTGGATCCTTGAGTTTTAAGTGTTCCAAAATGCACCTCCCATATTTTCAAATGGATTATAATGTCTGAATCTACATTAATTTATTTTAAATAGTTATCCACCTGCCATGTTTGCTAGTTGATTTAGCCTTAAGGTAAACATAATCTGCACTCAAATAAATAGCTGAAGACTGAATTAATAATAAACAATGTATATAAATTAAATTCTTTAAAAAATGATAAAATGGCAAAAATAAAATTGTGCAGCATCGTATCTAGATGGATAGATCTAACTTGTGCAAATCAATGCATTTGATGAGAGTTTTAATTTTCTAAGTATTTGAAAGTAATATGAAAGTGATTTGAAGGCTCTTCAGAAATCTTATAATAAAAGAATATTTTTTATCAAATAAAACTGGAAATAAGGTTTTGCAGAGTACATAGCTGTCACTCAATAAATATAGGGATTTTTTTTGTTACGAAGAAAAGTCTACAGACTTTGAATTGACCTGTCAATGTGGGCATTTGGGATATAGTTTGGCTTATATCCTGAACTTGTGTTGGTTGTGGTAACAGTTGTCCAGCAGTTGTCCAGACTGCTGCCCAACTTGTTTCAGCTTAGCTTGCTGAACTCTACATGGTAAAGATCTAACAAACCACTCAGTAACAAAGTAGCTGTGACTTAATTGCAATCAATAAGGAGACTGATTAGAGATGGGAACTCATTTGAAAAAAAAAAAAAAAGAAAGAAAAATAGCAAATAACACACAATGTTAGAAAATGTGTAAATATATCCTCAGCCAGATCCAAGACTAAGGAGGATGGAACACCAGACATCAATGATAAGCACCTTCTTCTGGTGAAGGACTTGGGTTACTGACAACATAACTTTTCCTTCTATTAGCTCAGTTGGTTAGAGCATGGTGCTAATAACACCAAGATTGTGGGTTTGATCCTTGTATGGGCCATTCACTTAAAAGTTGGACTTGATGCTCGTGGGTCCCTTCCAACTCAGAGTATTCTGTGGCATCCTATTTATCTTACGGGGAGCTTAATCTGTTTGCCTTAGGAATCATAGAAGCAGGGATAGGCTGTGTATAACTGGAGAAAAGGGATTGATTCTCAAGAGTTTATGCGTATTCAGATTTAGCTACATTATAAACGAGATTTTTCTATAATAAATAATCTGAAAAGCTGGTATAATTGTAACTGGATTAATAATATTTGCTATGGTTTTGAGTAGACTGTTAAGATATTAATTTGATAAACAATGAATTTGTTGCTTGGTATTTTATCAATAAGAAGATCTTAAGTGTAACACAGTATCCTATAAAAATTCTACTTCTATGTTATGTTGAAGATTCAATTAATATATAAATAAGAATTAAAGAATCTCCTTCCTCAGTTTTTGCCATGTAGCAGGCTTTTTCCAAAATATTTATTGACTTTTTTTTACTTGTATTTGGAGATGGTTTAGCTTAGCTTTACAAATTGGGAGTATTCAATTTCTGCTTGAGCTTTTGGAGCTCAATACTTCTGAATATCAGGACTGACATACACATTACAACAGACATAGCAGAGGTTGGTCTTTGGTCAATTGCTGACTAACATGGCTCTATTATAGCAAGATTGATGAGAGGTATGGTTTACATGGACTTTAAAAACCATAAAACTGCAACAAATTCTGGGCTGTAGTTTAGGTAAGTGATATGGTAGTGTGATATATAACCTAACTTATGAGAAGAAAAAAGAATCAATTTATGTANTTTCCTTCCCTTCCCTTCCCTTTCTTCCCTTCCTTTGTGTTGCTCTTTTAGGCGCTATCTAAAATGGTAACTGTACCTTGTCAAGAGTATTCACAGGCCATGAAGACGGTTGTCATTGTCTTGCTAGGTTTATAGTATGAAAATCTCTTAAATGTTCAAGAAGAATACTGTGGGTATATCAAGATGAAATAGTGGGTATCATCCCAGACTGTGGGCAAAGTCCTGGGAGTGGTGTGGAAAACTGTGAGTTGATCCAGGCCCAAGTGCACTCATGCTGGGACAGCTCTAACAGATTAATACTGCAGGCAGAAATGTTCTAATGCCCAGGCCTATCCCACAGCACTGTTTCACTGTCTACTATATAGACACAGTAGAGTATTATAGGTATATTAGTTGTTCCCCAACCTTAGAGATGAACTAGTCCTCTTTTTATTTGATGTGTTACAATGGTATCCTGTCAAACTCTGTGTGACAGAGAAATCATGTCTTATTGGGAAGTGACATGAAGAAATGCAGAGTTGGACAGTCATTACTAGTTCAAGGAGAAGTAGTTCACAAATGTTGACAGATTGGTAAAGCTCTGTGAAGTGAATGTCTTCATATTCTCATTTGAGCTTCGAGAGTTGTCTTTGTCTGTGATAGAGAAGTCCTACCTACCTTTGTGGTAAAATCAGAGAGTTATTGAGAAGTCTTTTGAAAATGTTTGGGAGAACTCAGGCTGGTTTTTGGCATGTAGTTAAATAACACTTTGGAGGAAAAACTACTCAATGCAAACTTTGCAATGTGCAGTTGTGAAATGTACCATTTCCAATGAGCAGTTCACAACTCAGTTCGCTGTATCTGTTTACTTTAAAACGATAAATAAAAAGCTAAGAGTAGACTTAGCCAAACCATTCCTTTCTTTGCATAAAATAATTTATAGGTAGAAAGGGAATACTTATAAACACTTCAGGTAAGGTCAAAATTAGACTTAAATGGAAAAATCTGAACAGTGAAATAGTTACTATAATTCAGTCTCTGAAATGCAAGTATATATATGTCCCACTGAGACTGCAAGCTTTTATAGCACCTTTCACATCCAAGCTTTAATGGAAGTTCATACTTTTTAAAGATGGCACACATTTAATTTGAAATCCAGTATTAGTTGTTTCCTTTCACTTCTAAGTTTCTGAAAGCAACAGAAACTTACAAATAAAAATAAGGATTGTTTTCTCAGAGTCTTTTTTCTCTGCAATGTGCAGAGTTATAGACTACATTTACTGCTTGAGATAATCATCTAACGAATGTTGTACTTTCACATTTGTAAGAAGGCTTTGACTTTTTCTCTTAAAGCCTCATTTTAAAATGTTGTTTGGTAAGGAGTGTTTTTAAAATGTTAAAAGATATAATTAAGTATGTTTTCTAACTGAACAAATGTTTGAAGACTCATTCCAAGAAGTTTGTCTTGTATCTGGAAAATAAGCTTCATACATGAACAAAACAATGACTGACTTGTACCTATAACATTTTTCTTTAAAAAAATTTTCTTCCCATGGGTTCTGATAGAAAAGTATGTTTTGCATTGAAAACAATAAAAACCTGTAGGTTTAAGCTTAAAGAATTCTGTAGAGAAACATGAATCCTTTGGTTAGTTATTGGCACCTTGTCAGCATTGTTACCTCCCTGTTTTCAGATGTATTTCAAATAAATATGCCTGTAGCCAGTCCTTTTTGTGTTGAGTTTTGGTGTGGAATTCATTGCATGGCATTTGTTTCTGATTTGTGAACACAATTGTGAAACATAATTTTAGTCAGCCAGTCAACTCTTCAGCAGGCAGCAACACACACAAAAACAATTGCAGTGTATGGCATGTGCATTACTTTAAAAGAAGAAAGGGACTGTCTTTTTTTTCCTAAGCCCTCTACATTCTACAGCACAGGGAGGATGGTTATGAATGCTTTCAGTGTTTTCCTGAGAATAAAAAGACATGTTTTCTCCACCATAAACAAAGAGAGACCATTTTGCTGTCTTGCCCAATCTGAAGGATGCCTGTAGATGGATGACGTGTATCTTATTTTATGATGTATCATTTATTTCATGGATATAAATGATCTGATAAAGGCTTCCAACAGCTGAGAGTGAAGGCAAAAAAGCTATTGGGAAACGAAGCTCGTTGCAGTTCTGGCTTTATAATGTCAAAGTGGCTGAAGGAGCTGAGAAGATTCACATAAGAGACATAAAAAATGTGGTAACAAGTATAAAGGAAAAATTAAATCATAATTCAATCTTCTGCTCTGTTACTAGCAGTGTGGAACGTGTTCAAGAGTGCCTGTCTGTGTATATCTCTCTCAGCAGGAAGGTTCAGACTGGTGTTTGATACTGAGGATATTGCTCTAGCCTGTGGAGAAAGATGTTTCTAAAGGGAAAATTGTATAGAATTAGCCAATAGGAGCCATTAGATCAGCTGTGTCTTTTTAAACATTCATTTCTCTTTGGACTGCAAGTAGCTGCATTGACTTTACACACACTCATAGCTTGAGATGCACCAAGAGTTCCCTCTGGTTTAGCACTTCACTAACTGCTGGACTTGTTCATCTATGTTACAACTACTAGAAGTTAGCTTGGACCAAAGTGGTGCAAATTTAAAATTTACTGAAGACATCACAATAGCCATATTTCTCACCTTTCCAGGATATACTATTAAAACCAGATTAGGGAAGAGACTGGGTGAGAGGTACCCTCTGTTTGACCTATAAAAACTGAATGGAAAAGAAAAATAAATAGTGCAAGAAAATCAGCAATTCTGGAGAGAGCATGAATATAATCATATGTATGAAAATAGGGGAGGAGTCAAACCAGGGAAGCAATCTAGACAAAGTCATAACATTACCACTAGTTTTCTTTTCCTCTAGTGACAGGGGTTGCTTTGTCATGAACTTTGCCTCAGCAAGCACTAAACTGACGGGATACTGATGGGAATATTTAGTTTCAAGTGCTTTCAAATTGGACAACGCATGAGAGTATCTGTGTTTTAATCAAATAGCATCTTTCAGTGCCTCAGTATTTCCTAAGTAACATTTTAAGTTTCAAAGCACAAAAGAATGAGATACATAGTTCTAGAATCAATGGTAGAAGATAGAAAATACCTAAACATCCATACAGCCATTTTCTATTGTAGCTGCAGAGGTAGTCAGATGCTTGTAGGATCCTTCTGATGAGGAAATGATCCAGGTCATTTGTGGGATAGACAGATCAAGTGTCTAAGTGGAATTGGGGTGGGGGATGGAGGCAGGAAGGAATTTAGGAGTCACATTTTTCCCATAATATAAAGAAAGGGTTTTTTTTTTTCTTTTCCTACCACGATTTTACTTTTCTGATTTATATCTTCTGACTGTCAAGAACAAGGAGAATAGATATAGTAGTCTTTGTTACAACTGTGAAAGGCATTATTGGACAAAAAGTTTGTAGTTCAGAAGGGATTTTAGTGTGAGGAGTGCTGAAATTCATTTTTGTGTAACTATGAATCATTGTGAGAAAGGGACCTTTATTCTCTTGTAACTTGGAGTGAGCTACCACTGTGAGACACATGAAAAATTATTCAGACCTCATATCTTATTAAACTGAACTACTTTTGTTGCTTCTTGATTTTTAGAGCAGCTAATTCTGTAAAAGTTACAGGTAGTTATGGTCCCAGAATAATAAAATACCCAAAATGCACAGCCATAAAACATCATTGTCCTTTTGTCAGGGATAAAACAAAGTAAGAGTCAGACAAAAGTCAAACCAAATGTGTGGTAGGTATCCTGTTTGATAGACTTGTGCTTCATTGGGCTGCAATAATGGGAATTCCAAAGAAAGAAGGATTAAATGCAGGGATGTTCTTGTCCTATAAACACTCTTGTCCTGCAAACCACTTAAAAAAGAAGTAGGGCTTGTGATAGGACAAGTGGTAATGGCATTAAACTAAAAGAGGGTAGATTCAGAATATATTTAAGGGGTTTTTTTTTTATGATGAAGGTGGCGAAGAACTGGAACAGTTTACCCAGAGAGGTGGTAGATGCCCCATGTCTGGAAACATTCAAGGTCAGGTTGAATGGGGCTCTAAGCAACCTGATCTGGTTGAAGATGTCACTGCTCACTGCACGGGGACTGAACTAGGTGACCTCTAATGGTCACTTCCAACCAAAACTATTCTATGATTACAGTAGGAAAAGGAATCAGAGAGACTGTCATTGACAACTCAGTCAATCAGTCTCCAGCTGAGTATGCAATTCATTAGTATATGAAGTCAGACAGATGTACACACCACACACAATGTGTACACAAGTTCAAAACCTTCTTCTTGAGGCCTAGCAAGTTTCTTGAAGCCCTTCTTTCTCACTGGCTTCATTAAAGATTAAACAGTAAGGACAGTCCATGAAAAACAGGATCCCTGAAACTGAAACCCTCTAAAGACTGTGTTCACGATGGTAAGACTGCAAAAGGAATTTTTTCTGTTTAATAGAATTTTCATACACAATGCAGTTTTTTAAAGGTATTACTTGCATTGATTTCAGTTTTGAAAATCCCATTAGGAAAAATATGTATCTTTAGGAACCAAAATACTTCTGCTTTTGGACACCACTTAATGCAATGCTTAACCCTAAAAGCCACTATTGTACCAGTTTAATCAGAGATCAGCTAGTTTGGTTCAGAGGGAAATGGATGTGTTGTTGGTGCTGTCTGCATATGAACGTGCATCTGCACAGAGACTCTTCCACAGAAGTCTGAAAAACCTTGCTTAATAATGTGACCATGTAAGGTTTTCATTAGAAATGTTCATGCACAATATAGCTCAAGCTCTGCTTTCAGGCACACCACTGTCATTTAGGAGATTGAAGGGAATGGAACTATTTCACTGGTGTGAGAAAAGACTGTATTGTAATTATTTCGAGTATTGTCTTGATGTATTGAAATGAAGGAAAGTTTTGCTGCTATTACTTTCCTCAGCACAACAGAAAGACAATAGTCTTTTCAGTCTGGTTCTGTCCCTGAAAGCAGGTTCTTACAGGTTCTGAATGCTTCTTACAGATCTGAGAGCACTGACAGTTTTTTCTTAAAGAGTAGATTAGGCTATCCCTCCTTTTATGGAAGTATTTGGCAGTTTTCTGTACAAGTGTACAGTTACTTTATAAGATGGTTCAGAGTCCAGAGTTTTTTCTTACCTAATATTGCTTAAAGTAAGAGAGCACAGTTTATTTGTGGCCTCTAAGGAGAAAGTGTTTAATGGAAAAACTTTGTAGGCTGAAAGACATTAAAAATGTTTAACTATAATAGTGACTTCACAACAGTTTATTATATCTCTATTTTTCTGCCAAGGGCCAAGTCACCCAAGGGCACTTCATAAGAACTGATGATCTGAAGCTGACATTGCAGACAGACTTACCACCTTATCTCCAGGTTAATGTGATGGTATTGGCCAGTGCTTAAAATCATGCCTGACAACAATGTCAGTGAATCATCTGCCAAGGCACTAGGCAGGTTTTACTTCAGTCTTTCTCAGTATAACAAGGATTACCAAGAGATTTCCTACTTAGCACGGAATTGTAAAGTAAAATTATTTTTTTGGTAATAAGGTTAATAAAATATTATTTCTTCTGAAAAAAATAAATGTATATCAGAACTGCAGTTAGTATTTATAATATACTATCTGAACTTCAAATAGAAACTTCTTTCCATTGCTCTTATGGAGTATCATTGTTGTCTTCTATGACGTTATGGACGACCAGAGTTATCTTCTTTTTGTAGTTTATAATGAACAATAGACAGAATCACTCAGAAATGCCAGATTTTTCCTTGGTATCTATAGGGAACAGAGATCCTCTGTGGTATAATTTCATGGTTCCTCAGTTTTCTGATTTCTTAGTTAGGACTATAACATATAAAGAAGTTTATTGTGCACCAACAAAGCATCGTGATCAGAATTCAAAAGTAGGGTGGAAATGTCAAAAACAAAAAAAACCCAACAAAACGCAAACAAACTTCAGAATATTCAAGCATGAAGCAATTAATATTTTTTCTCAGTTTGAAACTCAACATATATGAAATATTTTGTTAGATTCTGCATTAATCTGCTATCAGTTGAGCCATACTGCACACACTGTTGAATAACCACATGGCATATTGGTTTAGAGGCTTCTGTCTGTTAAAGTAGGTGACACAAGGCTAACCATATTGTCATTCCTCTTTTCTTCTCCAGACATACTGTTTACTTTCTAAAAATGTGTTTGCTACAGCATATTGGTTACTTTTATGAGAATGAAGTTTCAGGAATAATATGTTGTCTCTACTGCTTACTCCTCAGGTTATAAAATCAACATGAAACAGCCATACTTGGCTATAATTAAAAACAAGTAAAGCCTTTAATTAATTAATTAATCAGGTATTTCTCATATATGTTCCCTTTCCACCTACTACTTTTAAGATAATTACTTTGTTTTCCTTATATTAAATCAATATAACAATGATTTTTATGTTGTTTCTTTCCTTCCCCAGATGTACATCCAGACAACAACACTTACTATCTCCATGAGTTTAAGTGCTTCTGTGTCTCTGGGCATGCTCTACATGCCCAAGGTTTATATTATCATTTTTCATCCAGAGCAGAATGTTCAAAAACGGAAGCGGAGCTTCAAGGCTGTAGTGACAGCTGCTACAATGCAAAGCAAACTGACCCAAAAAGGAAATGACAGACCAAATGGCGAGGTCAAGACTGAACTGTGTGAAAGTCTTGAAACCAACAGTAAGTCATCTGTAGACTTTCCCATGGTCAAAAGTGGCAGCACATCGTAATAGATGTACGCTCACAAGAATGCACTTTCTTTTAATAATAAACTTTATTATTTCTGTTGCTTGTTCTGCATGAATCCAGAGATGTGTCAGAATTCATGTACTGCTGAATGCAGGAATGTCTACAGTTGTTTCAAAGAAATTGATTTTCACAGGAGGCTAGTAAAGAAATAAAAAAGCACAAGCAGATTTTGAAAAGCCACATCTTTTAAAAATAATTTGTTTTAGCTAGTGCTAATTTGATGTGTTGTGCATTGCTGTGCCTGTTGTGATATGTCCTGACAGTTCATGAGGTGTATTTATGGTCATCATTGTATATTCAAAACTCAAAGGCTGTTGAAAAAAACTTTAATGAAAACAGTTAGCATTGTTTTTATTTTGCAGTTAGATATGGAGGTGAAAATAATGCTTTTTACCCTTCCACTTAACTCAGTATTTGTCAACGTGATCATTTGTCACAACTCATGACTAACACTTCCCAGAATAATGCTTCCCATCCAGGTTTTTGGTGTGATCTTACTCATCTTGGTACAAAATGGTGATAATTCATATAAAGCTTCATCATTACATGTTCTGGTATGTCATGGGTTTGTAACGGGAAAAAATTCTTTCCCATGTCAGGAAAGTTCTTGAATCTTGCTACATCTCTAAGTTGCTCTGGCATAGAAGAAACAGAAGTTATAGCTTCCATTCTACCACATGACATACCATCTTAGAAACTGGACTTCATAATAACAATAATAATCAATGAGCAGAGCCATTAACTTTACTCCCAGTGCTTAGCAATGGAGAATTATGTTCTACTGAGCAGCTAGAGGTGACATGGGTTGGACAGCAGCTGTTACAGTTAAGTTTTTCAGTCAATTTACTAGATATGACATGGTTTATTTTTAATTTTTATTACTCTGATGATGTTAACTGGTGATTAAATAACACTGCTTTGGTTGAGCCCATTAAGACAAGGCAGTACCAAGCTTGCAGAAAAATATTTAACTTATTTATGAAAATTGGAAACCGTCACTGAATTCAATCAGAGTTTGCCAGATTGAAGGCTATATAGTAGTCCTTAAATTTACCATACTATAGTTGCTAATGCATAGAGAATACTGAGTACAAACTATTTCGTTTGAAAAACCCACAACCCTTCAAAATACATAAAACTACTAGAGTGAGCTATGGGTTTATACAGATTCAGATTGTGACATATAACAAAGGATAAAAAAAGAAAAGCATAGAAATTCCTTGTGTATCACATAATAAGGTAGGAATATGCAGAACTCAATAATTTTCCAAATCTTCAGAAGTCACCAAAAGAAAACTCAGAAGGGAAGAGTTAGATTTTGCTGAGTGTGCAAAATTACAAACTTCTGAGGAAAGGACAAAGAAGGATTTTCACAGTAGGGTGAGAAAGAGTGTTAATAAGAAAGTCTTGGGTATCTGATGTTTATCTACTGTACCTAATTAAGAAAAGCTCTGTCTGGTATTCCTTAAACTATAATTATGTGTAATTCATGGCAACAGCTGCTATCGGAAGCAAGTCTGCTTCTCCAGTAGTGAATGTATTCAGGGTAATGCTTATTTACTGTGCTCTAAACACTATTTTAACAGTAATTCTGAGTATGTAATTCTGAGATCAGTAGGAGTATATCCTGACTAGGCAAAAATTCAGTCAAGTCATTTGCACTCCATAGAGCAATCCCCATATAATTGAGCTCTAGGCCTCAAGGTGGGTTTATCTTTTCTGCAAAATAGTTATCAAAACTTTTGGGGGTTCCTGTAAATTACTAGTGCACAATGTTACATAAGTTCTTTTTACTAGGTCAATAGTAACAACTTCTCGACATAGCAAAGTTTCTTCTTTCACTGACTCCATGTGAGGTAGATCTTTTCAGTGATAGTGTATGAGGGTGATTGCAAAATATTGATCTACTCCTAGCATACCAGAAGTGAGTAGTAAGTGTTTCCCACCATTTACCACCAAGAGCCAGTACTGGTAGTGATAGCAACACCATAACTATGTGAGAAATAGTGGGAGACAGTCAGATAATTCCTTTTTCTTCCCATCCAGAGACAACTCTTCTCTATCTAGTCTGTCTTGTTCCATGTAGCACACTTTATTCTATGTTGTCCCCCACAGGAATACATTCATGAGTTTTTGTTGTTGTTGTTGATTTTTATGTGTGTGTGTTTTGTTTTTGTTTTTGTTTTTTTTTTTTTTGTTAGTTAGTTTGTTTGTTTGTTTGTTTGGAAATAGATCCATATTCAGTGAAAAGAAATAGTTTCTGGGAAACAGGATGAAAACCCCATCCAGGTTCAGTTACAGAAGGCATAGTAACAACAAGTACTTTAAATACATATAGATCAGATCACAATAATCATTCTAAAGTGTTTTAAATAATCTTTTATTTTATTCTTTTCCTTTCTGGTTTTTCCAACAGCAAAGTAGTAACTGGAGCTATAAGAGAGTGTTCATTCTCAGAAATATTTTGAGCCAAGTCCCTTACTCTTTCTGGCCATGTATGTTTGCCAAATGCAGTTCATGTTATTAGTGTGAAATGCTAACAGTCTTAAAGAGCAGGACACCAGCTGCTGAAGCTTTCAGATCCCCAAACAGGAACTCTAGGCTTGTTCCACTGAACTATAAAGACATGTGCAATATTTATCAAGCACAAAATATCCCAAACATTGTTTGGAGATTAATTAGACTTAATACATTTCAAACTACTATCTACACTAACTTCCAGCACTGTCATTCTTTAAAGTAACAACACTCAGAACTCAAAAGGAATTTTTTTTTCTTGATCAATCTAGATTAATTACATTAAAACTATTTAATTCTCAGATATACAAGAAAGTTACAGAAATTTAACAAGTTACTCTATATCAGCAGAGGTATAGTAACTGCTATTTTTCTATTCTGAGCTTCTTGCAAATGTCCTCACATAATTCAGCTTACTGAGATGTGATAAATCTGATTATGTTCCATTGCTGTGGGCTAAAAACATGCACATGTAAAGTTATCACAGAACTCAGCTCATACAGGATAATGTGGTAAGCTAGCTTAACCTGATCATGTATCTGAGCCTATTTTCAGGGAAACGGAAAAAAATAAGCTCTGATCCTTCTGTCCTTTTGTTCCCAAGTGTGCAGAGTTTGCAGATGTGTATTTATTTGTTATTTCTTAGCTGGGAACAAAATCCTTTTATGCTTTAAAAACTTGGTGCCATTTCAGCAGTCCTGCATTATTTTCAGTAGGAACTTAACAGGCCAAAGGAAAAATAGAATCCTCTCAGAAATCCAGCTGTGGGAGCATGGGAGAGTTCAGATGGGAGCAGTACATCCCATCTGAAAGATCTGGAAGATGTAAATGAGGCTATATTTGCTTCAAGTGTCCCAATACATGCAAATAAAGCTATTTCATGTTGGTGCTCAAATACTATGATTGACTATGTGAAAGACTTGCCTCATGTGCCAAAAGCAATCATTTTATGAATTAGATTTTCCAGACACAAAGTACAAGAGCTACCTGTGGAAATGGAAGTAAGAAATATTATACTTTGAAGCTTTATTTTAATTATTCATTCTTACATATACATTCTTAGGGAACAAAGATTATAGTGATATGTGAATTATAATGGTTCTGTTGTTTTTAAAAATTACAAATGCAGTATTAGAATCAAATTGCTCAGCAAACCAAAGAAAACTTATTTCTTTATACTAACTATTATTTTGCATCAATTTTAATGATTCTTCATTTAGTTTAATCTTTGATGCAGAATAGAGAAACTGTCATCTCAGCTTCTGTGGTCTGTTCTTCACAAATCATGAGATTGTTGGGCTGAATTTAGGAGTTAGCATGAAGAATGCTTTTCCTATCTATCTCAGCAGTTCTCAGCAGATTCTATATAGAGAAAAAGAAACTGAAGGAAGGAAAAAAGGTATGGGAGTAGAATTTTTGAATCTATAGACGAGGCAATTTTTTTGCCATCAAATTATTTTCATCTTGCCAGCTGCAATCTTCACTATCATAAGCAGAAAATGTCTGTACCAGATGGAATATAAAACATATTTAGAAAGCCGAATTCGTCTTTATGCAGTGTATCATAGACCTTATTATAGAGATAAAAAAGAGACTTAGTCCCCCAGCAGTCTGATTTTCCATGTACCCGACTGATATGAAGTTGGAGAACTATGAGACCTGATGTCACCACTTCCCTCCTCCCACTGTTACATTGAGTGATATCACTTGAGTCATATTTTAATAGCATATTTTTAATAATTTTTATAGCAAAGGGATAAGATGTAAGGGCTAGAACCTGACATAAACTTTCATTAAAAAATCACAGTTTTTAATTTTTACAATGGGGAAAGTTTAATTTTCTCAAAGTATTGCCTCATTCTGAACAAGGAGTATCAGCTTTTCTCAAAATAAGACATGATCAGCTGACTATCGGTATAAGGACACCACAATTCTTTTCAAATAATACATGCTGTAGGTCCTAGCTACTCATTTCACTAATTTGGGTAGATGTTTCCTGGATTAGGCTTTGTTTCTTTCAAGGAGTATAAGTCTTCCTCTAGATGGACAAACCACCATTAGCTGCAAAGTTGTCTTTAACCAATAGAAGATAAAGAAAAAAACAATCTCTAAAGTAAAAAAATATCTATATAGAATTCAGCCAAAATAATATGAAATGTTGAAATTCTGTTGTGGATTTGCTGAAACCACTCATCATTGCTCCTCTCTGTTGACCTCTGCTTTCCCAAGTCATAAACAAAGTAAGTTGTCATCAAGAGCACAGATCTTGAGATCCAATTTACTCACCACTTATATACATTGTTAAATATTTTTACTTTATCCCATGAACATGGACCATATTGTTTGGAATTGTAGCAGGACACTGTCTGAGTTCAAATGTTAAATATGTTTAGTTTTTTTCCCTTCTCTCTTGATTCTAAAAATCCTGAACTTTGTTTTTTGTTGTTGTTGTTTGTTTTTGGTTTTTTTGATTTACAGCCTCCTCTACCAAGACAACTTATGTCAGTTACAGCAATCAGGCAAACTGAGCAGGGATGAAATTCACTGGAAGATCTGCAGGATTGGATCTTGCAAACATAGACTTTACCACCACCAGAATTCAGTCTTGAAAATATCAGTAGACTACATTCAAATCAATAGTCAGTCTCCTAAAGAACAAGAATTAAACAAGAGGCAAAAAGCAAAAAGAGACAGGGGAAGGAAAAGTCCAGTTTTATAACATAGAGACAGAGTATCAAGCTTCTGAACTGTTCACTCACAAAAAGAAGCAAATCACAAAAGGAAAACAAATGTTAGCTTGTGAAAAAAAAAAAAAAGCTGTTGAAATAAATCATGTCTGATGTTATATTTGTAAGTACTTTTTTGTGATTGTGGCAATTTCCTTTCCTGTCCTACATTGTTCAACTCGTAAAAGAAGATGAGTTTTTTTCTTGTGATGGCTGACTGAATTAAGTCCTGGGTTATGCTAAAATAAATGCAATGGTCAACGCATGCTAATTTTTATACAAAATAATTTATTTCTAATAATAAAGGAATGTTTTGCAAATGTTGAGACTTGTTTTGTTGAAGTTTTAAGGAAAAAAAAGTCCTTACACTGTTGTCTATTGTTTGTTTAGAATGTGCAGTAAAGGTGGGTGTACAAATAAAATAATAATCATGGCATCAGAAGAATGCAGTGTAAACTCTAAGCATGTATGTGTGTGTGTATGTGTGCACCCGTGTGTGTACGTACGTGCATGCCTGCCTGCATGTGTGTGTGTGTGTACTCTGCAGTGTGTGAATTTATTTGTTCAAAGCTTTGTGACTATATTTTCTAATGGAAGGATTTTTTCTCCCTTCTTACCCTCAAAGTAAGTGCATTTTATATGTTTGTAAAGTAAAGGAGTCCTGACAGTAATTATTTTGTATGATTGTATTATATTTTTGAATCTCCACTAATAATTTTGATCCTTTTCTTTTCTGGAACTTACAGTTTGTAAGACTTTATGACAGCTAGACTGGATTAAGCTGAAAGTCTATTCAGCCTAATATCCTGTCTCTGACAGGGTAATGTAGCAGATGCATATTTCAATAAAGGTGACTTTGAAATAACAGAAGAGAAATCAATGGAGAATTTGGAAAGCAGCAACCTAGTGAATATATTATGTACTATTGCCTTATAAGCACTTAAAAATCAAAGAAATATATGTCCACCTACAATCTTCTAACATACACCTACATCTTCTAACTCCCATGATCATGCAAAGAGAAAGAGAAATTCAGAATAGATATCTGTCATGTTAATGAACCCCTCCAAAGAACTTAAAAAATACAGCTAGGGACTGTCCACTTTGTTGCTATATCTGTGATGTTCTTTAAGACTTTTGCTCCATACAGTGCTTACCATTATTCAAGTTGATGGGTCTTTACATTCAGCTGATTATTAAATGTTATGTCTCCTGATTTAGCTGGATGGCTCCTTGTGCTTTTATCCTCACAGCAGCTGTATTTTTATAGCATATCTTAAGAGAGCTGTGGTGGGTCCTAAATTACATGAATGAAAGTTGAAGTATCTGAAACTGAATCTCTTTCTTTTACAACATTTAAATTCAAGCACACTCGGCAACTGCGTGACAGTGAGTATCCATTTACAAAATATTTGATAGAACAGACTCAGTTTTCTCCAGAAACTAAATGTCTGAAGTATTATCTGATGATTCCTTTGATATAGTGAGGTATTGGGTGTCTGTATGTGTGATATGTTCTGTGAAATTTCCTTTCTTGACTATACCACAAGCACATCAAAGCCAAATCTATAAATTAACATATGCTTACTTTTAAACATATAGGTAATGCAGGTAATAGAGTGAGAACTGCAAAAAAAAAAAAACCAAAAAAACAAAAGGAATTCATAAATAAAGCAGTTTTAGTTCTGTTTTGTTAGCTAATACCTCAAAAAATAGATTTTTCTTGTGAAAATGGATTGATTAGATCAATAGTTTAACAAGACAGACTTTCATGTCTAGAATGGATTTCCAAAAAAAGAGAACCTGTTTTATCTGAAAAGCAACACTTTGCCACGGTTTCTTTTCAGGAAATCTTTGAAAAGTTTAATTTTCAATCCAGAACAAAAAAAAAAAAATTTTGTTTGAAATATCTATAATTGAAATAACATAAACATAACCATATGCACTTGAAAAAGCAGCACATGGAAATTGTCTTTAAAGCACATTTCATATGCACATAAATATATTTTATATACACATAGAGATTAGTATATGCTATGAAAATATCTTTCAGTTTTACAGTAGTCCAAAGAAAATGTTATTCTGAACAGATTTGCCAAGACCAATATATACTTTTTTTTGGTTAAGCAGTAGATTAGATATGGAACACAAATTATTCTGTGCATTTTCTATATAATTCTGTTGGAAACATGGACTATATTAAGGCTA
>VXBX01009832.1:26211-62106 GCA_013400415.1 Scytalopus superciliaris | reverse complement strand
GTAGGGACAGACGACAGACTCACAGTATCACAGTACCTAAAACCCTTCCAGAAGCAGCACAAAATATTGAAAAGTTACTCTGTCAAAGGACTGTCAGATCCAAAGAGTCTGCACTGTCAAGGGCGCATGGCATCCCCAGAGTGTGTTAATCTTACATACGGCAGAGAACTGTAGTGAGAAAACATGACAAAATAATCAGTGACAACCATCAGAACTAAGGTTGCTGGGGTAGCAAGCAAGAACATACACTCATATGAGTGTAAATATTATCATCATGCCTGAATAATATGTACAACTTCTGCAAAGACCTGCACATACAAGTGTTTGGACATTTTATTCACAAGGTGTAGGCTGTGATCAAAGGCTGCAACCTAACATAACAAATAAGACAAGGCCTGACTTTCTGCAAATGAATTACTTCATTCTCTTTTGTTAATGACTAATTCAGTGCTGGGATTTCAGAAAAACTCTGGAGCTTTCCCGGCCTGTCACTTGTCTCAACCAAGTTTGAGAAGGAACTGATCATTATTTTCCAAAAAAAAAAGGGAAAGATTTCATGTAAAATTGAAATTTTCTCACTTAAAATAACTCTAAATTTACAGGTCATCAATATGTTAAACATATCCAACCACGTATGCTTGATAGTTTAATTAGTATCTGTTAGAATTGTGTTGTTTTTTTAATTTATTCATTATATGTAGAAAAAAGACAGACGTAGAAGCACACACCCTGGCCAATACAAGCAGAGTATCTTGTTAACACAATGCACTAACTTCATCCTGATCCCAGAGGAAGGAAAACTTGAATTGCATGGCTGGTATCACTTCCTGGTTCATGCACATGTGTTTTGGAGGCTCTTTGAATAAGTGACAAGCCAAAGTTCAGCACTGTTCTGCAAAATTTTTCTACAAGATTGATGTAATTAAGAATTGCTATATATAATGCTAGTTTGAAAGTCCTTTTCTGCTTCCTGTCTATCTGCTACAGCATATGCTCTGTTTCTGGAAGCCTACTGTGCTCCCCAAGTAGGCTGCAGTATCTTTACTGTCTTTGTGAACATTACCACATCATATCAGAAATTCAGAAAATAAACTATTTTTATTTAATTTGCAAGTTTTATTTTTCCTGATCTTGCTAGAAAGTTGATTAACTTACCAATAGATAAGGTTTGATTTGACTGGTTGCAATCTTTCTTTGATACAGCTGTTAGTAGTTCTCTTGTAGTCCTTTTAAAGTTCTTTAGCCAAGTGCTGCCTTTGGTATCATGAACAAAAACATATCAATGGAGTAACTACATGGCAAAAAAAGGACAAATATGAGGAATAAGAGGTTGAAAGCTGCTTAAAGAAAATAAGACAACTCCAGAAAACATTCCTTGTTAGAGAGACTACTGATTGCTTTCTTTTGGGGAATGGAATAACCACATCTAAAGACAGATTCCACAGACTGCTGCTGGAAGTCTGCCTCAGTGGCTGTTTTCTTAGAAAATCTTAATAACTGGATTAGACTTGGATGCTATCTATATTTTTTATAGAATTTTAATAAAATTTAAAAAAAAAAAGAGTGAACATGTGAAAATTAATGTTGGAGATGCATATGATATATTGAACTGTCAAACTTTTGTGAACTTGCTTGTTAGAACAGGAAATCTGCATCAGAGATGAACCTACCTCTATCCATTTCTTTACATATCTCACATACTGCAGACTGTAAAGAGTAAACCTCAATATTGCTTGTCTACTCTTTTTAAATCAGATATGATGTTCTTCCTGTGTGCATAATTATGGGAGGATACAGAGTTGTAAGTATAACTATCCATATATTCTTCCCTAGCTCCACATAGTTTTTCATCATAAGTGATAAACATTTCTAAAAACAATGTTGTTTATTTCTTCATTTCTATAGTTCATACACTTATCTGAAAATACAGACCAAGTTGCAATCATTTTGATATAGAGGTTATCATATCTTGTGAGAGCTTTTATCCTTTGTCACCATCTACAGTGTGATGCTGAACAAGGAATGACAGAAAGATTAGTTTTATATGAGATTCAAGATATTTTTCACTGAATGACAGCTATGAAGCACACAATTTGCAAGATAAAATAACAATAATGTGATTATTTCAAATGCCAGATTGATGGTACTTTATAAATTACTGCCTAAAGCATTGAAAGTTTAGGACAGATGCCTTGAAAGTGTGTTCTAGAGGTAGTTTCAAATGTCGGTGTTGCAGAACCTGTTTCTTCACTTAAGAAAAATGAGCTGTTACTTCAAGAAACAGACCACATATAAAACCAGGGAAAAAAAAAAAAAAAAACAACAACAAAAACACAACAGCACTGGCAACAACAACATAAATATTACAGGTGAAAGAAAGAAACCACTTGTTTTCTTAGAAAATATGATTAATTCAGTGAATTTTATAGTTATGTATACTGCTTTGCCAAGAAAACAGAATTGAGATAGCACAGGTGATGTGCTCGTGAAAAGTAATCACACTATGCTTTCAGTTTGTTCTACATACAGAGCAAAGTTACACATACTTAAAGTCCTATGGCTTCCTCCATGGTGCTTTTTTTCTTGAAAGAATCATGCTCATAATAACTTTGTACTAAGCATCCTTAAAATCATATTTTGCTTTCAATAAAAAGGAGGATCAGCTGTCCATAGGCAGATGACCTCTTTATAATGAATTCTGTGTGTCCACTTGAGGGAAGACATACCATCAAGGCAAGTATTTGCACTTTTTCCGTCACTGGATCCTACTGTATACCTCTTAGCACCAAGACACCTGACACAGCTCCTGACCTGTGTTTGATGAGGTTGTGCTTGGAAGCCAGGTTTTTTCTAAGCAACACTAATGACAGCAGAATTTTTTTTGTGGTAGGAAAACCTTACCAAAACTATTTCCTATATGGGTGAATTTCCTGTAGATATGAAGTCAGGGATCAAAGAAAGACCTTTTCTGGAGAGCAGAAGTGTAATGTCAGCTTTCCTGCCTGGTACAGCAGAGTCAAGCTACCAGCTGCCAGGGCCAAAGGGCTGGTGTGCTGTTGATGCAAATGAGACTCACAGCTCTCTGGTGTGGAGAAGCAACATAGCTCATGCAAAAAAAAAAAACAAAAAACAAAAAACAAAAAACAAAAAAACAAAACAAACAAAAAAACCAAACAAACAAAAGAAAAAACCAAAAAAAAACTTGCATAGCTTGGGGTTTGCAACACAAACTTGCATAGCTTGGGGTTTGCAACACATCCGAATCCAGGATATAGATGTTACTGTTTATCCAGTAAAGTGACAGTAACAAGTAGATCATGGGGTTTTCCTTCAGTTAGATAATGGAATTTCTAATAAATAAGGCCCTCCAACGTCACAGGGGAGTTTATGAAGTTAATTTTACAATAAATGATCTCACAGTTGCTTGTAGACATTAAACTGAAGAGACTGGTATCAAGTTATTTTCAAGGTTCCAAGATATTTTCAGTCATATCTATTTTCCACTGAAAGCTGAATTTGACAACAATGAAATAAGCAATACACAGCCAGAATTGCAAATTTTACAT
Source organism: Scytalopus superciliaris (assembly GCA_013400415.1). Taxonomy (NCBI): domain Eukaryota; kingdom Metazoa; phylum Chordata; class Aves; order Passeriformes; family Rhinocryptidae; genus Scytalopus; species Scytalopus superciliaris. Next base: position 58,540 of record VXBX01009832.1, on the reverse strand, counting down.
GGGGTAGACTGAGTCAGACTTCAGAAAAGAAGTAAAAAAGATAAAAATGTCAATTTACTGACATATCAGGTGTGAGACACTGGATTATTATATTAATTATTGGTTTGAACCAACTCAAGTATGCGTGTGGAGGGGAGAAGGGAAATTATGAATGTGAGGTGATGCCCTATCCCATACCCCAGCCCCTTGGAGTCTCCTTGGGCAGCCCTGGAGCAGCTGTCAGTCACTGAACAGGGAGCACTCCCCCTCATCAGAACCTGTAGCCCCAGTCCAGCCCCAGAGGGGCTGAAACACCATAAATCCTGCCTGGGGTTGGGGGCTGTGGCCACAGGGGACCAAAGCACATAAAAGCAGCACCATGTGCTGCCGTCATTCTGGACTACTGGATTTAGGGGTGATATAATGCTCCTACACTGGATATAGGGGTGGTATAATTTTCTTTTTCTCTCTCTTTCTTTAGTTCTTCTTCTTCTCCTAATGTCTGTTCCTAATATTTTGGGTAACTTAAAACCAAGTGAGTTGGATTTTGCTAAGTTGTATAGGTCAACATGCACTAAGGCGTTGCTTTGAGGAATGCTTTATTTTGGTTGAATGTTGCCCTTCAACTTTGGCCAAGTTCCCTTATTGTCTAAAGTTTACCAGTAAAATTACCTCCTGAGAAATCGTGTGCAGCATTTTTCCTTTTCTCTCTCTCTTAACATTCTAAAAGAAACTGAAGACTCTTCTGATGAATTTGATGGGTGAATTTTTGGAACCTTGTATATTTTTAAAGCAAAACCCCTTCAATGAGCTCGTAGCTCAGAGCCTGGGGTCTTATACCAGGTATCCCTGGTTTCTTTTCTGAAATGAAATGCAAATAACAGTGTGCTGACATGCAAAGAGATCAAAGTATTCCATCAGCCAGAGCTTTGCTGAAGAAATAAATGAATCTACAGAGGTACTATTCCTGCACAGGGGAAAAAAAAAAAAAAAGCAGAAAATCTCCTGCAGTAAGATAAAACAAATTATACAGCATTATGTGCCAATAAATTAGGATATCCTACAAAGAATTGCTGGCTGTTGGCATTTTGTATGTGAAAATTTCCATATTTTAGTTAAAATACTGCTGAATCTGATGAATACTTTAAGCACAATAAATTAGCAACATTTTTTTCTACTATAGTTCTACTTCTTACTTACAAACTTTTAGCTTATAACAAGTGGACACTAACAGAAGCCCAGGATATAGGCAGCAGCCAATCCATGCGAAGCTGAAAAATTTCAGAGAGGTATTTCCCTGTGTGAAAGGATCAAGTAAAATCAGCATGTGCAAGTCAGCCTTCAGAGACCAACAGAAGATGAGTTTAGTAATATCAGAAGCTGGTGCTTGCTTTTCATATGAGGGACTCCATCAACACTTCAAAATGTTTGATTCTGGCAACAACTCCCCACTCTGCATGCTCAGAAGCCAGCCAAAGAACATATCCATATAATCTGTTCTACAAAATACAGTCTATAAGAAGGTTAAAAGGTGTATCAAATGCTGCATGCACTGTTCGTACCATTGAAATACAATCATTTATCTTTTTGACCTAGGTGCTCATGGTTGGAATACTGTGGCAGGATTATAGATGCTAATTATTAGCATTTGAGAATTTGCAAGCTGTGTAAGAACAGTAGTTTGCATTTCATGAACAGTATCTGAAGAAGGCATTTGGGTTCACAGAAAGTATATCCAGAGGAACAAAACTGATGAGCCATCCTTAAAGATAGTGGTAGTAGTACTGAGACTCTCAGATTACTTGTCATTTTTCAGCACTGCTGTGTCAACTTCAATACACTTTTTGAGGATAATCTGGGATTTTACTTGATTTTTGAAGCATTCTTTCATTCTCCAAACTACTCACCAAACCTCACTAGCCTGCAACTGAGATGCATCCAGTTTGTAAAACTCCCTGTGTGTAATTAACAGAAAACAGGAAAGAAGTGGTGATGCAAGCATCAGGTCCATTCAGTAACAGTGCTATCTGCTTAGTTTGCCTGTGATCAGAAATGCTGAGACAATCCAGGACTAAAGAATTTGTCCAATGAAATACTACATGGTTGGTCTAGAGGTGTCTGCCTGCCTGCCTATTTAGAGTAACACAGACTTGTCAGGCCAGGATGATCTACCTGCAGCAGACATTTATTAATTGACCTTGTCACAGTAGCCTGTGTTTCTATGATGTAAACCACTGTCTTTTAACTATAATACACATCTCAGATCTGTAGGTGTATTCAGCACAGTCAAAGTCTTATAGATCTGAAGCTTAGGAACTGAAGGCATTTCACCCTTCAGGAACTTATTTCTATTCAGAGCTCCAATGTCCCCCAGGGAGCCATTCAATGTAATTGTTTTTTGAATGGCTTCAGTGATTTTGCCTTAATAATAATGCCCACTAGGCTGCTCCATGCACTTCAATTTTTTTTCCATGAGAAAGTTCTTCATGGCATCTGTTTGCAATTTTTTTTTAGTTTCCTGTTATTTTTAGAAGCTAAGAAAAATTGAAACTTTTGATTCTATGTATATGTAATTTCATGTTACCATATGTCTCAGTATCATACTTAGATGTGATGAACTAATGTCCATAGTTTAGTGTAGAAGCCAATATGACATTATTTGCCAACATCTGCACATGTACAATGTATGGCTGATTATGATTTACTGAGCAATCTTCTATAGATATCACTTATGAACAACCATAAGCACTAGATTCTTCTCACTGTGAAGTTAATCCAAGGTTTTTGGTAAGATACTGGTTTGTCCTGAGAGTTGAGGGTATTTAGTTTTATCTGAAACATCCAGGAGGCTACAAATTTAATAGAAAAGTTATAATTTCCATGTCACTAAATTAACACTGTCTAAAAAAATAAACCTGGCTATTACAGTAGGTTGTCTGCCACATCCAGTTTCTGAACTGTTGTTTTCTGAGAAATAAGAAGAGAATGAATAGCTGACAGTCGTGATGGAGGTTATGACTTGGGCACAGTTCCTAGTACCTGCAGCAGTGTCACAAAGCTGTGTTACTTTGAGGCAAATGCACAAAGCAAAATAGGTGTTACAGTGCTGCATTCAAAAGATCAGACTGAAAATTAAAATCCACTAAAACCCAGTTCAAACCAGCCTATAACTTGTTTTTAAATGGCCCTGAACTGGAGCAAAGCTCTTCATTGACCACAAAGTGAAACTAAACCAGTAGCATTTCTCTAGAATTATAGTTCAGCTAAAATCATAATGATCCCAAGTCAGATGTTTGGGATGCTTTTGTTGTGTGTGCATGTACTTCTGTGCACATACAGATTTACCAGCACCTTGACGGTGAGTCTTCCTACATTTCCAACCTGGTGTTCGTCCTTCATTCTCTACTTCAGAACAATCTTCCCAGCCTCAGGCTCAGACTGCAGTTTCTCTCCAGTTCATCAATCTTGAATAACAGACACAGGGAGAGGGGTGGAAGGAAATGGACTCTGCCAAATGGTGCCCGTTGTCTGCACTGAAGAAGAGTTGAAAGCTAACATTTGCTTTACTGTGGAACTCCTTGCAGTTTAAGTTGTAGGACTTTCCGGTAGGACTGATTTGAAGGAATTTAAAGTTAATGAATCAGCTAATGAGCCATTGATTACCTGAAATTAAAATAAATGGTAGTAAGTTCAGGTACATATGAATCTCTATAAGAACTGAACTCAAAAAAAAAAAAAAAAATCAGGTCTGTATGTTGGCTTGGCCTGGACACCCTGAGTCAAATTAACTGGGATGTGAAAATCCCATATTATAAACAGGTGTGTCGTGTCCACATAAAGTGTTTGGTACTCCTGCAAACACATTAACTGGGAAGTCTTCAAAAGAATATTTTTTAATAATTTTCAAATTCATTGTCAGCCAATATTTATTTATTCTTAGCAATTCTTATAAACTAACTGAAGTATCTGAATCTAGATTTACCACGCCATAGCAGAAGATAAATTTGATGTAAGAAAACAGCAGTGAACAGAGTGGGAAAGTGTAGGAGCAATAACATATTATACTGAATGGAATGACTGAAGAAATAAATGAGGGATTTATATACTGAAATGGTAGCTGAAGAGTTTATATGATTCTAGGATTAGCTCAGAGGAAATTTAGAGGATTCCTATTTGGATGAAGCTAAGGTCTTTTATGAATAAATGTTAAAAGACATTTTAGTTAGACAGTCCTCTCTTCTGCAAAGTACCTACAGCTCTGTAGCAAATATATTGTTATTTAGGACCAGCAAGTACAGAAAGAGCATGGAAGCATGCAGCTCCAAAGCTGTCGACATGTTCCTTGAGGAAACCTTTCTGACAAACAAAGATTTTCTTAGACATTCCTACATCAGCTCTGTATTTGTAATATGTAACAAATGAAATAGCTCAGCAATACCAATCCTATCGAGAAGCTATAAAATTGTGTTTTATTTAACTCTCCAATGGTTGCACTTCTTCAGTTACACTGACAAAATTGAAATATCTTTTGTTCAGTACAAATTGGTACTTGTAGACTGAGATGCATCCAGAGAGTAAATCTTTCAGAGAAGACAGATATTTCCGTTGTGAATAAAAATTATCTTTAATTTATATTTAACTTGTCTGGCAAAAAAAAAAAAAATATTTGGAACAGAATAAAATATTCTTTCAGTAAATGGAGTAGCTTACGGATAGAGAAATTATAATTAAGCTGAATGATGAAATGATGGCTAAGAATACATATCTAGTGAAATATAGATAAGAAAGTCTTAAACCTGATAAGTATTGTAATTATAGAACAAAAATCTAAAGATTGATATAATTAGTAGTCCTACATTTTATGTTAAAATATAAAACTGTGTTTACAATAACTAAATAACTAAAACATAAAGGCTGTAAGACATTCTAATACTATAGCAAGTGGTGTCTTACAAATACACTTCCAGCTGGTCAAGGAAACTCACCTAAAAGGGACAGCAGAGTGAGTATAAAGTCATAAGCTTTCCCAAAACAGGAGAAATTGCATTATGTTTTCCAGTACCACAGAAGACATATGCTTGAGTACTCAAACTATGCAAGCTTTAACTTGACAGAAATGAAATAATTTATTTCATATTCTTTATCATGTTTGGTGCATTGATAATATCTTATTTCTCTATTGATACAGAAGTCGCTCTCTTCTTCCTCTTCTGTTAAAGCATGTATTTATGATTTCTCCTTGGTGATGGGAAATGTGCCTGGTTTATATCTAAGCTTTTTAACATGTGTTCTATGAATGCTGAAGTAGGTGTTCTCTAGTATACTCATGATGTTTTGAAACTAAGAAAAAAATGTGTTCCTTAAAATAATCCAAACAGCTAATTGCCTGCCTAGCTGGCATACAACATACAGATGAATTTGCATGTTTTAATGTCTCAAACACTTTTCACTAATACTAAAGCTATCATAAATTTTAATAAGAAATAATTATAAGTGTGTCATTTGGTTTAAAATACTTAGGTTAAAATCTTGTATGAAATGGTAAAGGAGCCAGCAGTCTCCATTGACTTCAAACTATTGAGTTTATGTAACTCTAGCTTGCTCTATGTTCTGTAACATGTCACCTTTTAATTACTCTGTTCCTGAATCAATTCTCATTTTGGCAGATGAGCTGAACAAGAATACAAGACATTTCTTTTTCTTGTAAAATTAACTTGCTGTCAGTGAGAGCATACTGATACTAAAAGGGTGCAGGAGATAATTTATCCAAAGCAATGACCAACAAAAAAATCCACGTAGAATGTTTTTTCATGGGCAAGACATTACATAATCTTGATAATAATCACAGGTAGGAAATAAAGGTGGAAAAAACCTCACTATAATTTGCAAGAGGCTGTATTCATGCAACTGTGTAAGCATTGATCAACCATGCAGTGAAATAGTATATAATAGAAGTCGCAGTGTACTCAGTCAGAAACCAACCAGTGAAAACAACGCTCAAATTCACAAGGGGGTTACACGTAGTGGTACCTTGACTTTAGGCTTTTGTTTCTGCAGAAGAATTCATAGACCTAAATCAGCTGCACTGGTTTCTCAAGAACAGAACTGGGAGAATGCCTCTGAATGGGCTCTGTTAAAACAGAGTCGTATGGGGAATCATGACTACATTAACTAGTAGGAAATGCAGAAGACATTAGGGTCACCAAAATCCTTATCATGGCAGCATGGGACCTTTCAGCTGGTCCCAGGGATTTACAGCTCCGGCCTCTCATCAGGGGCAGATGCACTTCGGGAATCCAAGATATGTAAATCTAGTAACATTAATCTTTCTGGGAGACATGAGAGGAAGATGTCAGTGCTGAGGCACTCACAATTTTCGGTGAAGTAAGGACCCTGTCTTTGGAAACACTCCATTCCACAGTATCTGTTCTCACAGTGTAGCAGCTCCTAGGTTATGGAGAGCTACAAACATGAACACAATGTGAGGGTAGGGAGAGAGAATGAAGCATGATCATCCTCTGAAGTGCTTCACTGTAAAGAAAATAATGATAGCTTTGTTGGTTTTAGAGAGAAAAGACTGAGAATGTTGAGCTTGCTCATCCTTGAGAAGAGAAAAATGAGAGTGAACCTCATCAATATCTGTAAATATCTGAAAGGAGGGTGTCAAGAGGATGGAGCCAGGCTCTTCTTGGTGGTCCCAAGCAATAGGACAAGAGGCAACTGGTAGAAATTTATGCACAGCAAGTTCCACTTGGATATGAGGAAGAACATCTTTACTGTGTGGATGATTGAGCACTGGAACAGGTTACCCAGAGAGGTTGTGGAGTCTCCCTCACTCGAGATATTCAAGAACTCTCTAGACACAATTCTGTGCAATGCACTATAGGATGGCCCTGCTTGAGCAGGGAGGTTGGACCAGATGACTCACTGTGCTTCCTTCCAACCTTACCCATGTCATGATTCTGTGATTCTATCCTAACACTGACCAAGGGCTCAGACATTTTTTATACAGGACTTACTCCCAATATGCCCCATCGGTGTAACCTCATCTCAGATTCCTGAGGAAAGTTTAGTTGTGAGAAGTACATATGAGAACATCAACATAGTAGAGCCGTATGGGATGAGGATGGTAAAGCTGCAGACAGAGGCAAAAATTTTGAGACAAGGAATATTCACAGCTCAAGAATAAAAGGTGAAAACTATTAACATGAAAAGATAGAAAAATTTTAAAGGAAAAAAGCAGGGGACAACAAATCAGCAAGGGTCAGACCACTCCAAAGAACGTCAGGGACAATGCTTTCCACCTGAATAGTATCTGCATCACCAGCCAAAAGTCATTACCTGGCCTTTGGGAGAGGTGAGCACATTAATACCTAGCCCAACAGTTAATTGTAGCTGTTTGTTGTGTGCACTAAGTAGTAAGGAGTTCTTTTATACTAATGAATTGTTTTATACAATGAAGAACAGTGATTTCACACTGTGGAACCTTGACTGTGCAAATTTTTGTCCTCTCAAAATATCTTTTCTCAATATATCCTGTATTGTCTTCTATTTCATATTCAGCTTGTTAAGTGGTTTGGGATAGAGAATTTTTGTTCCACAATTGCTCAGTATATACCAACTTAGCATTTTAGCTCACAGGTTCAATTCCTCAGTATTATTTTGATACAAAATAATGGATAATATTAGGTCATAAAACACTGCAAGTTCTTTGTCTCCTTCTTGCAACATTAGTACTGGAAATGATGAAGAACAAGCCAGAGCCATTTGAATTGACATCAGTCCAAAACTAATACAGGAAACAAAGCAAGACAACACTGATCCAAAATACATCTGATGAGAAGTATATATGAAGGGAATGAAAGAATGCAGTAATATGGATAGCATCATTCTTCAGTGAAATGCAATACAAATTATCTGAATATCAGCCTCATGAGAAATCTATTCAAGGTGTGCATCTGAGGAAAGAAAGTAATTTTAGTGTGGAAAGGGTAGTCAAGACATGGAATATGTCATATCCATGCCCTGCAGATTATGCCTAGTCAGGATTATAGAGATCTATATTAATAATAATAATAAAAAAAGACATAATTTTAATCAGCAACTTAGATAATGTGCATCTCAATGTGCTAGGCTGATAACTGTGAAAAATCTGAGGGTGATGTGGATGCTATGCATATACTTATAGTAAAAAGGGAAGGTCTATCATAAAATCAAAATAATTTAAAATTATACTTCTTTTTCAGAACAAAACAACTGACAAAAATAATGTCACTGAAAACCAATGAGAAACTCAAGGAATATATATGCATTGAATCTGTTAAAGAAATGTAATATTCCTGCAAAAATTTACATCTCTCTTTCCATGGTTATTTGAATAGAACAGTGTGAAGGTGCAAAAGCAAATATCAAAATCCAGTCACTCCATCCTGATTTCTGAAGAGTCAAGACTGATTGCTATATTTATAAAAGAAATTGAAGGGGGTTTTCAAATTATCCAGACAAAACTTCTTTCTGTTTTCCCTGATATCTGTAAATGGCAAAGTTGATCTATTTTGTTGAGCAAATAGCCAATCCATGTGCAGAGTGATAATTCATATATAATGTCCTTCATATAGAGGACTATGAAATATTGCAGAAGAAAACAAAGAGCTGTCTAAAGATATTTCTGAAACACTGAATTGTTAGGAAATGTTAGTGTGTTAGGAAATGAAAGAAAGTTGGAGGATAACATTTCTGTATCTGTTCAACACAAGCCTTTCAACTAAACTAAACTAAACCTTTCATGCTTTTATGTTACGGTCCGAATTACACGTCCTCAGTTTTGGGGTTAAAACAAAGGCATTTATTGAAGCTACATCTCACAATATATAGTGTTGGTAGGCAATTCATTATAATTAAGGGACTGGGTTATGATAAACACAAGAAGAAGCATAATAATCAAAGGAATACATTGTTAACTAAAAGGAGGGGAAGGGAATGTGTAGTTAATTGTGTTCACAACTATGAGGTATAGGAGAAAGCAGGTGGTGATACAAAAACAGACTTCAAACAAGTTAGGGAGTACACATAAACTGCAGCCAGGCATCCTTGAAGGTACAGTGATAACGGATATCTGGAGGCTTGTTTTAGGCCTTATCTTCCAGAGGGACTCTCAGCTTTTTCCCAAGGTTTTGCTGAGATGCCAGTCAGGCCTTGGCCTGCAGGCTGTTTTCTTTCCCTCACACTTTTATTTTTTCCCCACTGCAAACTCAGACATGCAACATCCCTAACTCCTCCCTGGGAGAAAGATGAGAGAAGTTATGAATAAAGATGTAAATACATGCAAACCAATTTCTTATTTTCACATGCCAGATTAAGTAGTAATCTGATGTTGACATTAATTTTTCTGTTTCTATGCAATTAGATGAATTTGAACCATGCAGGAACAATCTGAAATTATCAATTTGGGAGGAAAATGTGAAAGGAAAAGAAAATATGGATTCTACATGTGGTAGATTAGATCTACACAGAAGTCATTAAAAGGGAACTATTGGATGGAAAATACAACCAGTACAACAGAGCATGTTGAGGCCAGAAACCTGAACTGAAATAGGGTATTATGCTAAAGCTGATCGGTAGAGTCAATTGAGATAAAAATAGCAAAATAGAAAAGTTTTAAAACAGATTTATTATTGCAATTTTACAATAAATCTTAGGAACAGTATGGAAATAAGTATGAACAGCAGAAGTAAGATGCCGCTACTTTTGGGCTTGTACAATAAAAAGAGATGGGTAGTCAGCCCATTATGAAAAATCTTTGTGATTAAAATTAAGTATTGTGCTATCGCATAAGTCTAGATGTTATAGAGAATGCATCCTATCAACAGAAAAAATGGCTAGTTGAGCTCTATCATCAACATAATTTTCTGTTACATTAATAGATTCATAGATTATCTATCAAAAAAGGGTCATGTAGTCTGACTTTCTGTAAAGGAAAGAACCTTATTAAATTAATTCTGTTTGAACTAGAACAAGTCGTCTGAAAAAATGAAATAAAATCTTATCTCAGTTTAAAAAATTTGAGTGATGATAAATCTACCACTCCTCTCAGTAATATGTTCCAAAGGTTAATATCTTCACTATGAAAAAAAAAAAAAAAAAAAATCGCCCCTTTTTTTTTCTCCTAACCTGAATATACCTATATTTTACTTTCTGCTTAGATGTGCTGGCATACTGACATCTCTGGTCTCTTTATAACTACCTATAGGCTGTAATGAGGTTGCCTTTTAACCTCCTCCTTGTTAAGCTAGAGAGATAGAATTTCTAGAGTCTTTCACTGTATGACTTTTTAGTTAGTCTTTTAATCATTCCTGCAGCTCTGCTATGAGCAAAGTATCCTTTTGACTATTCTTGAATGGAGGTATCAGATACAGACAGAAGCTCAGTGGAATGTGGAAGTCATTGGCTCAGTAACAAATGTACGGACTAATACTACTAAAGCTGTGCTGCTGGGAGCAATTCCAGGCCTCTAAACCAAGAGTTGCAGATTCTCCTGTGTTCTTATGAATGATGAACCCTTCCCACGGGGTGCTGTTACACTGCACTGTATTGGACAGAAGTATCTTCTGGATTTCCTGTTATACATCCTTGGCCTCAGGATGAAACAGGTGTGCTTGAAAAGTTATATTGTTTCATAGGCTTTCAAAAATGTTATTTTTGTAGTATAATACTAAATATCTGTTTTTCAGGTATAACATTAAGCATATATGGCATACAAGTATCTATTTTCCTTTCATGAAGGAAAATGGACATGAGGTAACATGAATCAGGGAAGGTCTTATAGGCTAAAGCAGGCTGAAGAAGGCAATTTTGTGCAGTTTTCATTCCTTTTTATTTTCCAAGACAGAATAATCCCTGGAGCAAAACAATGAGAGTTTTACATCTAGATTATATCCAAAAGCAACCAGTTGGTTTGCTTCAAAAGCGAGTTCAGGAATGAACCAAATTACATACAGAGTGGATCAGGGAATCAGGCCCCAGGGAAATAAGACATTTGACAAGGAAAACATATGTCCAACCTAGTATAATTTATGCCAGTTCTTATCTATGGAAGAATGATATTTGTCTATTTGCCCAGAGAGAAGCTCCACTAGGAGTTTAAAATACCTACTGCTTCCCAAAGTAGTATCTCACATACTGTCAGTATACCCTAGAGAACAGTTTACAGTCTTCTACTGCAAAACACATCGTTCTGTGTTAAAGCCTATAGCTGTTTGCCTAATGGGCAAATTGGCCTAGAACATTTTCCAGCTGTTCTTAATTAGATGGGTCCAGAGTGTTAGCCTCATTTGTTTTAAAGTAAGGTAAAATAGAAGAGCTGCTGCACTATACTTCTGTTTACTTTTTTTCCCCCAATAATGAGCAAAACAGTTATTTCTGAGCTGTAAACTTTCTACCTCATTCAGAGTTAATATTCTAAAGCCTTCCTTTTCAAAGTAGAACATGTTAAAAATGGAGTCAAATCCTTGAGCCAAATTTATTTTAAAAATAAGTAATATTAACATTTATTTAGCTTTTATCATAGAATGTCTAGATTTATTTTATTGTCATTTAGCAAAACATTTTCAGCCTTCTAAGCAGTTCAGTTGTGTTATTAGGTCTTCTGGTAAGTCATCGGGTACTCAAGGCTATAACAGTCTACTGTAGTTCATTGAGATATCAAACCCAATAGTAAGGCTTAGATATTATATATAGCATTAAGTTTAGTACAAGTCTGTCCTCTGAATACAGATTTATTTTTTATTTTAAGACAAAATTGAAAAGTTTCAGCAAATCCAAAGGTCAGTGTAGTTATCTGCCTTTAAATTTAAATTTGCAGTTCTGCATTAAGTACTGAAAATCCCTGCCTACTGCATGATGCTTCCATTGTCCTGGAGTGCATGCACAAGGTAGCTTCCATTATTCTGATCTAAAAAATTCAAGACAAGTGTACCCTTGGAATTTCCTGAAGTATAACTACACTTTAAATATATCACAAACAGTATCTTATTTGGCTATAGTGAATTTTATATACCTAGAATCCACACTGCAAACCCACTCCAAGAATTAAAGATGGGACAGTCTCACCCAAATTCAGGTACAGACTATGTGAGTATCTGCCTCTAGGCAAGTCATACTACATTCCTTTTATTATGGAGACTTTTGAACTAACCATATCATCTTAAAGAAGATACCTCAGAAGAGTTAGATGACTTGTGTGTATTTGTCTCTTTTGACCATTAACAAATCTACATCTTTAGTGTACATTTCACACTGTCGTGCAAGTCCCAATCTGAAGTTAAGACTGTTCTTTGAAAAAAGTGAGCTTGGGTCATGTTGTGGTTTTAAAGAAGGAGAAGACAAACTATGTGTTTCTCCCCTCTTTACCCACAAATCTCTTTCTCTGGTAACATAATATACAATTCATCTAATGTTTGATGAGTTACAGGGGGAATATTCAGTGGTCAGCCTTCTAGACAAATTCTTAGACTCTGCTCACAATGAGTAAGGAAACAAAGTGCTTCATAGAGAATGATTTTGACCCTAATTCTGCAGTGTTTGACAGGTTACTGTATCATGTATCATTTCTAAATTCTTCACATCAGTAACTCTCTCATTGTAAGGTGAAAACAATACTATGGAAAATAATTTAATGCTTTTAGTTCTTACTACAACATCTTTATATTCAGCTTCTTGATAGATGGCCTTACAAAAAGACTCAGAGGTAATATGCTTTGCAGATTTGTGGACTAAAACCAAGTGGCTGGAGAATCATTTTTGTAATAATGACTGATGTGATAACTGTCTTGGGTGATGGGGAACAAGTGCATCTTCTCTTTGCAAGAACATCAATCTATCTAATTTGTTTCTCTGTAGGTATTTGTAAAGGGCGAGTTCATTGTTACCTCAAGGCTATTTTTAAAACCCTTCCAGACTTTCTGTTCCAGTTGAAATCTATTAATTTCACTATTAAGCAAGACAATCTGACTAACACAAGCTGATATGACACTATACAGGGCAACTCATTGCTCAGGAAATGTAAAATGACAAGATCTTTGTCCCTTTGGTGAAAGAATATGCTCTCTAGAAAAGAAATTAAAAACTTATAACTATTATCCTGTCCCTTATTCCCCTATAATGATAATTAAAGAAACTAAACACAGAAAATTAGGTACTTGTTTACTGGTTTATGGCAGTAAAACACTTTAGCTCCTTGAGGATTTGAAGCATGTGGGGTTTTTTTTTCCCACTTATGTGACAACAGCTGAAATACATGTCAAGGATGCCATAACCCAGTTTTACTGGCAAAGGGTCAGTTGCTTTTCCTTCAGCTTGTTTGAAGACTAATATAATTATGTGATGAACTGACTACCTGCTCCCTATCTGATGAACTCGGAAGAGAAGCATTCAGTGGAGGTCTTGTCTCTCCAGCAAAGCCGTAAATGATGCCAGCTTGTCCCTACCATAGCTGCAGGAGTTTGGGTTGCAAGAAATTAATTAACTAAGCTTGTTTAAAAGAAGAATATCATCATTTTGCACATCTAGGATGAAATTATCTCTATCATGACTGGCTGTCTCCAGAGCAAGGACTTTTTTCCCATCTGTGGGAGCTTCTGTGTATTCCCTCACCTGTTCAGCAATGAAAGTGCATGTATGAAGTTTGGTTTTGGTTTTAGACTCATTACAGATATCTGCTGGTTCACTTTTAAACCTGGTATTCATCACTTCAGTATAATTTGCCCCACCAGCCTATTTAGTATTGCTTTTTAATTTTGCTCACTAAAATAACTGGAATCTCAGTTTTAATGACTTCTGCATTATCAGCAGATTTGATTTGTTTTCTGTACTGCTGCTCTGTAGGTAATCTGTGTTATTTGAAGGTAACACATGCCCAAACAGCTATACCTGGCAAGTTCAATTACTATTAAACCAAGATAGACACAATTTCTACTTTTTGCCCTGTTTACATTTTCTGACATGTGCCTTCAAGCCCTCTTTCCATTTGTAGTCTGTCTCTGCCTTGCCAGAAATGAACAGTAGAACTGTGATACTGTTAAATGCTCAGAAAATGCTGCATCAGAAATACTAAGCTACTGAAGAACTGAAATCTTTCATCCATATATTTCAGTTTATTGGAAAATAAATGGTGAAAAAAGAAAGAAATTTTTTGTGTGATCAATTTAATAGGTTACCTTCTCTTACAGTTACTGGTGGTCATCTACTGTGCTCTAATAGTGTTTTATTTGCCTCAAGTCTTGAAAAATAAATATTTTGAAGTAATTTTCCCTTTCTGATATTGAACTCTCCAATGTTGCCACAAGCCTTTAGTAATTTCATGTATTCTTAGGATTTCATTTCAATATATTAAAGGTCTTTTCTTGTTTTGAACTCTTTGCCAGAAAGTATTGATGTTTCAGACTATCAGCTGTCTGCTGTCCTACTCTTTGATGAAAATATGTCAAAAGGCAGATCCTATGCTCACATGGTAAGGATGGGTTATTTTCGTGCAATTTTTTTATTGTTTTTCTCTTCTTGCACTGCTTACATTGCATACATTATGTCCGTTGATGTGATTTAGTAAAAGCTCTCTCCCTTACTTAAACCCATGGTAAGATATGTCAGATATACACACACCAGTAGAGGAGGGTCACATACAACTTAATAAAACAATTGTATCTAGTATGGATGCTTTATTGCTCACTTGACCTCCTGGGGGGCTAATCAGGAACTTTACAGCAGGGAAATACAGATGTTGTATCCAAATGTTTCACATGGACTCTGAGATATATATATATATAATCCTGTTGAAAGGATCTGTTTCTTCCTCTACCTTACCCCTCTGCTATCCCCCCACTAAAAGCCTCCATTCATTTTTTTCTTCACTTAGAGAGAAAAAAAAAACACCTCAGCCCTGTTTGGTAAGACTATTTAAATTAAAGTTTTTAAGACAAATCTACTCACTGTTCAGAGTGATATCTTCCCTGCAATCTTCCTAGCTTAGAAGTAAATTTACCCAGTCATATATAGATCTGTAGAATAAATTTCTTTCTTTCAGTTTAAAGACTGTCCAAACCCTTGGTACTTACCAGAAGGTTTGGGGTTTTGTTTTTTGTTTGTGTTTCTTGTTTGTTTTGGTTTGGGCTGTTTTAATATATATTTATCTCCTAGTATGATTTTCCTTGCCTGTACTCTGTACTTTCCTTTATCTCTTCCTGATGAGCCCTGCATACCATTTTCCTTTTACAGAGCATATTCCTTTGTTTTGAAGAATAGTACAGTCTTTCCTACCCTCCAGAGATTTCTACTTGCCAATTGATGTAAATATTGACCAATGCTCTGTGTTACCTGGCTACAAATTTCTTTCATAGGATGCACAAAATACTACACAGTTCATCCCATTAAGGAATCCAAAGTGGTGAATGAGGCATAGTATCCATATTCAGACCAACCTCTCTCACCTCCTTATCTGACCTCTGCTCCTTGAACCCAGCCAGTTCCAGGTGCTCACTATCACAGGACCATGCCATGCAACTGAAAGAGGTGACTCATCCTCCCTCATGGTGCCAAATGCCTGTACATGACAATTTACCACTTTTGCATGTAGATCACTGAGTTGCTTAGACCCAGCCAGAGGGAAAGAACTGGCACAGGGTGTGATCTGGGCAAATGTGTTCTCTGCTTCAGCAACTTAGTCAGGACCCATTTCATCATCATCATTGTGCAAAATCTTTTCTTGGGGCAAGCATGGCTCTTAGTGAATGAAAGTGGTGGGGTTTATACAGTTGCTTAAATGTCAGTACACTTTCCAGTTTTCAAGTGGTTTAGATACAAAGCAATCAGGTAACATAAGGGGGAGCAAGTCCCCATTCCACCTGTAGAAACAAGGATGCTGATGCTTCAGAGCCCAGAGAGAGAGCCTGCAGGAGGAACCTACTGCAAAGCAATCAGATATACTTTATATACGGCTGTCTACTGCATGCCCAGACTCCATACTCCAAATGAAGTATACTAATGATGGAAACGTGATTTTTACACGTAAATTGAAAACTCTGTCTGCTTTTCCTGAAAACCTTTCTGAGAACATATTCTGTATGTTTATGAGATAACTGTATAATCCAATTCTCATGCTTGTTAAGGGGAAATTACCAAACATATTCATCTGAGACATTCTTCATTATCTACCAATGCTTTTGCTACAATAGCTGAACTACACTGTTGTCTGTAATTTTCCTCTGGTTTATATAACACAATAAGTATGATTTTTTAAGAAGCATTTTAGTTTTTAGCATTACAAGATTTCTTAGTCGCTTAAATTGATCAAATCTAGTCTAAACACAATACACTTCAGCCTGTTAATTAACACTATGAAGATACTAACAGCACAAAGAAGGAAGAAAATCTCTGCTCCTGTGCTCCCCTCAGTCACTCAAGATGCCATGAAAAACTAATTCTTCCTATGGTTCAAAGGTTTATCACATCTACCTGGGACAGCCAACATATTTGTCCATTTTGTCTTATTTCTTGCACCCTCCCCATGTCCCCCAGCCGATTTATATAATCCATTTGATTTAAATGAGTTAACAGAGTTTTTGTTACAATGTCAGTTTGTTTTTTCTTCTATACCTTGACTGCCCTGTGGCCTGATTGCTTCAGATCCTACAAAACACAATCTAAATAATATTTCCTACTGATTAGATAGCATTGTGATTTGACGCAAAGACTCTTTGAGAACACGTCTACAAGCAGAATCTTGGGAAAACTGATAAGCAGCATGGAGATGTTAGACTGAGCAGAAGTTAATGTGTTTAGGGGAACCTATGGTTGCAGAATCACTGTCTTGCACGAAACATTCAGCAGGAGTGGTCAGCAGGGCCTATAAACACCTTTTGAGCTCATAGTCAGCTCACTGTATTAATCAAAGATAGGCTAATTCCCTCCCCTGTTCCTTGCAAGTGGGAAAATTGAATCTGCTGATTGAATATCCTGTTTCCCTGCAGACATTTATAACAGCCAACATGCCATATGAAAAGAATACAAACAGATAGCTACAGACTTTTTTCTGCAGGTGGGAATAGCTTGCCCTGAGGTGGATAATAGAGTTGCTATCCTTACCTCTTTGCCCTTCGAAGTAGCTTCAGAATTGCCACAGTTAAGTGAACAGGAATTTAGTTCATGAGTTTAGGGATTAAGAGAAGTGGAGTTTCTGAGGCCAGAATGGCGCAGCACACTGTTCATGTACTTTGGTTAATTTAAAAATGCTTGGCTATAAACTTCTTGGCATCTGTTTCATGGGAAGCTCTGTCAGGAGACAGAGAAAGGAAGAGAGATGAGTTGCAGTCTGGTCAGTCTTCAAAAAGCAAACTTTTAGTCTCATGAGGTGAAGCTGTAGCTTCCCTCATGGGTATCTCTCGAAGGCAGGAGATCCAATTCTACTTAAGGACCAGTGTGGCTTTGAGGCATATAACATTTAAGTTGTTGTTTCGTGGCTCTGACCTTGACAACACTACAATTTCTAATTACAGTTGATTTCTTTTCAGATACCCTTGTCTGTTTTTTGTATGGTGCAAATTGCTCTATGAGTGACTGCATGGAAATGTGCTGTAGAGTTTTGATCATGGTCCTGACCCAACAGAAATAATGACCTATATTAATTTTACTTACCTGTTTCATGGAGAAAACCTAAATATTTTTTCTAATTTTCTTAATGAATTTTGTGAATTATATGTATTTTAGGAGAAAGATATATAAAGCCCCAGCTTCTTATGCTTCTTTGTTCTGAATGCTAGCTTTTATCCATTACATAGGGTACCAAAATGTTTGCAGCATGAATGAATTTGGTCTTGTCAGAAGATTCAGAACACAATCCATCCCATACTTCTTCAATTTTTACTCCAGTTCACATTTTGAAGTACCAAGCTAATGATATTTTTACTTTGAAGATTAAAAATGTCTAAAAAACCTGCTAAAATCTTCCAAGATTAAATAATTAAATAATATGCAGAGTCAATTTCATAGCACACACGTAAATATTTGCAATTGTTTCAGTAAAAGTTTTGAATATTTTAAATCATGCAGAGAGCTGTGATTGTTACAGAGTCTGAGATTGCTGAAACTATTCAGAATTTGTGTTCAGAAATACACTTTTTATTTCACCACAGTAGCTAGCCATTGTACTCTAGCAGATACTTTGTTCATGTGAGATAATATAGTGTAAGTCACTGTTAATTTCATAATAGTAATTGATCAAAAATTGATTACAGTTTTTCAAGTATATTTGTGCTCGTTGAATCAAGAAGTGTGGTAGGATGTAAAAATTCGCTTTTTAGTTGAACTTTCATAATTTTTCATTTTGATGAAAAGGGACTTTTTAATCTGAAAAAGAGTATCAAAGTTCATTGGAGAGAGTTGTATAAAAAAAGTAATTTTGGTAGCTGACCTCAATTTTTGTACCAAAAAAATTACTTGCATTTTTTTTTTATTGCACATTTTTTATGAGGAAATGTACTATACAGTCAGCTAGAAACATGATTGCTTCTGAGCTCTATCTGGAAATTCCAGCTACAATGCTCATTGTCCCAGGTGACCACACGTAGTCCCTGAGTGACCAGATATAGTACCTCATCAGAGAAACTGTGGGATGGGAGAAAAATCTGACGGCTCTACATTGAGGGCTTTGCTCTGTGTCAGCAGCAAAGACATTCTCCAGCATCAAAGATTGTTGTTTTCAAAGAAAGAACCAGACAACTCTGGAAAGGTGAACAGATTATGGAAGACAACTATCTGAAACTAGAATTGTCTTAATGGCACAAAGGGGCTAAATCTTGCTTTGCCCCTTTACTTCTCTTCAGGATAATTACTTGTGCCTGGAACTCAGTGAGCTCATATCTGTTGCACTGCTAACTGGGGAGCCAAAATACCTCCAAGTGAGAAATGTCAAAAGATGGGAGTTCATGAAATTACCTCCCAGTTCATCATCTGCTCTACAGCTCTGTGAGGAAGTATAGTTTCTTTGACAGTCTGACCTTTCTGTTTAAATAGGTTGGCCTGCCACAGAGATGGTCCTCTGGGGCTTTTGAGGCCAGAGATATTTTGTGCTTAGTAATATACTTTAAGTTAAAACTTCCATTTGTAGTTGTTCAGATTACTTTTAGCTGTCATTCACCTCTTGCACTTATCCTTGCTTGTCTAGCCTTGCTGATTTCTTTCTTGATTTTTTTAATGCATTTCTTGCCCAGATAATTTCCTGAAGAACTATCAGGATCAGTCATGGAAAAATGCAGTACCTTTAGGCAGTGTATCCTTTTCACTTTTTTTCCCAGTTATCTGAGAATCAATCAAGACGTGCACACCCTCTCTACCCTTTCAATAAGGAACTCAGTAACTCCTCCAGTACCTTTCCCAAGAGGTTAATACACCCTTTCCAAACTTGAGAAGAAGATCTTACATTTAAGAAACGACATGTCATTTTCTGCTGGTGCTACTGTATAATTTATAACTGGTTTCTGACAGATAAATATATACATACATATATAATTTATTTTTTTAAGGCTCCTAATAGTAGAAATATAGAACTAAACATTTGAAAATATATATAGGGTTTTGTTTGTTTGTGTGCATTTTTAAAAGAACTTGACAAATACCTTTGTTCTATACTGTATCTTTGGAATAAGCTAGTTTACCAAGACAGGCAGGAAAGGAAGAAAAACCCACAAAAACTTGCAAAATAAGCACTACGCAGTACAGCACATAACAAACAAGAGCAACATTAATTAAAATGTGATCCACGTCATTTCTAACTGCAAGTGTCAAAAATAGCAAGCAGTCCAATCACATTTAGAAATAATTAACTGTAGTAAATTAACATAATAAATAACATTATAATTACAGGAATGATACATACAATTACTAAGAAACAATCACCATTAGCAAGAGAGCTTTGTTACTGCATTTGTGTTTGCATAATTAACAGTTGTATTACTCATTGAAAGTTATCCCAAGACAGATGTCAGCTAGCCAGTATTAGAAAACAGCAAATTTGGGATAGTGGGTAGTGACAGCAGCATTGAACGATTTGTTTTAGCTTAGTGAATGGTTAATTCACCAAAAAATCCCCCATTGAACACAGAGTTTTGGTTGTCCTGATGTTACTTGGATTGAAGCAGAAGCATCTTATCTAGCATTTCAGAAAGCTCAAATTTGCTTTGCTTAGAATTAAAATATGTTAAATTTTTAATCAGTATTTGAACCCAATTTACCTTACCTACCTCACCCAAATACATCTCACCTTGCCTTGCTCTTCTTTTCCTGTAGAGGGACTGGGTAAGTGGTTTTAACATCTCTGTTGAATCTATGAATGCATTGTTTTTCTGCTTTATGTAAATAATTTACATGTACAAATACTGGAACTCAGTTTTTCTACTTTTGTGTTCTGATATTCAGGATAGTTCACTGTTCCTTATACAACATCTCACATGCACCTAATTTGAAATTTGTAAACGGAAAGACAGTTAAGTCATTCACCTGAAGGGAAGGATCTAAATTCAAGTCTGTTCTTCCTCAAATGAAGGAAAGGAAGCAGAATATATTTTTTCTTACATTCTCTGTGTTCTAGTAATCTGAGTGGAGTATTATGAGACATAACACCCTTAATTATCTCCTTGTGGAGTTTTGTTGGTCTCTGGTAAATAATCAAACAGTCCTTCTGATGACTCTGGGAAGCTGCCTGGACCGTTGTATATATTAGTGGTGTTTGAGTAATAGTCGCATTTCCCATCACTCAGCAACATATTTTATTTGCTCAGGGAAAACAAAAAAATTGTAACTTTATTACAGTACATCATTAGCTTATGTTTCTTCAATTTTTAGTCAGTTCTCTAGGTATGTTGAAATTGTTATGTTTTCAAGTCACTAACTGTAAAAGAATATGCTTGAATTCAGTAGAGGCAAACATAGGGTTGCTTGTAGGCTGCTTACATTTTCTGTCTGTAAGGAGGTTCTAGAGATGTATAGGACTGCATGCCGAAAGCTGTAGAAGTAAGATTAGGTTTGCAGTTCATTATGCTTTTTGTTTTTTAATTAAGGTCTTGTCCACATTTAAATTTGTAATGAAAGAGTTGGAATTAAGTGGAAATAAAATAGTTACGTCCATGGAAAGACAGGGTTCTGTGTATTCTGTTTATAATGCAGTATTCCTATGGTCAACTCTGAGTTTTTACATATATTAACCTATATTAAATCTAAAATAAACTAAATGTGGACAAAGAATACAGTGTGAGTGTTGATGGAATTGAAAATGAGATTTCCTGATTTGAGAGGAAGTCAAAATATGCTTTCAATAACATTAATGGGTATTATAATGCTGGTGTTCCTAAACAATTAAATAACATAAAAAATTGCCATGTTATGCTGCATTGCTTTGCCCAGAATTGAAAATTCCCAAATGGTTTCTATTATTACAATAGTAGTCTTGTATTTTAATGTAATAGTTGAAAATAAATATTATAGGGTCTAATGACTTTCTGCAACTTTCAGTACCTGCTTTCACTCAGTAAAGTAGCCAGGCAGGATCCCTGTACTGTAAAGAAAACACTCCCTCACAAAGCAGTTTAGAGCACCTCAGGATCCTCTGAACCACCCTCTGCAGGAACCTACTCCAACCTGCTGATGATAAAGGCAACCTACAGTGACTGACTTAGCAACTGGACAATTTGGATGGCCAGAACTGAGTGGTGTCAATGCTTATCCCCATTACAACATCTGACATGAGCACACTGGCTCTGTATACAATGAATACCAAGTATCCTTTGGAAACAGTCTTCAGTTCCTGGTGTATCCTTTTTCTTGTTTTCTACTTCCTTTTGCTTGCAATTTGCTGGAGATGTAGAACAAGAATTTAAAATCATTTAAGTGCCTAAAGTTTCAGACTGGTATCTAATAGGATTTTCAAAAGTGCTTAACTGCAGTTGGAGTCAGACACAAAACAGATCTTCAGAGGAATCTGCAAAGAGAATTTTCCCTTATATTAGTGAAAATCAGAAAATTTTTGGAAACTCCATGTATCATCCATCTGCCTTTTAGGTACCTGAACACTTTTACAAGTCTGCCCTATAGTCCTCTGTAAAGATTCTCCTTTCACACTGCCATAGTGATATTTTCCGCAGATTTAGTTAGAAAACTACTCCAAAGGTGTGTAAAATCCCCAAGATTATTTTTAATTTCAAAGATGTGTTTTCTGTGATTGTGCTGGCAGCATGGTGTTTTTCATTATATTTTTGAGCAGCAGGATTAGAGAGAGACCAAAAGGATGTCATCAACAGGGGGGGTATTGCAGGGGGTTATTTCTTCCTCAGCATGATGAAGTAAAGGTATGCACACATCTTAGAAGTAGATCAAAAGCCCACTGAAACAAAAAGTTTTTAACTTCTCCAGCACTTTACATCATATTTTGCTTTAGAACAAAAACCAGTCTGTTTTTTCTTCAAAAACAAATCGGTACAGCAGATCAAATACCTCCTTTCGTATGCTGCAGTCCTTCTTTTGGCATTTCTGCTTGTATTTGCGACCATAATGAACTCCATTGGGGATTACTGCTAGAGTGATCTGGTAAATTATAAGATGCTAGGCAGCAGAAAATCAGTTACACAGCAAAGTCTAACAGTTCTGCTGGTTTTAAACCACAGCTAGTTAGGTTTGACTGTGAAGTAATAGGGAAGTCCACAACACCGTTTCTGAACAGAAGTCTTTCCAGTCTCTGAAAAGAACTCAAGGAGAGTCTTTTGTAAATACAGGGCACTTCACACCCTCACCCTCTTTTGTTTTTGATGTTGTTAATCCTGTTACTGTAGCTACGTGGTATTTTTTCAATTAGCTTTGCAAAGAATAATCCGTCATCTTTTCTGTGGAGCAGGCTTGAGAGCTTGGACGTAGTTTCTGCCTAAGAAAATTAATTACTGTGGTAAACCTCCTAGATATTAACTGTCTTCCTTAGGAGATTTTAAGCCTTCATTATCTTTAAGACCTTGGGGTTACACCAACTCTTGTTTTCTTGCTAACTGCTTACTCTTGCCTGTCTATACTCCAAAGCATTATTGGCAGAACAGCCTATTTTATTTATGTTCTGAGGGTAGGAGCCTGTTTTGGACACTTTACCAGACACATGCATCTTCTGGTTGTGTATCACCAGGCATGCTTGTCCACGAGAGTAATTCAAATTTGTTTTAATAGTCACTATAACAGAAAACTACTGATTTGCCCAGTTCCCTGATTACAGCATCTTGCAACTTTCAGAGCTTAGCTGGCATTCAGAAATGAAGGAAAGCAGTCACTCTGGTCAGACAAAGAATCTTAGCAATGACAAAACAGGTACCACAAATATCAAAAAATCACTCAAGAATGGTATATATTAGATTTACTTTGTCCAAGTTCAATTCAAAATAAATTGCTGCTGTGTAGAAATAATAGAAGCTGGAAAGGAAGGACCAGGATTTAGAAGGATTTGAAGTATGATTAAAAAATAATAAATATTTTTATTTTCATTAAAGTTGAAGTGTATGTTGCTACTTAAGGACAGCTATTTATACTGTTAGTCTATCACTGCAAAAACTCACAACTATCTTCTTTTCTGTATTATGTTGAACATAAGGGTTAGAGATTAACATTCCTTCCATTTACCCCCTAGCTCCAAATTCTTTTCTAGGGAGGCTGGAAATGCATCAAAGGTTTATGTGTCTTGAACTCAGAAGAATGTCCAGCAGCTTCAGACAGTATGAAGAGGTAATGCTAACTAGCTAAGTTACAAGAACTAGATTCCAGGTAAGTGATACAGATGGAAATGGATAGATATATTTTTCTGCTCAACTCACGTGTAAGGTCCAGCAGCAAATTGCTCCTTATTAATTAATTTAAAAATGGATGGAGAAGGGTGAAGAAGTACTGATTAAATAAATACTGCAGGAGTTACTAAAGGAAAAAAAAAAGTTTACAGAATATTATTTCATTGCTGGAATTCAAAGGAACAGATGGATTTGGGTTTCCAGATTAGTCATTATCCAGTAGTTGCTGGAGAAACTACCAGACTGAGAAAATAGGCTTCAAGAGACTACTTCATTGTTTTCTCTAACTTGCTCAGACAAAACACAGAGAAACCAGCTGCTGGGAGAATTATTCCGAAGGACTTCTGCTGCTGCCATCACCTTACAGATCTTTGAAGTGCTAGTGGCTCCAATCACGAGCACAGAAAAAGTGTGTTTCTTTTTTTAAGGGTGGACTAGTGAATATGTGTCCTTGCAATTGTGAGGCTCTAGAAGATGTAATGAGGCCTAGAGGTCCTTTGTTTATTGTGCACGATTTAGTTCTATACAACTAATACATAGTTTGAGGAAAATACGTAAGAGGAAAATTTTGTTCCTGTGGCCGAGTTCTGTTTTTATCAACTAACATCACTGTTCTGATTTGTTTCTTTTCTTTCCTTTTTTCTCCTCTCTCTCAAGTTATGACTTTTGTTATAAGTCATCAGTTAAAATCAACTCTTTATTGCAATTACTTCAGTAAGAAAACCCACACATTTTCTATTTTTTTCCTTAATTCTGCCTATTGGGCCGTTCAGAAGTGCATAGTCTGATCACTGAAATTATCTTTATTTCACCATGTAATTATAATAGGTAAACAATCTTGTTTTACCATGTCTGACTTGCAAAGCTTTTACTGAGGCTGGAAAACAATTACTGGTGATGGATTCTTATTAAAGGTAGTCTATTCTGCTAGCACTATTAAGAGATTTGTTAATTAAATTCTTTCCATTCCTGTGTTCCTTCTAGGCTCAAAACAATCTGAAATTATTTATGTTTAGAGCAGGTTTACATATTTCCTTAGGCCTCTATAATGCTAATTGTATTAAGCCTTCTACCAGTAAATCTTTTGGAGAAAATGGGGATGGAAATGGGGAGTAAAGATCAAAAATAATAGCAAGGGAGTAGGAAATTTAAGATTAATATGTCTCAGAACTTCTGCATCAGACAAAGTATGGAAATATCTACTCTGTCATTCTTTCGACAAATTGAGAAGTCCTTGTTTTGGAGTAGGCAATTTGATCAGTTTCCAGGAAACAATTGACTTCAGAGTGAGAGAATTCTCAGTTGTTATTTAGCAGCATTGTATCTGTTCTCATTTTGACCAGGATGAAGAGACTAAGTACATTAGATATGGGCTCTCTGTTTTGTCCAATAATGAGATCAAGCATATGTGGCACAGACATACCACAGAGGAGACACAAAAATAATTAATGATTTAAAATAAAAAAAGATTATTATTCTACTGAATGTAGATTCTGAGTAATACAAGAATCTTGTGTACATCTCTATAATAATAATATGAGCCAGCACTTTCCTTGTTAAAATTATATATTTTTTGTGACTTTGGGTCGGCTAGAGTTCACTCAATATGCCTGGTAAGGAAATAAAACAGATTGCAGAGTTGTGTTTTAGTGTGTAGATGTTATGCTTCTTTGTATAAAAAGTTAATGCATTTTTGATTAAATAAAAATAGAAGCAGAGGTTACAAAAAGCTCAGGTCACTCTTAAGAATGGAGGATAGAACATAGTTCATCCTCCTATCAGTAAAATGCTTTTATCACTGGGTCAGAGAATCGATTGTCCTTTTGCTTGTTCTTTCCTTCTGTGATTCCAGTTAATCCTCTAATATTCCAAGCAAAGATGAACAACTGCCTTATCTCTTTTTAAAAATATAATATAGCTTAATGGTTCCAGACTGACCTTATTGAGTCAAAAATGTGAATTTAATTCCAGTCAGGAACAGAAAGGATTTGGATGCAGGTATACCACTGCCTATCTAAATCTCATCACTGCTGAACTGTTGACTAAAATTGCATGGCCTTGATTTGATGAAAACACTTGACCTCTACCTTTGTCAGAGAGGACTTGGGCTGCCCCCTTCCCAGGAGGGCTGAGTAAGTGCTGAGTGAGTGCAGAGCCCTTACAGCTCAGAGGTGCCTTGAAAGGGGTAGGATTTGCACAGTCTCATTGGCCAAGAAGGATAGCTTGCAACCCCTTTGTGGAATGGGACTTCAGCTTCTCCTTTCACATGGATGCAACAAGAGCTGGTAGGATTATGAACACAGAGCCAAACAGGTGGGGATGATAGGGCATTTAGCTGCAGGGAATTGACTACAGTCTCCCTTTGCTCTACTGCAGGAAAGGCAGAGTGGAGTGATCTTGGCAGAAAGATTTTCCGGCTCCAGTTCAAGCCACCAGCTGGATCATGCTTGTAAAACACATTCTGTAGTTCGTACTCACTATGTTGATGCTGCAGGATTTATCTTTTTTTTTCCTCTGAAATAACTGATTTTTTTCTCCGTATTTTATAAACCATGTAGCTCAGGACTCTGGAATTCGGTTTTGTTCCCCCATCTAATTTCCTTTCTAAATTTAAATTCTAAGTTTTCTTCAGAAACTATGGGAGTTGGACTTTTAACTGCAACTGTTGAATCAACTGTGCAACAGTGTGACCTATGACAAGGAAAGCTGATATTAATACCTTCAAAGATCAAGTATTAATCACAGAATCATAGAATCATAGAATGGTCGGGATTGGAAGAGACCTTAAACATCCTCTGTTTCCAACCCACTATCATGGGTAGGGACACCTTCTACTGAACCTGGCTGCTCAAAGCCCCATCCAAGCTAGCCTTGAACACTTACAGGGGTGAGGCATCTACAGCTTCTCTGGGCAGTGCAATTTCAGTCCAATTTCTTCTGTGTTATACAAGGAACAAACACACAGATGGTAATTCTGCATATTTCATTAGTTTCATGGAAATTGTTATGATATTATAACAGTTATGATATGATATTATAACTGTATTCTACTGTTATTATTTATCAATTAATCTGTATTAGCACTTTCTAATTCTGTATTTTGATTTGCTAGTCGGTGATCTAAATGTCTAGACAACCGGGAAATTCCTTCCTTTCCCCCAGATTCTTACACGGCTTCAGATGAGGGGTTTTTTTGTTTCTTTTTTTAATAGATTATTGTTAAAGAAATCAATTTGTGTCTCATTTTCTTGGAATCTTCTCATAACTCCGAATACAGCATTTCTCTTACGACTGTTTAAACTGAGTGGCTTTTGATATTCAAAAAATTTGTTTTTCCACCTCAGGACTTGTAAAAGTGAACAGACCATTGTCTACACAATTATCTTGTATCATAATGAAAAAATATTAATAGCTGACATGCATAGAAATACTCCATGTTGCTATCTTCTACAGTACAGAGAAGTCGTGACACTAAAATTTACTTGTTTGTTACCTATTTCTTTTTTTAACCTATAGAATATGCTGTTTCACAAATGAAGAACAAAGAGACCATTCCTAAGTCTCTGCATTCATGCCATGTGTCTTCAGACATTTCAAAATCAGTGGGAGTCTTGAATATAAAGTCTACAGTTCCTACTGAATTTTAAAATGTTAAATCAGTGCTATTTCCATATCATCTTTGCCTGGAATATTTACGGTAACATGTTATTTTCTCTGCCAGAAATCAAATGTACTCCATATAGTATAATGAAGGACTAAGTGTGTTGACTTCAAACTTAAAAGAAAATGTTCTATTCAACACTTTGAAATATTATTTTGTATGTATGAACAAGCAGAATATAGTATGCATAAACACAACACTATCTTTGCCAAAAGATAATCACAAGCTTTGAAACAGCAGAGCAATAAATCTTTCCAGGATGCTGTGATTAGAGACCTCCTAAGTACTCATGTAAAAGAAAAAAGAGATTAAAGTTTAGATGATAAATAATAGGTTCAATCTAGTATGGCTGAAAAGAAATAACCTTTCTATTTCTCAATATATATTTTAAATACTATGCAGTTGATGTTTATCCAGCTGTACCAAAGCAAATATTACTATAGCAGTCCTTTATAACTATCAATATGCCTTCAGTAAAAGCCAAGCTATTGTCTTTGGTTTTGAACTATGGAGGGGGAAACTATTGCAAAGCTACAGTCCCATAGACACCCACCATATCACTCTTATATGTGGAACGGTAATCTCTTTCTGTGTGTTAGCAAATCTGTATGGACTGGGACCTTTGACAAGTTCCTCTTGTTTCTGTCCTTTCCTTTTTTAAATGTTTTGAACTCTTAAAAATATTCAATTTATGTGTAGGAAGAACATGGTGATAATACAGGGCAGTGGTATAAATTGTCCCTTCATGAAATTAACTTTTCACTTGTGGATTTTTTATTGATTTTTAGAGAGTATATGTTGATGGAAGACATAAACACAGAAAAACAGCCTTTAAAGTACTTCTGTTATTGACAGAAAAGATCATCAACATGAACAAATTTTGAACAATTTCTGTTATCTACCCAAGTGTAGTTAGGGTAAGTTCTCTGGCTCCAAAATTACATAATAATAATATAAATGAATGGTGATAAAGTCTACAGACCTGGCTACATTATATGCATTCTGTGTAACTACTATGGTTGCCATAATAGGTACAATATTCACTAAAATGTCTTTATGGTGGATAATGTATCATTCTTTCTTTTAAGAAGTGCAAATTATATGTAAAAAAATACATTTTGTAAAATTGTTTCCTATGAGAAATTAGTTTCTCTCTAGTGTTATCAAGGCTTTTCATGCTTCAGTCTTACTCTGTCATAAATGTAGTCCTGCAAATAAATAAACATTAAACCTATGATGTATGTTAAACTGTTGAATATTCAGAAACATCCTACTATTGTAGGTTTAAAAAATAACCCTATTCCGCATAAATAAGAAAAAATTGTGCCACCATACTCTGCAGGTGGGCTACAATACATCAGATGAATTAGTTTTGGTATAATTCAAACTGTAAATAAAACTGGAGAGTGGCTATCGTTGTATTTCAAGCACAGCATCAGATGACCCTGCAAAAATGTGAGAATAGTCCCTACCTGAGAAAATACAGAAAACGTTTGTGCGGACTGTGAGACCATCTCCTTGAGTAAGATTGGCAGATCAAGGAAATTTTATTTCCAATGAGATAGTAAGTGAAAGACAAGACAATAAACAAATTTCACAGAGCCACAAGCCTGATAAACCATAATGGAAACTGTTCAGCTACCAACCATTGGGGCATAGTCTTGCAGAAGGCCAGCCTGGACTTTATAACTGATAAGAACCTGGGCTTTATGACTGATAAGAAGGCAGAAATAAGATAAACATGAGGATTTTTGGTATTTGAGGGGAGCTCGTGGCACTAGACAAAACTTACTGAGAAATGTTTAAGGTGCAGTAAGTGGTGAGGAACAACAGAGAAGAGCAAGTATTAAAGGAGTTGATCACATGTAAACAGTTGCCAATCTGTTCAATAGCTGCAGCCATTAAATTGACTTATTGAATCCTTTCTTAATAGTCTTTCTGTGTAATCTCACTTTTCAACCTATGTGTGAGTGCTGCAAGATCTTGGAGCCAGCAACTGAACAGGCTAGAAGAGCTGAGAAGTACCAGCAACAGGAGTAAGACCCTAGAGACAGTGGTTCATGAATTTATGGTGCCAGCAACTGGGAGTGAGGGCTGTGAGGCACCTGACTCATGGACTTCCACGTGTTTTGTGTGGAGCAGCTGAGGAGTTGCAGTGACTGATGCAAGTGCCAGAAGCCAGAGTCAAACCTTAGGCCACAAGATCCTTGTGCCCATAGTACCAGCAGCTGGAGTGAGTGAGTGTCCCAGCACCAGATGGAGCGGGGGATATGATCCATGTACCTGTATGCCAGCAGTCACAGGGACCACTGCCTACATAGCTTCCCCTAACCTGATGTGTGTGGACCACATGGCAAGATCTCAGCATCATGCAGAAGTTCCACATTAATGCTGGGTGCACCAGTGAGTGTGGAGACTGTGTAAGACAAGTGGAAGAGTTCAGGTGTGTTTGCGAAAGACCATCAAGCTGGACCAGCCAGTGAGTGGAAGATCACTGGAGCACGTAAGAGTGGCTGGAAAGCAGCAGTGATAGCAGTCAGACAGAGAATGATAAGGATTGAGGGATCTGTTCATGTGGTTGTATGTTGTATGTATGTATCCATATATGTGGTTGTATGTATGTGTATGCATCCAGACTGCAGGACCATTTGTGTGAACTTCAGGTCTGAGTGACTGAAGGCGAACAGGACTTGGCTATGTAAGGTTGTGTGTTACATCAGTTCTGGTAACTGACATACACCCAGTATGTGTGGGTGTTGTTAAATACCACGACTTACCTGGCTGTGACAGGGGTATAGCCAGCCGTGACAGTATCCTCTGTGCATGCCTAGGATGGACACTGCCTTTTTGCTGATTGAACTTGCAAATGGGCACCAGCAATTGGGCAGGAGGAATCCCTTGGTCCTTAAGCCCACCAGAGTTAGTGGGCCTTAGAACATCTTTTAGCTTTATATCCAAATGCAGATGATATGTTAATAAGCATAATAACCCCTTTCTCATCAAAGCACCTCCTCTGTCAATTTTGCAAGAGATTCCACTGTTAAGGAGAAGCAGAAGCTGAGCCCATAACAGCATTTGCAGAAGCACTCGCTATTGAAAATACTGGCACAGACTCATGCTATGGATTATTACAGACTAGAAAATCTTACACATTGGTTGTACCAGACTTTGAAAATGCCTACTGGGGTTTTTCATACATATCCATAGCAACAGCCAGGAAAGTTTCTGTACCTGTTTGTCCAAATTGACATCAAAGTGAGTTTATTGTCTCAGTTATATCAAATGTGTTACAGAAATAAATAATTATATTTGCTTTCTTTGTCAGTGACAAAATTGATGAGGTTGACACTTAAAACTAGCTAACAGTTAATTTTTTAAAGGCAAAATGTGTAGACCAGACAAATGGAGATATTTGTATATAAAATTTAAAAGGTGATCTTTTAGTGTATATACTCAGATTATATATACGCAAGAGTGGATGTGAAAATTAATTTACACTACTGAAGAGGAAGCACTTTCATATTTAGAGTAAACATACATTTAGAGTAGTGATGGATATATTCAATCTCATGACACAGAACACCTTACTACATCTTGTTTTGTGAAAAGCAAAATGTCTGACTACTTGAAGTATTATTTTAAAATAGTTGAATAATGGAAAATAGTGGAAATTTGATTAAGCACAGAAGAGAGATGCCAATTTATAGGTGTCTAGTCTACTGTACTAAGATCAATAAAATAGTACTGATATGACAATAAACCATTTAAACAGCCTGAGAGCAGGGTTTTTCTTGTGGCTTGAGACATGCAATATGAGATTCAGACTATCACAAAAATAAAAGAAAATATTTCATTTGAGATATTAAAAGAATAGCTCTCTGTATTTCTGTATTATCACATAGAGTTGTGAACTTAATTAAAGTGCTAACAATAGCCTGCAGTTGCTAAAAAATGTCATTTAGTGAAAGATTTCTTCTGTTTGTGGAATTATAAGACTTTTACAATGAATTTGTATAAAAGTGGGCTTTTTAGTTTTTTGTTTTTTCTTTTTTTTTAGAAATCTAATATGAGGTAGCTAATGGAAGGAATATTACCCCTCAGAATTAAGGTGTAACACTGTGGATCTTCTGTGCATATATTTTTATTTTTATTTTTTTCAAATAATGGAGTTGGTTTGAGGAAAATCTGCCATGCACTTGTAAAAATTAAAATATATTAGTTCTCAGATCTATAAAGAAATACTATAGACAGTTTTAATGCTCTTTGGAGGTGGACATACTTATAGAAAACTATTTAAATAACATGATGCAGGTATATGGCTTATAGAAATGACACCTGTAACAAGCTGCAATACCTCAAATTGCTCAAACATGCTTTGCATCTTTAACTGCATGAGATAAAAAAAAGCCAAACAGAATTTTGCCACTTCCATTGAGAAACTAGGCATTTGAAATAGAATAAAGAGGTTCGTTGCTCTTTGATATTACTAGAGTTTGAGGGGTTTTCACTGTTTATGAAACTTATTTTCTTTAAGTAAATACATTTTCCTCCAATTGCTGTCCTCAATTGATTTATTCATACTGTAATGAACATACCTGATGTGCAATTATATTTTCAGGTGCCTTCTTAGTGTTAATCAAAATAACAATTACTGTGTCATAGATCTTTCTGATATAGGTGAAAGAGGAGAAAAGAAAAACCTTGGATACAACAAAATCAATATATTATTTGCAGTACTGGCAGGTAGGTGACTCATGAGAGTCAAACTAAAAAAAACAAAAAAAAGGTTTACTGCAGGCATTCTCACTTGGAGTCACCTTTTTTTTTTTTTTTTTTT
>VXBX01009832.1:0-26193 GCA_013400415.1 Scytalopus superciliaris | reverse complement strand
TTTTTTTTTTTTTTTTTTTTTTTAAGTTGTCCTTTTTTCTAAGGTATAAGGAGAGCATGGACACTTGGCACCACATGTTCCATTTTTTTCTGACAATTAGAACAGTATATATGACGTAGAAAAGAAAGTTCACTCTACAA
Source organism: Scytalopus superciliaris (assembly GCA_013400415.1). NCBI lineage: Eukaryota > Metazoa > Chordata > Aves > Passeriformes > Rhinocryptidae > Scytalopus > Scytalopus superciliaris. The sequence continues at coordinate 26,053 of VXBX01009832.1, read as the reverse complement.
CAGTTGGAGGTCACTCATAAGAAATTAACAGTTTTTTGCTATTTGGTAATCATTTTGGAGAAAAAAAGCCAAGTAAACAAACCAAAAGAAATCCCAACAAACCAAAGAGAAAATCCTATTTGCTCTAATTTGACAAGTAGAAGAGAATTATATGATATAAGCTTAAATTAAGTCTTCTTGCTGTTCAAAAAAAAAAAAAAAAAAAAAAGAATTTTTTCCCAATTTTTAGTGTTNAAAAAAAAGTATGTTCTACTCATTTTGAGTGCTCTCTAGAAACAAGTACGGCTTGAAATTTAGGTGATGTTCTAAAGAGCTTTGCGCTGTGGTATGACTGAAGAAGTGACCTGTACTGCCTAATTTTGAACCCAGTGCATTCTGTGAGAGCTGTGTTACTGATTTCAAACAGGAAACAGACATGTCAGGAGTTCATGTTTCTGAATATATATACTATCTTTTGTCATTTTAAAGGAAAAATAATAAAGTAGATGGAACTAGGTAGAGAAAAAATCCGCCAGATTTGGCCATGTTAAGTATGGTGAATTGGTTTCTGTCCTGTCCAAGAAAAAATGTTGTGAAAAGTACTGCTATATAAATACTTAATATCATAGTATAAATGATCACAATATTAAAAAAAAAAATCCCCAAAAACAAAACAAAAACAAACAAACAAAAAAAACCAAATAAGCATGCCTGCTTCCTAAAGCAGAATCTTGCTGTTCAGAACCAAGTTCGAGGAGCATTTAGACAACATTCTTGGGCACATGGTGGGACTCTTGGGAATGGTCTTGTGCAAGTCCAGGAGCTGGATTTGATGATTCTAATGGGTGCCTTCCAACTCAGAATATTCTGTGATTCTGTGGATTGTGGTTGTGATTACATTATGCAGCATAAACCAAGTCCACAGTGAGAGGACACTGACCTGAGCATCACATCATTGTGGCCCTGAGTCTTCTTCCAGAGGAAACAGAATGGGAGTTGGGAGGAAAAGATGGTGTGCCTTGTCAGATCTCCTAGTAAGGACAAAGGCTGGGGGCTCCAATTCAGAGGTGCTGACCAGGACACACAGCATCCATCCATGGGTGCCATGAGGATTCATCCTGAAGCATGTGATTTCTGTTTTATTGGATGTGTGCTGTTTATTTATTTTTCCCTTACTGATTTGTTATGAACACTCAGTATGTTGGAAAAATATACTTCTTTCAAAAATGTGTTACTCCTTCAGAGTATTACAAGAAACCAATTACCATCGTCTACCACTGTCTATAAGGAAAAAAAAAAATATATATATATAGCACAGTTCTTTGCTACCAGAAACGTGTCTGAAATAATGCAAGTAAAAAAATGCACTACCAAAACATTGAAGAAAAAAATTTCTCTGCATTGCAGAAAGCAAGAGATGCATTTCCTTTAATTTCTTTTAAAAATATACTATGTTTATGCTTTTTTTGCAGTTTCAGAGTTCTGTATACATGTTAATTAATGAAAGCACTACAGGGATTGACCATAAATGTGTTATGTTGCTCCCTGTCCCACCACTATAAATGAGTGTGAGTTTCTACATTTTACACAGAAACCAAATACATAGAAAAATCTTACAGAGAACTTTGATTTCATCTTTAACCCAAGGGTCTTATTCAAACAAGCACAGAGATAGACATATATTGTGGCCCAATTTCTTCTGAAGCTCCCACAAAGCTAAATACATCTGTACCTTGTCTAATGTAGGTTTATGATTCTCTACTATACAAGGCATTAACCTTGACATCTATTTTATGCAACATACTGAATAAAATTTAAAAAGTTGCTTCCATGTTCAAAAAATCTTTAACTTTGAATTTCTGATTTGGTTCTGTTTTTCTGATTACTTAGTGATCTGCAGATGGTGAGGAAGTGGTATCTTCTGTATTCATAAGGCTTTCATAAATAAAAGCCATGGTTTTCATAAATAAATGCCATTGCCTTCATGCTCCATTGATAGAGGTAAAGGTGACAGCAGTTTCATGATTTACTAAACAGGCCTCATTTCACAGGTGGGGAGTAGAAATCAGATTGCATAAGCTATTCACAGAGTGGCTTCTAGTTAGGTATGCCAAGCAAGAAGGATAATTCTCTCTCCAATGACTGTATGGGGAACTTAAATATACTTCAGCACCAAAAGTAGTCATATAGTATTTAAAAAATTATTTAGAATGAACTGTTTTATAACCGATTTTTAAAGTATAATTCCTTGGAACAATATAATTTTTTAAATTAAGCATAAGACTGGTGATTTATAAGATCTAGATTTTACCTTGGTTAAAGCCTGTCAAGACTCTACTTTAAGACTGCAGTACAGATGGACAAAATCAGAGACCATGAAATAATGATTTGGAATATGATACAGCCAAACAATCCTAGAAAATGATCTAAGTTTTGGCACTGAAATGGTGATTGCTCTGCCAGTCTTAAAGAAAAAATATTTTTAATCCCAGATTGGGATTTCAATATGTTCATAATTTGCTGGGTCCATCAAGGGAATAAAATGTTTGAGACGTTGTTTACTCTGTGAGCTTTAGAATAGTGTTTTTGGTCGAAAATCCATAGTGTTTCAAAGCAAGAAATAAAGAAAAACCGATTACTTCAGGTCAATTCTGCAGGAGAAGAAGGAAAATAAAGCCTGATTTCTAAAGAAACAAGCTGAAACCATTAAACAAAATATTTGATTATACTCATTGTTTAGATGCAAAGCTGTGAACGTTATAAGTTTATTGACAGTGCAGGTGATCATATACTCTCTGTGGCCCATGCAGAGAAGCACTAAGAGGAATACTCATCCATTCACAGAGGTGAATGATAAAAAGGACTAACAGGAGTACAAAATATAATTCCAACCCCATTTATTGGACAAATATTTTAATGCAAAACTAGTTCTGTCTTGGGGGTAAAAAAAGGTATACAGATGGTTTTAAATAATTTGTAGTGGAATGCTGTTCCATCAACTTCAGTGAGAGGCAGCTCATACAGAGTACGATTTTAGGAAGTATATATTTCTGCTTTCCAACTACTCCCACAAATGTCAGTGAATCTAAAGATCACACAGTATGCATTAGTAACTTGTCCTTCTCAATAGTTGTCCTGCCATATGTAATTTTCTAACTTTTTCAATAAAGATTTGTTTATATTTATTATTCTGTATTTATTGAGATAATAACAGAAAGTACTAGAGTGAACCAAAAATCAGTCACTTAAGGATCCCCAGCAGAAATGTCCTTGCTCATTATTGCCTCATGTGTAACGATTGTATTTTGAGATATGTCAGTGAGACAATTTTCAGTTCCTCTGACGTATGACTGATTAATTCCATAATGTAATCTTATTAATAAAAGCATTATGTAGAATTAAAATGCCTGTATGTCAAAGGTGTGTCAAAGCTATAGAATTATCAATGTGCAATTCTGTCAAAAAAAACCCAAAATCCTACCAAGAAAATTGTGATTTTGCTTAATGAAGCCTTCCTTTCATGAAACCATGCTGGTTTTAAATCTTTATTGGTAGAGGGCAAAAATAGCCATTTGGCTATTTTATACAGGAGTAACACCAAACTGCTGTCCTCTGTTTTATCCTCTTTAATCTTTTTAGAGGATTAAGCATATGTTACTAAGCTTTTATCCCTTAGCATTGCTCCAGGTTGCTAAGACTTCTTAAAACTGAGGTGTGCAAAGAGCTTCCAAGGTAATTCCCTTACGACTCTTGACTAAAGTATCAGGGATTTTTAACTTAATGAGATGTAATCTTAACAGATACTGTATCTCTTCTTTCTTATTTGCATAAGCATATTGTATAAATGTATCCTCATTTTGTTTGAAAACAGAAATCATACAACTTGTAGCCTTTTCCCATACTGTTTTTCCAGTGACTTAAAACTTTCATTCTGTCAGTGACAAACTTTTAGTTTGCCATTTTATTAGTAAAAGAAACAGAAGGAAGAACAAGTGAAAAAGGCCAAACCAGGGGAAATACTGGTTTGAATTTTAACTTCTAACATGAGGACAATTTAGGATTTGTAATAATGAGTTGGACGCTGAAAATGTAATTCATTAATGACAGTCAACACGACTTTATGAAAGGTAGGTTTGATCTTTTCTGGTTTCTGAGAACAGATATCAACAATGAGGAAGCTTTATAGTAAAAATTAGAAGTAGGTATACCTCTTTTACATGAGATATCCCTTACGTACTGCTATTCTAGTCTTATTAAGATTCTAGTTACCCTGTCAAGTGTAACTAGCAAATGAAAAGAGAAAGGCATCTATGGAGAATGAATTATAACACCCCTTTCAGGTGGTGTCAGACTTCTTCTGTACAGTACTGCATGATTCTACCACAGGTCACCTAAGTACCAAAAATTATGTTGGGCAAATGACTAAGGAGCACAAATAGGTCATCTATATCAGATGGATATTGTACAGCATATGCTAGTGCAGGTCTTTTAATTATCACAAATAAGGATCACTGAAGAAAAAAGTAGTTGTGTTTTCTTTTTTTTTAATTTAACCGCTGAAAATAAATATTTATTGATAAACAAACAATATTACATAATATTAACTTGAATAAGACAAGCATAGAACTTGATATGATGCCTAAATCAATGAATTTTATGTTTTGCAGCATGAAGGTTCTCATTCGTTCAGGCACTTTTTCAAGCATATTTGGTAGTATAATTTTCTGTTCCTGAAGGACTTTGGAGCCTTCAACAGGTTTTTATGCCATCTGTTGCACATGACACGACATTCCTGCCTAAATCCTTCTTGATATTTATTTAGTGTTTGAAATCACCATTTATGGATGTAATAATTTTATTCTATAAAACCAGAATTATTGTATAAAATGTGTGAAATGCTAAATAAAAATGAAATGGCAAGTAGGACACCTTTGATTTGTGATACCAGGATCAGAAGGTAAAAATGAAAATAAATGCGGGCGCTATATATCATATATATTGTAGTTTTATAACATAAAAAGAACACCAGATTCAGATTGATATTATAATTGCAAGAGTATTTATTATTTTGCACTCCCAAGGACTACCAAATATTTTTGACATACATTGAAAGGGATCAAATTTTCTTTTACTTTTGTATGTCTCTAAGTAAACAAATAATAATGCTTCATCATTTACAACTCAATGTACTTCAAAACATTTGGGAAAGTAATGGGATTGAGGTAAACCTCTTCAGAACTTGGTTGATTAACACAGGAAACAGCAAAAGTAGTAACTGTAGAGTGACCTTTTTGTTACCTGATTTTTGCTTTCTGTTGAAGGAAAGGGTTTCAAGCACATAAATAAAATTGGGAGCCTAGACTTCAGAAACTACAGGGCACTTAGATAGTGAATGATACAGCTGAGTGCCTCAGATTCATCTTCTAGCATAGATGGCTTCATTTGGTTCTGTAGTAAGAATTAAAGAAACCCTAAAGTCTATATAAAAGATTTAAATTACTGACAGTGAATAAAATAGTGTATTTGTTACCTGTTCTTCATTTCATTTCCTTTTTTTTTTTTTCAAAGAAGGTTATGATAGGTCTGCATTGAGTTACATAAGTCACAGAAAATCATGATTTCATCTAAATCAAGGTATAGCACACTGCTCTCTGCAGAGCATGGTCACTTTTCTATCAACAGAAACCGTGTCTTCTGTTTTCCAGTGGCATATCCTGAGTACTTTGTGAACTTCAGTCAGTGTGACTTGCACAAAGCTCTATAATAGGGATGTAAACTTGATATGAATTTTAAGACCACTAGCCATAACAACATTACCTTGCTGTATCAGCTCAAAGGTTAAATGAAGAATAGATACAGAAGTCTTTTATGTATGAATCGGATTACCTAATTGTGATTAGATATATCATCAGATAGATCTGATAGACAGAAAATTGATCCATTATTCTTAATTCAAATTGTCTATCTGGCTCATAGAGGTATGTACCATAATTACTAACTAACAAGTATACAAAAATCACTGACTTGACCTCCACAATTTGGAAAACAAGACTTAAGAGTCAGACTGCTTAGTGCATTTTAGGATGGTTGAATGAGAAGATCAAATCTATGACTTTATAATTCCAGCTCTGGTCTCTGTGCAGGCATAAACAAACTATAGTGTCCAGTAGTGTTGCACTTAATTCTAGACTCATGTGTAAGCTTGCTGGCCACTTTCTGCATAAGAAAATGTAATACTGGGGTACAGATACTTGGTGGTAGAATCAATCTTTTGTTCATCCCAAGAACATGGAGTAGAAAGAGATGAAAAGCTCTCTAGCAGATCCTTAACAGTGAATATTCAGTTGAAGAAATCCTGAATAAAAATATATAAGGATTTTGAGACTTGTGATAGTACATAAAGTAAATTCATCAACTGATGGGAAGAAAAAACAACAAAAAATAATGTTAAAATATGTTCTATTACTTAAATATAATTATTTTTGCAGTGCAATAGAGCTCAACTCAGTTTATATGGAAAGCCAGTGTCATTCATTTTCTTGTGATCATAGTTTCTATCATGATGAAAAAGGATTTTTAAGAGCTACTTCATAATACCAGTATAATTCATAAGGAAATTTTACTAAGTATCTTTATAGCTAGTTACCCTTTTAATCTTAGAATAGATTAATATTCCATTTTCTGAATCACATTTAAAAATTAAAAACTACATACAATTCAGTGGAGCTGCTAGGTTCAACTGTTAGCTGTTTTATGAAAAATAATCTAATTACTAGATTTTATTTTAAATACAATACAGCACATTCAAAATATGAGGGTTTTTTTAGTGTCATCAGATTGAAGAACAAAGGTCACTACAGGATGTATGTGATCAGTTCTGCTTTCCTTGCTCAGACAAAATTTGCATTGATTTTCAAAGAACTGTGAAAGAAGGAAGGTGGGTTTATGGTAAGCAGTGTGATACGTAGCCCAACATACCAGGAAAGGTACATACATTGTGTCAGTCATTACCAGAGGAGCTCACACGCCCGTATGTCTAGTGTTTTGTATGATGGCACTGATGAACGTTTGGTCTGCATCTTTCCTTCTTTGGAGTTCCCACCTAGATGCTATTCCAATTTTTATACAAATCTTAGTTGAAATATTCATTGTTATTACTATAAGGACAGACAGCAATTACAAGAAAAAAGTTATAAATAAACATTTATTTGAAGAGATTTTGCCTACTGGCCTTTTTGTATAATGTTATTATTCCTTTCACACATGTTGAAATTCATGCAAATAGTTCCAGCAGGTAGCAATATCTTCTTAAGGTGCATTTCCAAGTACCTGACCTAATTAATAATGTTATCCTAAGTGAATCCAATGTTATTAGTGCATATAAAATTTCCTGCTTAAAAAATGTTAAGTAATTCTGATGTTTAAGTAGTCAATGAAAAAGGCAGAGGACAGAAAGTGGTTTCGTGTTGTTTCCTTTATCATGGTGCTTCAGGATGTATCTGCAAGTTTCTGAAGGACTTCACTTGCTGTTTTTCAAGGAAATCTGTTTCTAGTGAGAGGTAAAATAAGGGTGTAATAGTTCTTGTGTTGAACCCAGGATAAAATCTATTGATGTTTGTATTAGACAAACTGAAGGTAGATGTGTATTATGAGTAACTTTGGCAGAATCATTGCCAAAATCAAAATTGTATTCTCTATTGCCACTATTTACTTAGAAAGAGAATAAACACATCATCAGTATCAAGGCAGAAATTATTTAGATTTAAAAGATTATAGCCATGGAGTTACTGGTAAGAATCCTTCTAAACAGGTAAGACATGTATAACTCATATGACTTCAGAAGGTCCAAGAAAAATGTTGTGTGACAGAAAGTTAATTTTGTGTTATATGTAATTTTTAAAAAAAATTTCAGTGTTAACCAAAAAAATTGTGATCTCTCACTTTCTGTATGCACTGGTAGACATCAAACAAGTCAATAGACATGCAATTTGCAATTTGCTGATGCAATCAAACAAAAAATAACAGTAAACATAGAAAGACATGTTTTCCTATAATCTTATACTGCTCCATTATTATAAGAACTTCAAGTTTCTTATTGCAAGTATGAAAATGCTAGCAGGATATATGCTGTGATTTTTCCTGGTAAGATTTCAGAGACATGAGGCCTGTGGAACCTCCACCAGATCTTCTCCAATACCAGTAACATATCTGAGCTTCAGAAAGGGAAATTTTATTTCTCCTTATGCTGTGGAACCAATAGATATTTACTAATATTTAGACACTGGATTATACAATTTTTATTCGCAGTGTAAAAAACACAGTTGAATATATTTGTTGTGTATCAAAATGGCATCATATAGCCATGAATGTATGACTGTTTTCAAAAGTTATCTAGCTTCTTAAGTACTCCTGTTTTTGTGTGCTTAGTCTTCTATAAAAATATGATTGTCATAAAATGCTTTGCATCATATGTTCTTCATCCCTCACCTGACCTGTCTCATAAAATAAAACACAAAAAAATTTAGGCTTAGTTGGAGCAATTGTAGTTAATACCCTGTATTAATTAATGAACTATATTTCAAAGTGTTATCCACAGTGATCTGAATTCACATAGTTAAAATATGGATATTAGAACCGACAGAACATGGAGAATAAATTAACTTTAAACCAGCAATTAATGTGTTGTTATTGAAGGTAAAATAAAAAATTAACATGTTAGTAGCTATACACATGAAATCAAAAGTGGTAACGTTCTTAATAATTAAATTTAAGAGATTCATCCCACTTGGAATTAGACAATTCAAACTAATTCCTGGCTGTGATGAAAAAAAAGTTAGACTCTTGGGGAAAAAAAATTGTTCCACTCTTTTAAAGAGTCTCAGAGGCTGAAAAGAGAAACAGAAGGAGAGTGGAGAAGCCATCACAGAAGACAGGGAGGAATTAAGTTCAGTAGCAGAAGTATTTTGTCCAAGCCAGTTAAAACAATATGTGGATAACCTGAAAATTCAGCAGGAAAATCAAAATTATTTTTAGATGGCAAAGATAAAACCCAGAAAGTAAAAATAGCTAGATGTATAGAAAATGCAAAAAAATCTCCTTGAAAATATTGTATATATCTTTGTAAAATATGTCTTTTTGTATGGCTGCAGCATTCAAGACTTAAAAATTCTACTTTCCTACTTGTGGGATTTCTGGCCTGTTTAATAGATTTCACTTTGTGTGGTGAAATTCCTTGTTACACAGGTAGTACTTTCAGGCTATATAATGGTACAATCTGTGGAATGAAATTCTAGCTCCGCTGAAGAGAGGGGAAGAATTGTCTCCTGGTGAGCTTGATTGGTGCAGACTTCAACTTTCTGTCTGTAGAGCCTTCATTTAATTCCCTCTCTTTTTGTAGGTATTTTTTGAAAAGGCGGTATTGTCCTTATCATAGGAGCGCTTGGTGTGAAAACTACATTGTTCTAGAAATAGATGCCAAAGACAGGGTGTCACAGAGATCCTTATGCAGAATAAAGTTCTTCCTTATTTCCCTTTGCCTTCAAAAAAGGAAAAAGGTTCCCCTTGTAGAGGAGACTTGCTGCTCTTCCTTTGCAAACATGTCCTATCCTCCTCAAGATGATTTCTTTCCAAACCTTTTGAAGATGTACCTGAAGGCTATAGAACATTCTCATTAGAACCTAAAAGGTCTAACAGTGAGTCATAGGCCTTATTGTCTTGTCTCAGAGTGACAAATACAGAATTTATCTTAAAAGAGTCTTACAGTGTTTCCAATGTTCCCTGTTGTTTGCATAATTTTACAAGACTGGAATTTTAAAATGCAATACTTACATGTAGTCAGGTTTGCACAGAATAACTATGATAGGATTATTCTGTGTAAAAAGAATTACCAGAATTAAGCTCTGATATAGAACAAAAGTTCTGAATCAGACCCCATATTGCTGATTTATTTGGACTCATTAGTTGTGTTAGGTAATGTAATATCTAGAAGCATTTTACAGGTCTGATAGCTCATCATTAGGGTTAATTGAATTCAAAGGCTTTTTGTAAAGTCTGGAGTCAAGTATTTTCAAAACTTAAACCACTACACCTTTATTATATTGGTGTGGCCTTAGAAGATGGGTGTTTGTAATGCTATTGCAAATATATGTTTTTATAATAAGGATAATTACCAGGAGAATTGATACAGATGGGAGCTATTTATATAACCATCAGAAGAACATACTACAACTGTTCTATTAATTAGTATAATTATTTCTAGTATAGAAGTAATAAACATGATTTTTTTCCTCCTCCAGTCCCAAATAATAAGCTAAAAACAGCTATTTGAGAATTATACCCATTACCATTTTTAAAGATTTCTTTCTTGTCTTTTTTTTTTGCACTTTTCAAATCATATTAGTTCTATATACCAATAATATATTCCATATATAGTAAAATGTATTCTATATTTTGCATGTATTCTTTATACATGTTTAATTAATGTCTGAAAACCACTTTCATGTCTCACAGGCACTACCTACTCATAAGGGCAATAGGCAACTACATTAAAAATATCATGGAACGGTTTAGGTTGGAAGGGACCTTGAAGAGCATCTAGTTCCAACCCCCACTTCACTGAGCAGGGACACCTTTCACTAGACCAGGTTACTGCACAGTCCTGTAGGAAGTTCCTCTGCAGCTGTCTTTAGGTCCCAGTTTAGGTACTGGCTGGTGGCTTTAAGGTCTCCCTGGAGCATTCGCTTCTCCAGGCTGAACAACCTCAGCCCGTCTTCACAGGAGAGGTGCTCCAGCCTTTGGACCATCTTCATGGCCCTACTTTGGATTCATTCCAACAGCTTCCCATCCTTCTTACGCTGGGGCCCTACAAAGCTGGACACCATACTGCAGGTGGGGTCCCATGAGAGCTAAGTGGTGTGGCAGAATCACCTCCCTCAACCTGCTGTTCACATTAGTTTTGATCTACATTCCAAACCTTTTCTTTTTTGATGTTTAGAATTTTCCAAGCTGTAGAACTACTAAGCTATCAAAGGTTCAGAGGTAGGAAGGTAAGTGCTAAAGTGGCAGATGTGCAAGCCATTCATATTAGTAAGAATGAAGTCTTACATTTACCCTATCCTTGTTCTTTCTTTGTAGCGAGACTTAATTTAGCAACTGTAGAAAATTATTCAAGCATTCACTTTTTTCCTTAACATCAGGCTAGATTTAGCAATGCATGTTCCTTGTCTTGTTATTAGTGTGCTTATCAATATGCCTTCTCTGAAATTTTCTTTGTGGGATACGGAGTGGATAACCTCAACAACATAAAACTATTTTCTGCTTTATATGCTAATACACAAGTGCCTTTTCTCATATATTCTGTCTGACCTGAGTCTTTTTCTAGCTGTTTTGCTCCAAACTATTGCTTCTGCACTTCCTGTTTTTAGCTGTCTTTGTCTTTCCATTCAAATCTAGTTTCTTATGTTCTGTTTAATTAATGTAACCTACAGCCATGTCTAATTGTTTGCTTGGTACCTTACCACTCAGCATGTTGCCTTATGCTGAGCTGGCACAATATACTCTCTAGCTCTGTGTATGAGTGCAGGATTCTAAGGAATAAACACTGACATTTTGTACTCTGACATTATATAATCATTCCTGAAGATGGAAGGATACACTTTTAGCAGCTTCTGACACATTTATAGTCAATTGTCTATATATCCTGGTCCGCTTCTTCTTGAAAACAGGAGACTGTATTTGCTCTGCCTGAAAAGTTGCCCAACTAAGGCGCTACCATATTTGAACAGTACATGTCAGGCCTACGGAGAGATTTGGATTTCTTTCCTCATCTTCTTAGGCTACTCTACAGCTAAGAAAGATGACTATTGACTTCTCAAGGCTCCTTCTGAAGATTGCAATAGGCCTTCAGGGTCTATTGTACTACCATTAGGAGCAAGGCTCTTTGATTTGGCCAGTTCAAGCAAGAACTTTCAGCTTTCTTGCAGTGGTCACTCGAAAATCTTAATCTTTGAATTGTATTGGAGTTTAAGCATACACAGCATTGAACTATGAATTTTCTGAACAGAGATCAGAACTCGTATTTTACTGTTTAAAACACTTTTCACACTAAAGTAAAAACAGTTATTTAACTCTGGTACTTCTAGGAAATCCATTGTATGAAGTTTAGTGGGTCATGTTTTTCCAGTCAGAAGCTGTTGGTGTTTACCTCTACATTTTTGCATGCTAGAAGATGTTTTAAACATGTGTCTCATTATTTTTGTGACACTTATTCCCAAATGCTGTTTTGTTGAATGAGTAGATGAAGCAATAGCTACCCCAAAGGCTGTACATGAGACAGCCATTCACTTCTGCTATAGTCTGATCCAATAGATTTCAATTAACCTAACCCTTACCGTAAAGTCCTCAGGTATCTGCCCTCAGTGCACTTGAAACCTTATGTCTGCTCAACTCTTTTTCCCCATTTAACCAGTGAAGACTTTTTTGTCATTATTGCTGTTATTAATTAGACACCCATCTGTGATTTCTTAACTCTTTTACTAAACTTATTTTATTTGAACCAATGAAGCACAACTCTCCTTCTATTCAATTAGTTGATTTTAATTGATCTAACTGATGCAAGTTCCTAACCAGTTAGCTAATTTCTTCAATTAATGAAGCCAGCTGTCTCACAGTCATGTTATTGATCATTTTCAGGCCCAAGCATCTGTTATTCCAGGCATTTTAATGGTAATTTCCAATTGCCAGAGATATCATTACACACAGTCATTGCACTGTCTTTTTATTAATTTAATTAATCCAAGGTATTTTCACTTCCCTTATCACCCTAACACTCTAGCCTGCTATCTTTAAAAAGAAGCCTTTCATAGCTAGAAAGTATAAAAGTGCTGCTTCTCATTTCTCAATACTTTTTTTCAGAACAAATTGCTGACATAATGCCTAAAACCCCCTTTGCTTAGTAGCATTTCAGTTTTAAATTAATGTTTCACTCTTTTTTTCCTTCCAGTTTTTACAGTTTTACTTATTAAACTACATTTTTTTCAGGATAGTCACTGTCCCAGTAATATATTTGGATAACAGCACGTATTGTTTAATTACTACTAATGTTCAAAACATTCTGAGGAATAATGTTCTACTAGTTGGAACTAGAAGACAAGAACACAGACATCTTCTGCTCACGAAGATCAATTATTTTAATCAGTGGGCCATAAAAGAGGATAGAAAAGCCAAGTTTATGCTTAATATCTTTCAGCATTTTGAGACCAAGACTACTTCACTGTAAATCTATGTTAGTCAGTATTCTCTTATCCAAAGAATGAAAAAGGAACTGCAAGAGCAGATTAAATTATTATGAATGCTCAACCTCACTTACAAAGTCAAAAGGATAAAACAGAGAAATGGAATGCTGTGTGAATCTGGTATCTTGCATATAGTTATTTTTCAGGATAGTTATATCAAGAGCATTATGGTCTTGCATTTTCTGAATGTTCAGGATTAATATAGGATTAAAGTTGCCACTACTTATTAGAATAACGTAAAACCAAAATCTTCTTTCAGCAGCCACTCGAGTATTGAAAGCAAAGATTAGACTTAGACTCTACATGTTACTTAAGAACACATAGTATTTTAATTACCTGAATAAACCTTGTAAACTGCCTGGGACTGCAAAGATACTAGAATTAAACACATTCACTAACTACCATCTAAATCAGAACTTGAGAGCAGTGTCCCAAGAACAGAGTGGAGAACTTGCAAACTTTATTTAACCAATCACTGGTTATCCAGAATTTCCCAAATAGATCACTAGATTCATTCCATCAGGTAGTCAAGTATATAGCTATCTGGTTTATTTGATGCTATTTAAATCTTTTAGGTAACAGAGGATATAATGGAGAAAAAAAGGGACACTCAATTCTTTTCTCATTAAGCAATACAGAACAAAGATTGCTGCATTTTTAGTAATGTCACTGCTGTCAGAAGAATTACACTGCAAATGTCTTATTTCTATCAAAGAAAAAGAGCAGGAAGTTCCCAGAATCAAAAATAAGCTACATTTTTTTCACAAAAAGAGCAAAATGTTGTATTTAATAGTTACTGACCAGTGCTTACTGCTGCAGACAGGTACATACTAGATGACCTGTGGATTTTTAATGCCTTTTTTCATCCTATTTAATCTTCTGATCCATTGTGATAATCCATCAAGGTGCGGAGTACTCTTTGGCATATGCTGAGTACTCTAAGCATTATCACAGTACAAATGGGTCCTTCCTTCCTCAGTACTTAGCAGATTTGAGCTTTTGCACTTGAGGACATCCCAAGTCACATCACTGACACTGTACCTTTCACTGCAGCCTTTAGAAGAGTCACTGCCAGACACCACCCTCCTTCAAGATAATAGAATGACCAATGAACTCTCAATTTCAGGCACAGTCTACTTATAACAACTTTGCCATAAAACCAAGTAAACAGAGACATTTGCTGCTCCATTCTTTCCCACAAGATGAAAGGGAAAAAAAGGAAAAATTAGTGAAAATATTTATTGTGCTTAGTTTTCAAATTTTGTCTTTTCTTTTATTCTTCCTTTTGTGGCTTTCCACTTTCATCAATTTGAATACAAATTTTAGCTCTGAATAAAATGGAAAGTCTTAAATACTTTTAAAAAATTCTCCATTCTCTGAGCATACATTAAAAAGTATGCACCTGTGTCTGAAATCTGGCACTGTGATACTGCATCTCAAAAGTTAAAGAATTCTTCAACTGAAAACAAAAATTGGAAATGATAATAATCCTTTAGCACTCTTCTTGTAAACTGCAATTTCAAATGAGATGTGTCAAGGGTCAAACTCTCATGTAATGATTTGTGCGGAAGCCTGTTTGTAAAAGAAATTGTGAACACTTCAGCAAAATCCCCTTGTTTAATCATTACTGTAAATGCCTCGTGCTGATGCTCTGTGTCTGAATGCAATGTGATATCCCCTAAGTATAAGCTAATACTATTCTTCCAGTTCCATAGTTGCAGTTGACCCTATTAGAGAGCTGTTCATGATTAATTCTATTAACATTCATTACTGTTAAAGAGGACGAGGATGATCCTATGAACTGAATATGTCAGTAGCATGCAGCCTTCAATCTTACACTTCATAAGGTAAGACATTAAAATACAGATGAAGATTCAAACAGAGACTGGTCTTATTAATTGATTAAGATATAATTATGCAATAATTCTTAACATAAATATGCAATACTACTGAATATTTACACATTACATTTCACTGATATGTTAAAAAAGATAATAGACAGCTGAATATTTTCCAGGTAAGTGCATAACAGTGTAGTTATAAAATAGGTAAATGTATTAGTGTTCAGTGTCTATTTGCAATGAATATCTATTTCTGATTCACATGTTAGCCTCCATGTTGTGTCTTTCAGTGAATCCAAATGCCTAGTGAAGCACAAGACATTTGTCTTGCAAATTTTAAATTTCTGGTGTATAGGTCACTCAGGTTGACCGATGCTATTTTCTTACTCTTTAAGTCACTTCTCTGACATTCTGAATCAGCAGACAGCATTGCCTTGGGTAGAAAGCTCTTCAATATTTGATGATATATAACAGTAAACACGTTAGATAACAAACTTGTTAAAACCTTGTGGTTAACCTTTCCTGTTAACAACAATACTGTAAAGCCTCTATGGCCACAGGAATAGCATAGCCTTTGCTGACACTGAAACAGGCCATGTTATTGCTGAAGGCATCTGACCTAACAAAGCTTCATTGGAAATAACAGAAAAACTAGGATGTTGAATAAAAACTGTGTTTGTGTATTGTTTTATGGAGGATATTATATCTAAAAGGTCTTAGCAGCATGTGAGAGTGTTCTGTGTTTCCTTTTCTTTCCTTGCACCAGTTTCAGTATTGTCAAACACAAATAATTCCATGCCTGTGTTTGAAAACATTTTGCAATGAATACTCTTCAATAAAAATGAAACAGAAACTAACAAAAAATGCAAAATTTGTTCCCTCCAAAACAAGGTAAAAAAATCAAAACACTGATATTCTTTTCAATGAAGTGGTCTCCTCACTGTGCAATAGTAAAACATCTTTTGTATTAGTTACTAGTACTTGAATTTTCTGAGCAACAACAAAAGAATAAAATATGCCAAAATACAACAAATGAAGAAAAAGGCTACTTTTTCTTCACAAGAAAGTCTTTAACATTTGCAAACAACTGAAAATTCAGAAGTTATTCTAAGTTGACTCATAACTGCTGTGTAACCCTTAAAATGCATTATGCAGAAAATCTAACAAAGCAATTACATGCTTAAAAAAAATCAAATTTTAATTTCCATTTTATATGAATTCCATTGTGCCATTTGTAAACTGCTTCGTGTTTCTGTTCACAAATTTTCCATTTATTTTTTTTCTGGAAAATTTTCATAGAATGAACTTAATACAGTTGTAATTGTTTGTAGAATCTGAATTCTGAATACCAAAATGGAAAATATGTACAGTAGAATAAGTTGTATGTGTTGTAACAATGGAAAAGGAACAAGGTATGTTGTTTAAATAGTGTAATGATAGGAGTAATGTTTATTGTTTCACAAAACAAAATGTTAAGGAAGAACAGAACACAGTCAAGCAATTTCTCCTGATTTCACAGCTGGAGTTGATGCTGGTAAATTGTTTAATACTTAATCAAAATTTGTAAGTTTGCATTTAATTAAAGAACTCCAAACAGCTATTCAGAGTTGAATCTAATGAGTGTTTCTTTCAGAATGTTCACCCAAATGCATGGGAAAACTTATTGCAAGACCCTCGCTAGTTTCCTATATTGACACTGAAAAAAAAGAACACTTTTACAAGCTTCTGAGTTTTCATTCCTTTTTACTTCTCCCTTTTCTTATTTTTAGCATTTCTTCTAGAAGTCAATATATCATGTTGTCCTAGAAAATATGTGAGTACTCTTTATACCTCACCTGTTGTCTGCCTGAATGTAACGTAAGCACATTTATACTCTTCTGGCAAAGCTTGTTGAAATACTGCAAGCAGCTCTCATCCATTTTGGAGAAAAAAACATGAAAGCTGGTACGAAAACACCACTGTAAGACTTCTAAATCTGTTTCTTTCCTCCTACTTTGATCTCTGATAACATTCTGTCCATTATTAAGATCACAGAAGATTATGGCAAGGGATTTCAGAATATTTGGAAGGAAAAAAAAAGTAGATTTTGAAGAGTACTTTTTTCCTTAATTGAAAAACTGACACACAAAACTATTTTTTTTCTAATTTAGTGTTGATTCCAATTAATCCTGAACAAACCAATAGGAAGCGCATTAATGGATAAATGTATAGAGCAGTTACTCACATAAGTATCTCAACTATGCACCTCACAGTATGAGCAATTCCATGTTGTTTTAAGATTTGAGTTGCTAACATGAAGACTAATGTTAAACGTTATTTTTCTGAGGAATTTGTTGCTGAAGAATTTTTTAGTCTAGGAAGTCAATTTCACTGAGTTTTGTATTTTCAGAATGTTATAACTGGACATGCTTATCAAATTATCATTTCCCCCTGCAAATTCTGATGGACATGAGATCTCTGCTATGGGTTTAATTCATCAGTTTTAACTTTACTGAACGTAAAATGTCCTTGGGTGTAGAACTTTTAATTTCTGGCACTAAATGTATTGTAGGCTGCAGTTTCAGTTGATTCTCTTCACTTTTTAATGACTGGTTTTAAACCTTGTTGAATAAATCTAAGTACAACGTAATGAAAATGACCATACTGATGATTTTTCAGTTAAGTAGTAAAAGTATAAACTAAACCACATGCATGTGTGGAAAGATAAAATCCATATTCAGAGTTAAATATATGAACCTGTTTCCTTAGGAAGTTTAGTAATTAAAACCTTCTAGGGCTAGAACTGACAAAAGAACTAGAGGGATCTCAGGGACATAGTTCTAATCCTGTAATCTTGAAAATGTCTACTGTCAAAAAAATTGCCTAACAGTGGAGGTGTATGAACTATACAACATTGGTGATATTTTAGAGTACCTAAGGTGCTAAAAGGTTCTCCTTCTGTGTTTGCACAGCACTAATTTCATGCTGACAAGACTAGGAAACTACTGTTTGTCTCAAACCAAAATGTGTTCTCTGTGTTAGAAAGATGTCCCATTAGGACTCAGATTCAAGTCAGCATTTTCTGAAATTGCCAGATATTTGTTTTTTGGATAGACACATAAAGCAAGCATCTCTGGTCATCTGTTTTCTTGAAGTGAATAGCTACTCAGTGGTATCAAAGACATAAAAGACTTCCAAATATCAGTCTCTCATATTTCTGTAACAATAGAGAATAAGGGAAAAAAAAAAACAACCAGAAACAAAACCCCCCAATAACTAAAGCCAAAGCAAATCCAGTCCCTTTGTTTGAAATACTCTTGAAACATGTGACTATTCAAAATCAAATGTTCCTCATCTGCTATTTCCCTTGAAAAATGACAATTTTATGTGTCTGGGATTAGTTTCATGAAGAACTCCTGTGTTAACATGCTGTGTGATTATCAGGTATCTTGTGTGACTCTGTTGAAGTACGTATGGATCAAAAACAGCAACATTACTCTTCAGCACTCTGAGTTTTTTGGGGGATATATTTTTTGTTTCTTTGGCTTTTGTCCACAACAATCTTTCTTCCACTTTTGACATTTCTACTTACCATCCCATTTTGTCCCAGACAAAAGATCTTTACACTGTGCTTCACTTTTCTTTTTTATTTCTCTTTTGCACAGTATAACCTCCAGTTACTTCTGATAAAGAGAAAAACCCATTTGTGTCTCATCTTGCATGGTCTTATTTCTTCTGTTCTTACATTTCATCTTCAATCAGTGTAATACTTCTGTTATAATGATTTTGGTTATTTTAATTTCAGGATATCTGTTTTAAACTGATTTATCCTCCTATAAAATCAATGGAGGACATTATTTTTCTAATATGGAAGTCAGCTTCTGCTAAATATTAAAGAAAATAATTTTAAGGTTTAGAGATCTTTTAATTGGAAAATAAATCTGCTGCAAAAGAAGTGTATTTGACAATGCTGAAAGTTCAGTGGATTAGAAATGTCACTCACAAGATCCATTTGGAAGACCTGCATTTCATGTTTGGTTCCCTGACTAGCAGGAATTGGGAGTTTTCCATATGTTAATCAAAAAACTTTGTTGGTGGCCTTGGACAGAAGTTGAACCTCTTCTGTGACAGAAGAATAGAAATGATCACAGGAAACCCTAATATGTATGTAATGCAGGGGAACAAGGTCTTCCAGTAGTGATGCACAGATGGAAAAGGAATTTCCTGAGGAAAATCAACACATGCATTTGCCTGCATCTTTCTGATTTAAAATAGAAGAAACAAACAGAATCCCAAAGAAAATTCTCAAACCAGTTTTAAGTGACAATTCTGAAAATAATCTGAACAAATTTAGGTTCCCTTTACAGGAGAAATAAGTTTAAATATATCATGATGAACTTTCTAAGCTATACATTTCTTTTGAAGAACCATAATATTTTATTTGGCTTCTTTAGATATGCTACTTAAAGCTGGTAGATCTCTATATAATTATTAAAGCTCTAATCATAAACAGAAGCATGAAAAATTGAAGATGTGGTTTTAGTTAAAAGGTTTTTTACTTCCCAGCGAAGGACGGTTTGTCATATTTATGTAGAAATGGATGCAGCTGAAATAGATATGTTAAATATGTTAGATGGCTTTTTCCTGCTTCCTCCATAGTTCTACTTAGGGAAACTGGGCAACTTCAATATATTTGTGCCTCAGCCCTTCACCAATGAAATGAGGTCTTTTATATACTGTGGAGTAGAAATACGTCCTATCACTTATATGCATAAATCACAAACTGTTTCCAGTCACTTGAAGTACCTTTCTGCAGGAATAAAGGTATTTGAACCCACAAAAATTATCTGTCAGTCACTTCATAACCACAGATGTCTTGTTTCAATGCAAAACATTTCTTGAGGTTTTATTCCTGAGAGCATTTAAAAGGTGACTGTCCACTCATCTTTTCCAATTGCAGTCTTCTCTTATTTTTTTTTCAGTAATTTAAGAGCGAGTCCACTCTATTATTTATTAATGGAGTAAGAAAATATTAGAAGCAAACTAAAGGATATTTTATTTTAGTATCTCTCTCCTTTTTCTATTGGAACAAAAAGTGTGGAAATACACTTAGCTTTGCAATATACACTCCTTTGTTTGTTTGTTTGTTTGTTTTTATCTAAAATTGGAAAAATTAAACTGGTTATTTATTATAATAACTGGTGCTATAATAAACCAGGTACTCATATCCACACTAAATTTTTGCAGTGAACAACTGAAAACAAGTTATTTAGATTTTCTTTTCATGAGTAATTCTTTTATTTTTCCTTAAGTACAAAGCAACACTTGATAATGATTTAAAGCATGGCCACCAAAAATCCCCAATTTTTATTTGAGAGAAATATAATTCTGGAACTCACATGGCTGGAAATTTCACTGTGTTCTTCACATTGAATAATAGACAAAATTTATTTTTCTTGACACTATTGACTTCTAAAAATACTATTGGGATTCTTTAATATAATTTTTCTATACAGACCCTACACCAGTAAGAATCTTTCCTTTCTTGTTATCTCTTTATACTCACTTGCCCTTGCCATGTTGCTTGTTTGAAGTAGATACACAAGGTAAGAGCTAAAATAGCTCTCTGGGATATCTTTATCTATATTTCATGATAGCTCAGAATCCAGCATTTGTTGTATAGCTGGGCTGATCAGTTGTGCTTTGTTGAGATCCAGACTATTCAGGATATTTTGCTAATAGCATCTGAGTTAACAATGTAGTATTGGCTTATATATATCTGCAGTATGCAATTGCTTGTGGTAGAGTACAAGGATATCCTCAATGCTGGCTGGTGCATGGAATAAAATTAGTAAATCCTAATACTAGTCATTGTAAAGGCAATAGAGTGGAAGGCAACAATATTCTGATTTTAACAATTAATATAGGATTAGAATAATTCTGTACAAAAAAATAAAAAATAATGACTGTCTTTACTACACATATCTACATGTAATTTGAGAATGCTAATGCAGTTATAGAAGAAAAAGGTAAATAAAAGAAGATAGGTTGATTTCCAGTTCATTAGAAACTCTGTAGTGAAAAATCAATATTTGCTAAATGGAGGACAGAAGTAAAGGAAAAATCTGTCACAAAACATCTCACTAAAAAAAACTTCATTAGCACTTGAAAACACAGTCAACTAGTACAGTAAAGTCATATGAAATTTAGCAGAAACTGATGTTTTTCTGCAGAGCTTTAAAAGCCACCATCAGTTTTCATGATACAGTAAACTTTCAGTGATTTTCAGGGTACTACACCAGAATTATCAGTATGTCTTTGGTATATAAAGGGGCAGGAAGTAGAAAGCAGCTCTTTGAACCAGTTTGATTCCACCATAAAAATTTGATTCCCAGACCTGGGACATGGCCTTTTTCAAGACTGTGAACACCTCCATGGCAGGAGGGTTCTTCCTTTTTATCTTCTGATATAAAAGCAAGAAAATAGCAATAGCTTGGCAGGGCTTTATGCACGTCAAAATTTTCTCTGTAGAGAAACTAATTTGAAAGGCATCGGTGGCAAAAGTCCAATTCATTCCACTGAATTAACAATTTTATCCTTAAAATTCAGTCTAAAGTTAAATACCTTCAGGGTTTTGCCTTGTTTTGTTTTGTTTCGACTTGTTTTAAGTCAGACCACATTAAATAGAAGCTGGATGTCATAAAGCTATGCCCTAAAGCTAACCAGAAGATGGTGGCTGAATGAGGAAATTTCTGGGTGAGATTTTATTGTCTTGATAGCATAGATCAGGACATACCCAGAAGACTACTTTTTTGACTTAGGAAAACTGCAGACTACTTGTGCTGGATTTTATTAAGTTTTTACAGTACAATCTTCTGATGGATTTCTTGAAATGTGTTGATTTATCATCATTAACAAAAAACTAGAGTTATCTTTCAGAATCAAAGCAAGGAATTAGTTTTCACTCAATTACTGCTGGCAGACTATCATTTGTCATATTAATAGTATTATTTTCAAGTAATGCCAGGTAATGTGGTTTAAATGATTACTATTTTAAAAAACAGCAGCAGTTTCCATACATGAGGAATGCAAGTCATGAGTAAATGAATGAAACGGTAAACCTTGAAGCATAAATCTAGAAAAAAATAGCATCAACAGCTGCACATGAATGATCAGGGCATACATTTTGGAATCTGAGAAAGACATAATCTATGTATTGAAATGTCAGTAGTTGTAAGCTTCAGCATTAAATATTAAATTAAATGCAAATCAACTTATGATCCATCCAGACTGAATTTAAAATCAAGACATATTGATTGTCAAGGGCTGACCCATATGTTGTCTATCATCTAAAATTCTACAGACGTTTCAAATTCTGATTCTCATGGAAAGGTAGAAAAGCTGGAAACAGCACTCATCTCACATATCTTTAGCCACTGAATTGTGTCAGCTACTTATCTACCCTCCTTCCAAAGTAGACAGACCAATATAGGTACCTCTAGAGGATGATTCATATTTTCCTAAACTGTGTCTCTTTGGTAGGATGAGTGATCTCCCAGAGGTACCTTCTTGAGGGAGTAGAATAACCTAAACTGTGACATTAAACATGAAAAAAAATGACTAAATTTAACAGCAAAGTCTAGGTGAGATGAATCATACCTCAAGTGTAGTCACATTTTTAAAAATGCTTATTTTTACTTTTTTCTAAGTAATTCTAAAAAGGATTTGATAGTAACTGATAACATATTTCCAGTACATTAAATATAATTTTCTTTGCAATTTCAGATTTCCCTTGGGAATAGAGATCTTTGTATTTTAGCAGAAGCGTTTTGAGGCTGTTATTTACGGTCTCCTTAAAACACAGTTAGTGGATAAACTTGATCAATTTTTGAGTTGTTCTTCAGAGATGTCAAGGTTAACCCCAACTAACAACTATGCACCACACACCCACTCACTCATTCCCCCTGGTAGCTACTATGAAGAGAATTAGCTCTATCCCAGCCAAAATCAGCACACAGGACAAGACCCTAAAGGTTTTTCGAGACAAAGTTGGGATTAGTCAATTTTTTGAACCTAGTTTTCACCTAGTGGAAACCACTGAGATCAAGGGAAGTGTGTCTGTCCAGCAGATCAGAGATCTGGATCATAAGTCCTAGGTAGTGGCATCTCCATGTTTACATTTTAAGTGTAATGAAAGGAAGATGTCTTCTTTCTCAAGGAAACCTTACACTTTAAATATATTTGAGGAAGAGGTGACATATTTTGAATATTGTTTATGTCTTTATTTTTGAGATCATAGACTGTCATTTAAAATCAGGAAAAAAGAGGGAGTAAGAGCACAGCAATAACAAAAAGGTACTAGAGCAATTCTATAGTAGCTGGGGGATTATAAAACTGTGATTTGTTTGTCTGTTCTACAGATCTTTGACAGCCATAAAATAGCAAGCCAAGGAAAGGCAAAATTGCAGATTTTTCTGCAGTTCTTGGCATCCAAAGTAACTGAATAATTACTAAATGAGATATTGGGAGGAATATGCTCATTTTGAAAGAAAAAGAAAGAGATTCTTTCTTTATTATAATCATAACAAAGTTTGGAAAGATAAAAGACGTGAGAAATTTTAAAAATTGAATGGATAAAAGGAAATTTACAAAATTATGCTCAAGTTGAACTACTTTTTTTTTTCTTTTTTTAATTTCTTTTTAGCTAAACAGCCCTCTGGAAAATATAGGACAAACCCAGAAAACCTTCACTGTTTTTCTGTTTGTTTTGAGGGGGCATCTGTGACACACATGGAAAAAAATAATTTTTAATCTAACAAAGAGAGACTGTAGAAGATTCCACAACAGGACTCAGTGCTGTGTACAAGTTGAGAATGGGTTCATATTTTCTCTTTCTTTGCAGTGTCAACACTGGGGCTTATCTCTTACTTTAAGATAGGTAGCCAAATGAAGATAAACAATGCTACTTCATTTTTTTATCCTTAGTATGAGCAGTCTTCTTTTGTCAATTCTTTCTCCTCCTTTTTTCCATCCATTTTCATTAACTACTTGTCAATTGTTATTGGTTTCCTTTGTTCTTTACAGTGGTTCTTAGTGCAAGTTTTCTGTTTCCTGCTGATTTTGATTCAGTTTTCACACTGACAAATAAGACTTATACTGGACACATGAGACATGCCAAAAGTCTTCATCTGACACAAAAAACACACTTACAAACCATTTTTATAGCCCACTGTCCTTCATAGTGTCTCTTAAATGACTGGGAAAAGAAAAGAGGTCACAGAAATTTATCTTATATAGAGCTACATAATATCATTAAAACAAAATGTTACTGATGCTTGAGATGAATTATCAAATAAAGCACAAAAGCACAGTTTCAATCTCATCCTAAATGCTAAGCATCAATATTCAGATAGTAAATATAAATATATGAACAGCCAAACTAGTACTACTTCTTGGCTACTGCATCAAAGAAGAGCTTTAACACTCTACAGAAGGAATCAAAACAACTTTATCTGCCTGACCACTGAGTATCCAGTCTAATCTAGCTGTGCAAGCTCCATCTATAGTTGTTGGAGAGCAAGGAAACTTTACAGGGTAATTTATGTCCTAAATTAGGTATCTGAAGTAAATGGGATTACCTAGTCTCTTTGTCTTCACTGATTTTTTAAGGAGGTTTAAGTTGGTATCTTATAGTACATGTATTCAGTAATTTAAAATACATTGTCAAAATCATAGAAAGACTTTTTGTCAAACTCCAAAGAAGCAACTGCCTGCCTATGACCACTGAAGCACCATGGACTCCACCTTTCCCTGCCCCCAGTATACCTCAGGACTAGAATTTGGACTGTGATGGCAACTTGAGATATGACTATTGTCTAGTTGTCCCAGGTCTGAGAAGTAAACAAGGCTCAGTAGGTGGAGGAGAAGGGTTTTGGTTGTGTGATGGCAAAATCTCTCCACACAAAACAGAGGAGTAAACTGCCCCTTCTCTGGGAAGACCAGATGCACGCAAGACATTCATGTAAGAGGCAGCTGAGGAGTCATAAACCATCAAAGACCCCCAAGGACACCCCGACTCATTGCTGAGGCCTTCCCCTGTCCAGAAGACTGCATGTGATCCAAGTGAGGCAACAAATCCAGACTCTGCTGCAAGAGATTGCATCACTTTCCCCCACCAGGCAAGGTGGCTGGGCATCTCCTGAGTATGTATTAATCCATTGGACTTTAAGCTTTGTGGGACTCTCAGTACTGAGAAGACCAGAAGAAGAGGGCCCATGGGACACCATCGTTTCCACAGTGGTGATACATTTTCTATTTAATCTCTCTCTGTCGCTCTCTTCCCCATCCTCATCTCATTTTCCCTATTTCTTTCTATCTCTCTCACATTTACTATTAAATAAAAGCCATAGTATTGACTTTGGCATATAGTCTCATTTGCACCTTAATTCAGACAGAGGTATTTCTAATAATTTTAATAACTGGATCATAACAAACAGTTAAACAGCAAACAATTTTGCTTAATACTCTATGAGTTCTTTTTTTTTTTTTTTTGATTTTACCTCTTAGACCGGGGCTTATTTTGTTTAATTCCCATTTTCCTCTTGTCTCATTTTCTTTTAAAATTGATGACTTCACTCTTTACTGATGAAAAAAAATTCTCATGAGGAAAAAAATCAAAATCTCAAACTCAAGTTCAAACCACTCTTTGAACTATGTATTGGACATCAATTTTTATTGAATAATAGCTTCCCATATCCTTTATTTCAAGCTGTTAAGTACATTTTCTATTGGACAATTTAAAGAATTCTCATGATTGGTGTTGTTAAACAGCATTAGTAACCTGTCTCTCTCAAACCACACAGTTAAGCAAGTCTTTCTTCATGAAGACCTGCCTATTCCTTAACCTGGGAAAGAAAATAACTGTTTTTCTTCCATGCTCTACATTATCATCATCATCATCAT
>VXBX01009831.1:185686-197484 GCA_013400415.1 Scytalopus superciliaris | reverse complement strand
TCCCCACCCACTCCCCTCCCAGTGCAGCCAGCGGGCTGGAATTAGAGCCTGCCCTCCCCTTCTCTGGGCATCACAACAGATGGTGGGGATCTATAAACTCCTGTGGCTGAGGGGGAGCCTGCTCAGGGGCTGTTGCTCCTGAAGGATGTGAATGTTCCTCAGCTCTTGGTTGGGCTTTTCTTGCTCGCAACTTCTGTGTGAAAATGTGGGAGTGGAGCGGTTGAGTCTGGGCTGGATTTGACTGGATCCATCTGTGGTATTTTGGCTAACTCAAGAGTGGGACAGGCTTGTCATGAGCCCAGACATGTGGTGGTTATGTCTGAGGTGGGAGCAAGAGAGTGTGGGCACACAGGGTGCCACCCTGCTAAAATCACTCCCAGCTCGTGGGGGGCATCAGGCCCAGCATCGCTGGGTGAGGGAGGGGATTGTCCCGCTCTGCTCTGCACTGGGGCGGCCTCAGCTGCAATAGTGGGGCAGGGTGGGGGGCACAATGGGAGGGAGAGATTGAGCCATTGGAGAGTGGCCAAAGGAAGGACAGGGAGGAAGGGAAGGGTGTCAGTACACTGAGGGCACTTGGGGTGTTCGGCTGGAGAAGAGGACACTGAGGGGAGACCTCATTGCAGGTCCAAATTCCTCAGGAGGGGCAGGCACTGATCCCTGCTCTGTGGGGACCAGGGACACACCCAGGGAATGGCTGGAGTTGTGTCAGGGCAGGGTTAGGTTGGATCTCAGGCTCTTCCCCCAGAGGGTGGTGGGCACTGCCCAGGCTCCCCAGGGCAGTGGGCACAGCCCCAAGGCTGCCAGAGCTCCAGGAGGGTTTGGATGATGCTCTGAGGGACAGGGAGTGACTCTTGGGGATGGGGCTGTGCAGGGCTGAGGGTTGGACTGGATGATCCTTGTGGGTCCCTCCCAACTCAGCACATCCTGTGATTCCTGATGCTGAGACTCCTTCGTGCTTTTGGCTCTGCTCTGGCAAAAGAGACAATCAGATGTCACCTGGAGTTGTGCCAGGGGTTTCTGTGGGTAGTTCACCTCGGGAGGGCACCTGTGTCTGCTCAGTCCTGGTGTGCTGTGCCAGGGGCAGCTCCCATTGCAGGCTGTGCTCTCCTGTTCTCCCCCTGCCTCGGAAATACCAACGTGCATCACAGACATGAACAGCGAGAGATGTGTCAGCCTCGGTGCTGTGCTGATGTTTGCTTAATGAGAGTTGGCATCTGGAGCTGCTTATCCCTTTTCCTGGAGTATAGAACAACACTTGGACTGCAATGGGCTCTTCACCTCGGTCATGATCAGCTGTGAGGGGATGGCAGGGGGTGTGATGGGGGGAGGCTGTTCTTCCTCGTGGGATTAGAGGCTTTAAGCCCTGAGGAGCTCATTCCACCTGATTGCACATAGCAAAGCACCCGCCCTCAGTAGGACTGGGTAAGGACTCTCCATTCCACCTGCAGAGAGGGCTGGATTTGGGTTTCTTTCCACACTGCCCTGAGTCAGCAAGGAAGACAAGCTCATTCTGGCCAGGCAGGGGCTCTGGAGTGCTGGTTGAGGTGGTTGGAAGCACCATCACTTGGTGTTTGGGTAGGTGGGTGGGAGGTGGTGTTATTGGCAGGGTTGAGAACACCTATGGAGGGGAGGGGGAGAGCTCTTATATCAAGGAGAACTGGCCACCTGCTTCCCAGGGAGATGCTTCCTGTGGCCATGGCTTGAGTATGGGGAGCAGATGGGTGAAATGGGCAAGGAGTCTGTCTGGTGGCTCCTGCCAGCAGAACTATTCAGCTGGCAAATGGCATGAGGGAGTTCTGTGGGTCCATTAAAGCTCTTGCAAAACCTGCTGGGATTCGGGATGGGAGATGTTCAGGCTGGGACAGCCCTGAAGACTCAGTTTGTGCCACTGCAGGTGTGCCTGTGTCCTCTCTGTGTGGGTTAGCACTGCAGACCTTCTCCTGCTGTGCAGCACGGCCAGTCTGTCACGTTTGTCTGTCTCTGGGGTCCAGTGTCTACATCAGAGTTTGATTTCAACCTGCTGAGTATTGGCCAAGACTAACTGAAAATGTCTGTGGGGAGCTTGTCTGAGAGCCACGTGGCTCTTCTGAGCCACACTGCGGGCTGAGCTGGGGGGTGACTTTCTCCAGACAAGGCACTAACAGAGCTCAAATTACTGTCCTTGCTTTGGGAGGGTCAGGTGGCATCTCTGATGCCTCCAGACCTTGCTGTGTGGCTTTGCTGAGCCTTGTGTCTCTAACAAAGCCACCACTTGGGAGTGGTGTCTGGCTGCTGGGAAGCAAAATGCATATCAATGTTTTGGAGGTCCTGCTGCAGGACAAGTGTTAACGGGCAAAGTGCTTTTGCTGCAATCATCTGAAGCAGAGGCTGACCCTGGGACATGGGAGCAGGATCCCAGGGGTGGAGATGCATCCTGAGGTTGGCAGGGATGTCAGCTCAAGCAGCAAAGAGCTTGTTCACACTGCGCTGAGGGGTTCATCTCTCTGCTGCTGCTTCAAACAGTGCTGTACACCTTGTTTAGCTGGCTAATGGGGTTGTGCAGAACATGTCTCTCCTCTCAGGGACAGTGGGACATCAGGCTCCTTGGGGGGTGGGAGGCAGCAGAGCTGTCTGCTGCTTATCTCTCTCTGGACAGGGACACCCCAGTGTACAGGAGAACATCAAGGTCAAGGAACAACATCTGCCACCAAGGTCCCTGCTGTCAGCCAGAGTGCTGAGGCTGTTCCATGAATTGGGAGGGGATACTGCTGCTGTTGGGGGAAAACCAGAGAGAGAGAGAGAGAGCTGGAACTGCTGCTGGTAAGGGCTTCCACATTGCAAGGAAGCCAGGTTGAAGACTTCAAGGTGGGACTAGCACTGGGGTAGCAGGGAGTGTGCAGAAGTGCTGGGAGTAAGGGGGAAATGTGCTTTGGAAATGAAAAGTGACCTGATTCCTTCGCTCTGTTTTCACACCCTGTGTGTATTCACAGAAGGCACTGCTCCTGCACGGGGCATGAGGCAAGGCTGAGCCCCAGGTTTTGCTTTCTCCCAGTGCTTAGGTGTGTGCTGTCTCCCCACAGCCATCAAGGTGAGCTGCGTTGGATCCTGTGGGGTGTCCAACAAGATCAATGACACAGCATGGACCGTGGAGGAGCAGTACTTCAACAGCACTCTGTCTCTGGCAGACAAAGGTATGGCCCACAAGAACCTGGTGGAGGGAGAGCTGTGGCTCTGGGGTGGTTTACAGAAATGTGTCACCAAGACTTCAGCATCCTCTCACCATGAAATACCCCTTCAACAGGCTGCCTTGGCCTGTGCACAGGGGATTGGAGCCAGTGTTAGAGGCTACAAGAGCTTAGGAGGAGCAGTGCAGAGGAGCATCCTGAATAGCTGCAGAGCTTGGCAGCCACCCTGCAGACACTGCTGGCATTCTCTGTCCCTGGTGTGCCTGAAGCTGAGCTGTCAGCAGCAACTGCTGTGCTGTCTCAAGGCCCTGTGGGTTCACTCTGCCCCACTTCCCACATGTGTTAACTGTGGTGGTCACAAAACACTGCTTGAGGCTGGCCAGAGGAAGCCAGGAGTGGTTTTTGCACTGAAAGGGATATGGAGGTGTGACCTGTGCTCCAGGAGAAGTGCTGGAAGCACAGCAGGATCAGCCTGGGACAGTTACCCCCTGCACCACCCACAAGTGAGATGCCCAGAGATGGTGACAGGGTTGTATTATCCTGTGGGGTAAAGTGACACCAGCAGCCCCTGGGGGATCTGGGCCCAAATGAATGCTGTCTTTCTGCTGTTAAATAGGTCAGCCTTACCACAAATAATTCATGCTGTGCCCTGGCTCCTGCTGACATCAAGCAGTGCCAGTATTCACCTGCTGAAGGCAGTGGCTGTAGCAGGAACATGGCAAAAGCCTGGGGTTGCAGGAGCTCAGCCCTCTGATACTGTTTTATCTAATGACTGGAAATGGGTAAAACCAAACTGGCAGTTTCTGCTAACTCAGCACTGAGGGGAGAATGACCTCATCCTCACAGCAACTGGAGAGAGTGCTGCTTGCTCTGGGTCCTGGGAAGGGAGACAGCTGGCTGGCTCACCTCTTGGCTCGTGGCCCAGGGGCTGCAGGGGGAGGTAAAGTGCCTGGAGGGCAATGGGAATCATTCCTGCCTGCCTGTGGATGCAGGGCTGAGCACAGAGCCCAGCCATGAAGGTCAGGGTGACAAAATCCTAGAGACTTTCTGAGGTGCTGCAGAACACTGAGCTGAGATGAGCTGGGGGCTGGAGGCTGTGAATGAGTGTGGACTCGTGGAGAGGTTTAAACCTGCAGCTGCACTGGAAAATGCACCTTCTGTTTCTAGTATTCCATGATTCAAGGCAGAGCTGTGATGTTGTGGTCAATTCTGTCCTGGCAAAGCTGAGCAGGGGCAAAAGCCAGGCAGGAGGCTGGAGTGGGAAGAGACAAGTGTGCTGTTGGTTGGGTTTGCAGCCTCTGGAGGGCTTTGATAGGGACTTTGTCAGGCAATTCTTGTGAGGCTGCCCTTGGGAGCCATCCCCTTGAGCTAGCTGGGACCAGTGTGGACTGGGAAGGATGGAAGGAAAATGCACTCTCACAGGTATCAATTTGAAAGGCCTGAATTCCAAAGACAGCCAAAATTTGGTACTCCCAGTTCTTAAGCTGTTCATGGAAAACCCTAGTCATTTGATTGTTGATTTTTCTGGGACCCAGACTCATGTGTATTGCCCAGTGCAGTGCTGCTGTCACCCACTGTCACCTTGAGTGAGTGCCCAGGGCTGGGTGGCAGAGCTGGGCTGCTGGCAATGCATGGCTTACTTGAGGTGTAATGAATTGAAGGGAAAGTCTGTCCCTGTAGAGTCCTGCACTCAGAACTTTATTCTGGCACCGTTGTGGTGTCACTGCTGTCCTGCCTTGCAGAGCTGCAGTGTGGTTATGGGCAAAGCCTGGCCCAGGTGCCCGCAGTTGGTCTGGTACCATCATAGACCTCTGCCCTTCAGCTTTTTGTGTCCCAGTGGGCACAACCATGGGAGCTCTCAGCCCAATTCCCAGACAGGGAGAGGGCAGGCATGTGGGAATGCAGCCAAGGGCAGTGCTCACGGGGGTTTGCCCTTCATGCTCAGGAATTGTCCCTCACAGGCAGCGTTTGTGCCATGTTTGGAGCGGATGGGATGAGGATGGGATGAGGATGGGAAGGGGGGGGATGGTGTTGATGCTGCCTTTGAGCCCGAGTCCACCAGCAGGGATGGCTTTGAAGCTGCCCCCTTGCAATTGCTGCGCTGGCTGGGGGGCTGTGGGAACAAAAGCCGTGGGGCTGGCAGGGCTCCAGCCTGCGGCACAGGGACACGCACAACTGCGCTGCCACAGCCCTCCCTGTGACATTGAGGCGTGTCTGGGCTGGCAGAGCAGAGGGAAGCTGGGCTGCCTCTCCCTGTCCCTGTCTGTCTGTCTGTGTCCTCCTGGCAGGGGTTTGCTGGGGGAGCCTCAGGGCTGACTCAGCCGTGGCGTTTTTAGGCTTTCCAGGAATAGCTCTCAGCTGTCCTGGCCTTTCCTGAAGAGAACATGAAGGAGCTTCCAGACAGGCAGAGCGTCCCTCATGGATGTTCCCTGGGTGTCTCCTTGCAGGGCTGACACTGGGCTAGGAGGGGAAACTGAGGCAGGCTGGACTCCTGGCATGCTGAGCTCGCTGAAGGGTGATGGCAGGAGCCAGGGTGTGGGTGAATTCAGGGAGCTGGCAGTGTTTCCAAGCAGGCTTCCAAAGGAATATGGGGCCAGCATCAACAGCCACCAGTGACAGAACACCACAAGCAAAGGGCACTGCAGTGGTATTGGGTATGGCCCTGCCATGTGTGTAAAACCCCCAGGGTGAACCCCTGGCTGTTCCTGCGGGTGAGGGCTGGCTGTGCCCACCCTTCCTGCCCCTGGCATGAAAAGCAGAGCTCCCAAGGGAGGGCAGGACCATGGGAGGCCCCAGAGTCAGGCAAGGGGCTGCCTTCCTGCCCTGCTGCCAGAGTGTCTCATCCACACAGGGATGTCACCGCCCTACAGCACACATGGGAAAGGAATGGAGGAAGGGGAGGAATTCACTTCTGCCTTTTCCCTCCCTGCCTCTAATTTTTGAACAAGTGCATTAAAAAAAAAAGGGCAGGGGGGAGCAGCGTGTCCCTGCTGGGGGGAGCTGGCAGCCAGGCTGTGAGGCAGAGGGTGATGCCAGGCTTTCCAGTGGCACCACCCTTAGTGATCTTGCTGAAGTTTCATCCAGCCTGATAGCCTTGGCTTGGCTTGAGGAAGAATCCCAGATGTTCTCAAGGTCACAAAGACAACAGGGCTCTGTCTTGCCCATCCCTGGTGCTCTGGTGGTGCAGGGTGGCAGGCTCAGCCTGAAAAACAACCCGCCTCACGCTCTGCCTTCCCACATCCTGAGCAGTAGGGTTGAAAAACAGCGATGGGTGCTCTTTGAGGACACGTGGGGGGAAGGGGAGAGCAGGTTTGCAAAACTGTCGAGGCTTTGATTGCTCTTTAAGTCCCTTAAGAGCGACTCTCCACTTCTCCTCCCACACACCTTTGCATTGAAATAAGTGAGGGGGCAGCTTGTCCTAAGTGGCATCAGCCGTTGTTTGTATTACACAGCGGTTTGGGTTTTTTTCAAGGCTGTGCGTTGCATGAGAAAGGAGGCAGGCCCTGAAATAACCCAGATGCCCGCTTTGCAACGTAAGTCGCTTATTTTAAGGCACTTTCCCATCTCAGCCCTGCCTTGGAGCAGCACCTGGGGTGTGGAGGACCCTGCCGTGCCAACTGGAGCATCTCTAGGTTGGTGGCTGCAGGGCACCCTCCTCCTCCGAGCTCCAGGAGAGCCTGGCGTGGGGTCGAGCAGGAGCTGGAGGCAGCAGGCACCCGTGGGGAGCTGTGGGCTGTGCTGCAGCCTTGTAGTCACCCACAGGCCAAGGGTTTAATGAACTCGGGCTCTTTACATAAAAGCTGCTGGGAGGTGCAGAGTGTGCCAGCTGCTCCGGAGCCTCTCGCTGCTCTGTTGGCTGCAGAGCACAGCGCGGGTGCCACCGAGGTCACTCAGCCCACAGCGGGGCTCCTTACGTGGCAGGGGAGGATTTGCCTTTCCCACTTGGACTTTGATTGCTCCCCATTGCTGTTTTGTATTTCTTGGGGTCTCTTTTAGCAAAGAGGAGTGGGGGCTGCTGCGTTTCTGTAGGTGTCAGCAGCACAGGAGATCAAGTGGCAGTGAGTACAGAATAGCACTGCTTGTACCCACCGCTCGCAGACACAGAGATGCTTCTCTTGGTGCAATATAAAGGAGTGATTCAGCTCCCTGGAGCCTCCTGCTCCTCTCCCCCTCCCTGCTCCTGCAGCTCTGTCCTTAGAGGGGCAGGTCCATCGCGTGCCTGCACCCACACGGGGCCGCTTCTCCCCTGGATCTCCAGCTGCACACACAGCCCTTGCCCTGTGGATGGCTCGTGCATGCTAAAGGTAGACTTTTGTTGTCTTCTTCCTCCCTTTAAGTCCTACTTGTACCTGAGTTGAACCCGTGCAGGGAGCTGTAATTTCCAGCTGACCTTTCTTCTGGCAGCTTGTTAGTTAGCTCGGAGCGCTGCAGGGATTTCCTGGCAGCTCCACATGCTTCCTCTGCTGGCAGATTTCTTGCACAAAGAGCTAAAAAGGGGCAGCTGTGCATCACCTCTTCTCTGGGGTGGTTCTCTGCCAGCCTGGCATGACACCTTCGTGGCCAGCAGTTGGCAAAAGGTGACTATCCCGGCT
This sequence comes from Scytalopus superciliaris, assembly GCA_013400415.1. Classification (NCBI taxonomy): domain Eukaryota; kingdom Metazoa; phylum Chordata; class Aves; order Passeriformes; family Rhinocryptidae; genus Scytalopus; species Scytalopus superciliaris. The sequence goes on along the minus strand of VXBX01009831.1, from coordinate 189,728 downwards.
TCCAGCTGAATTTAAAAGAGCCTGGTGACCTGACCAAGCAGGTTTGGGGGGCTTGAGTCTTTTGTTCTTTGCTCAGGAATTGCTGTGGGAGCAGGAGGTTGCAAAGCAGCAGGTGATGCCCCTGGACAGCCCCTGCCCAGGGGAAAGCAGAAGGGTGCCCATGGGCAGTGGTGAGCCATTAAGGATGTGCTGGTTCCAGCTCTTGTCCTCACTCTGCTGCCGGGTTCAGGGGCAGTAACTGCATGTTCAGCCCAGGAAAACCACATGGAAGGATCTGCAGTTGCCTTGGGTCACAGCTGCTCCCTCAGCACTTCCCAATTTCTTGCCTCAGTAGATCAGTTAATCCTCTGGGGTTTTTTTGCAGCATTGCCATACTGCCAGATCCTGCTAATTCATTGAGAGTGTCCCTGAAAGCTGCTGACACAGAGATTCATGAGCAGTGGAGCCCTCCCCTCAGTGCTGGGCTCTCTGCTTGCACTGCCTGTGTTACAGAAAGGTTTATCATTACCCATGAAGTGCATTTGGAGGTTGTTCCTGCAGTGTGTTTGTGTGTGGGCAAAGCTGGTGTGAGTGAGGTGATGCCATGAATGGGATCACAGAGCCAGCTGGGGCCGTGCTCCCTCACTGCCTTACAGGGCAGGAGAGCCCTTGTTTGAGCTGAACACTGAGGCTTTCCTGGCAGGTTTGGCTGTGCTTGCTCTTCTGGCTGTTGGCTGCTCCCTCTGTGGCACCTGTGTCTGCTGCAGGCATGACACAAGCCAGTGTGTTCATTTTCCCTCATTTGTTGCAGCTTGTAATCCTATGTATGAGCTTCATTCACCAGAGTCCTCGTGCTAAAGCTGAGATGGCTCAGCATCACCCCAAGTGCCCTGGCAAAATTAATGCTTCCCATCTGAAAGCTCTGAGCAGCCTCCTGGGAGCTAAAGAGCTCTGACCTCTGGCTTGATACATCAATATCAAGATGTATTATATATATAATATTTGGTTTTCTGAGCTGCAAAGGTGGCTGAGGAGAGAGAAGAGGGCAGGGGTGCTGGCAGAGTGGGGTTGGTGTCCCCCAGCACAGAGCAGAGGGAGGGCTGCCCATTTCTCCACCACAAAGTGGAACACACAAACAGGCTGCTTTCCTGCTCTCTGCCTGGAGAACCTCCAGAGCAGAGTACCCAAGCTGTGCATCAGCCACGCTGGTCTCAGCCTAACTCAGCACCTCTGGAGGAGCTCACCTTTCCCAGGGACGAGGGAGGGCTGATTTTGGGCACCAGAAACACTGTATTGCTACAAGCCATGGCACAGGGACCAGTAGGCACCAGGTACCTTTTCATACTGCTTGATTTGGCCAACTCAATTAATGCACCACTCGCTAAGTAGCCAGAGAGAATCTGCCATATGGCCCTGCATGCTGTTCCTCTACTAGAAGAACCAAAAAATGTGTGTACTGTTCCTGTGTGCAGCAGGAGGGAGCAGAGCCACAGCCGTCTGCTTGGCAGGTACCAGGGGGAAGGCACAGAGCAGGAGCTCAGTTTCAGCTGCTCCCGAGTGCAGGGCCACCTTCCAGGCTCCCAGTTATGGCTGCAGAGCAAATATCATCCTCCTCTTTGGGGGATGGAGGGAGTGATACATGAAATATTCACAGAATCCTAGAGTATGCTGAGTTGGAAGAAACCCACAGGGATCATCCAGTCCAATTTCTGGCCCTGCACAGGCCCATCCCTGAGTNCCCAGGCCCTGACCCATTTCTGTGCCCTCCTTTGGCCACTCCCCAGTGGCTCAATCTCTCCCTTCCCTGAGGCCGCCCCAGTGCAGAGCAGAGCGGGACAATCCCCTCCCCTGCCCTGCTGGTGATATTCATCTCTTTTTTCCCAGTCTAGCCATGGGTGCAGCCTGGAGAGGCAGAGGGGTGTGTTGTGCCACGCTCCGTTGCTCCTGCCCTGAGCCTGCTGTGTGCTCAGACCTCTGGGCTGGCTGTCCCAGTGCCCCAGAGTGTGAGGTTTCACAGGGGTGAGTAATAAAGGCTCTGCTGAGCCTGTTGTCTTTGTGCATGAGTGACCGAGGCATCTCCCAACCCCCTCCTGCCTTCCCCACAGTGCCTTTCCCCTCTGGCACCACCCTGGGGGTCCTGGCTTTGTCGTGCTGGCTGTGACCACTTGCAGCTCCCCAGGGATGGAGATGCTGGGCTGGGGACCCAGCCTGGGAGGAGGATTTGGCAGATGTCCCTGGTCTGAACATGCAGCCCAGGCAGATCTGGCCCCACCAGTGTAGTCAGACTGGCCTGTTTGCACTGAAAGCTGCAGAACAGCCCTGGGAACCCAGGCAGGATGCAGCAGGTCGGCCTCGGTGTCCTTGTTCCCGTGTGGTTGGTTCCTCACAAACCCCAGCCCTGCCCTTCTCTTCTTGTGCCTGGCAGAGGCTGCCAGAGGACCTTTCCCAGCCCTTGGCTGGCTGCTGGCAGGGCAGGGTGTGGGCAGGGAGCTTCCCCTCGCTCTGGAGGGAATGATGGCTTTGAAGGGCTGGTGATTTCCTCTGGCTGCCAGCTCTGCCCTGGCAGGGGCCTGGCAGCACTGCTCGGACAAGAGCCCAGACCCTTTCAGCAGCTGTGGTGGAGGCAGCTCGGCTTGGATCGTTTATTTAACAGTGTAAATACAGACATGTGGTTATTTCACCCCCACGCGGGTGTGACGACATCATTTCTCCTGTGCTGGTTTGTGGTGAATGCAGGGAAACCTTTGTTTGGGTTGAAAGGGACATTAAAGGTCATCCAGTTCCACCCCCTGCCATGGGCAGGGACACCTTCCACCAGCCCAGGTTGCTCCAAGCCCCGTCCAGCCTGGCCTTGGACACTTCCAGGAATGGGGCAGCCACAGCTTCTCTGCCCAACCTGTGCCAGGGCCTCAGCACTCTCATAATAAAGATTTCTTTCCTAATCTCGTACCCAAATCTACCCTCTGGCAGTGGGAAGCCATTCCCCCTTATCCTGTCCCTCCATCCCTTATCCCAAGTCCCTCTCCAGCTCTCCTGGAGCCCCTTTAGGCACTGCAAGGGGCTCTCAGGTCTCCCTGGAGCCTTCTCTTCTGCAGGTGAACCCCCCCAGCTCTCCCAGCCTGGCTCCAGAGCAGAGGGGGCTCCAGCCCTTGGAGCATCTTTGTGGCCTCCTCTGGACTTGCTCCAGCAGCTCCTTGTCCTTCTTGTGCTGAGAATCCCAGAGGTGGAGGCAGCTCTGCAGTTGGACTCTCACCTGGGGGGGCAGAGGGGCAGAATCCCCCTGCCCTCCCCTGGGATCAGCCCAGCACACATTGCTGGGGCACGCTGAGCACCCCCAGGCTCAGTCCACTCTCTGCCCAGCCTCTATTTATGCTTGGGATTGCCCTGACTCAGGTGCAGGACCTTGCCTTGTCAAACTTCACAAAGTTCTCACAAGTCCAACCTCTGCAGCCTGGCAAGGTCTCTCTGGATGGCAACCCAGCGTCACCAGGGGACACAGCAGAAGACTTGGCGTCAGCCCTCTGCATCAAGGCATTTCCTTTCTGCAATTGATGAGTCGTTCCAGGACTCCTCCCTATCCACTGGTACAAGAAAACAACTCCTGTCCCGCTGTGGAATGGAGGGAAGCAGGAGAGGCCAGAGAAATCTGCTCTGGATTCAGAGAAGTCTCTGCTTTGTGCTGTAAGATGGCTCTTCTGCACTACTGGTGTGTTGTTGCTGCTCCTGCTATCTGGGTTTGGTTGTTTTTTCCAGCCTGTCTGGGGTAGCAGCTTCTTTCCCTCCAGGAATTTTTAGGGAGGTTATCTCCCAAGGCCATGTGGGGGTGGCTGATCTCTGCTGGCCTGGCTCCTATCAGCAGTAAAGGCTGCTGCAGGTATGGCCCCACAGCAGAACCCTGCTAAGCCAGCTGCCTCTGCTGCCTAAAGACTTTCTCAAGGTATTTTTAGCTGCACGTAAACTTCAGGAAAAGCTTTTTCACAGCCGAGCACAGTGTGGCCTTTGTTCCAGCTTCTGGGAATGGGGAGGGACCGGCTTGGTGTGGTGTGGCTGGCACAGCCCTTTC
>VXBX01009831.1:170305-185661 GCA_013400415.1 Scytalopus superciliaris | reverse complement strand
TTCCCCCCCCCCCCCCAGTGTGTGAGCAGCCCAGCAGCATTGCAGCCCACAGGCCCTGCTGTGAGGGGCTCTGGAGACCCCCCCTGAGCAGGGCTGAACTCCTGCCCACCCACTGTGCCCCCGTGCCCAGGGGGTTTGGCAAAGCCTCTGGCTCCAGAGCAGCTTGGAAAGGGCTGCTCTTTGTGGGTGTCTGCTTTTGGGGTGGCTGTGGATCCCCCACCATGGTGGGATCACCAGCTCACCTCTGCCTGCTGCCAACAACTGTCCCTGCTGCAAAAGTCAGCCTGCAAGTGAGATTAGCACAATAAATATCCTGGATTTTTACTTGAAGCTCTCAGGGCTGGAGGGACAGGAGCAATGAGTGGCTTCCCGTGGGCTTTGTGTCCCACTTGCTGCTTGGATGCTGGAGTTGCCCAGCTCTGGGTGCTGTGCATGATCCTGCACCTGCCCTGCTGTGCCCTGGGCATCTGTGCAAGGCATGGGCACGGCTGGTGGGGCACACATTGCCAGTGTCCTTTGCTGAGGTGGTTTTTGCTGCTGTTTTCCACGTGAAAAACACCTGGGTGTTGGCTCATGGCCAGCCTGTGGCCTGCCAGTGCTCACAGGGGTGGCTGGGACAAGGGAAATGGCAGATTTTCCCTGTTGTAACCAGATTAGTCAGCATTTGGAGCAAAGTTGCCAACTAGTTCAAAAAGAGTTGCCACCTCCCTTCCCACTGTAAGGGTGCTTGGCTTGGGATTTGCCAGCTTTCCACTGGACACAGGGCACAGGATGGAAATGGCTTTGTAATTCCAGGCAAGTTGCAAATGAGCCTCTGCTGGGTCTGTGGTGGAGTATCTGCCAAGAGAGGCAAGCAGGAGCCCAGTTTGTACCTGCTGCTGGGGGGTCCCAGGTGTTTTTGGGGACCCTTTTCACCCCAAATTTTTGGGGTGCAAGGGGCTTGAGGATCCTTTCCACCCCCAATTTGGGGTCCCAAGGGATTTGGGAACTCTTTTCACCTCCAATTTCTGAAGGTTCTGGGGGTGTTTTTGGGGACCATTTTCAGTCTCATTTTGGGGGTCACATGTGTGGGAGGTCCCTTTTTACCCCCAGTTTGGGATCCTCAAGGGTGTTTTGGGGACTCTTTTCACTCCTGATTTAGAGGTACCAGAAGTTTTTTTGGACCCTTTTCATCCCAAATTTGCAGGTCCCAGGGTGTTTGGGGACCCTTCTCATCCCCAGTTTGGGGGTCCTAGGAGTCTTTGGGGACCCAGTTTGGGTGTCCTGGGGGTTTGGAGATTCTTTTCACCCCTAATTTGGGGGTCTCATGAGTATTTGGGGGCCCTTTTCAGCCCAGTTTGGGGGACCCAAGGGGAGGAGCAGATGGGTGTTGGGTCAGTGTTAAATATCTGCCTGTCCTGCTGCAGTGGAGCTCCCCTGCAGTCTCTGCTGCCTTCTTGCCCTGCCAGGCACTCTGGATCATGCCCATGCCTTTGTGGGATCCTCCCATCTTGTTCAAGTTTATCTGTTATTCTTCATCTTACTTTTATTAACCCTTGTCTCTGAAATAGCTCTGGCACTGAACTGCAGCAGCCCTTCCCACTCCGGGATGTAGAGGGTGCCTGAAGATGCTTCTCTCTCTTCAGGGGAAGGCAAGAGTGGGCTGGAAGGAGCAGGTCTGAAAACAAGAGCTGCTGCTAATGGCCTGCAGCATCTCTGTGCTCAATGGAGTGGAGAATAGAGCTGGCTGTGCTTCCCTGCTCGGTGCAGGGCTGGGCCTGGGGCTCTGTGGCCATGAGCTGAACGAGCTGTGATGCCCCTGCTCCACCTGACTTCAGTCTGGGGTGCCTGCTCTGGGAACTCCTCACTGGCTGCAAAGAGCAGGAATGGCTTTTTTCAGCCCTCGTGGGCAGCTTGTTGCAGGCAGGAGCTGAAGGACTTACAGGCTGCTCTGTGGGGTCACAGTGAATCTCCAAAGACACCAACAGGGTGGTCTGGGCTGACCTGTGGGCACTTCTCATCTGGTGACATATCAGGGATTGGGCTACCTGTGTGGAAACTGCATCAGTGGCTCCAGCAGCCAAACCTCCTCCTCCTCTGTGAGTGATGCATGTGTGTTCCTAGGAGAGCTGTCCCCTGGCTCAGAGCTGCTGTGTGAGCCACCTGCAGGACCCCTTCCTTCTGCAGGGAGTTAGAAACTGTGAAGTGCTCATATGTCCACTTCCAGCCCAGCTTTCTGATGGTTTGGCTGAAATCACCTGTTGGACGATGCTGCCTGTAATGTAGAAGAGGAACTTTCACTTGGTGGAGTCTGTGAGCTCATCCTAAAGGTCCTGGAAAGGTTGTAAAGTTCCATGCTCTCAGCAGGAGGCTTGAAATCGCTGTCTGCACCTTCAGCTGGGGCTCTGCAGGTCAGACAGCTGGGAATTCTTTAGGTCTTTGTGGAAACTCAGTGACCACTACCCTCTGGAACTCCCATCTCCTTCCCTTCCACAGTGCAGGAGCAGGACTTGCTCCCTCTCCCTTTCAGATGGAGTGAGTCCCTTCCTGCAAAGCTGCACAGGAGAGTCGATGTGTTCCAGTTATTGATTCACTTTCCAAAAATAAGGATAATGGCTATAAGATCGATGTTGAGTGATGCCCATTAAAAAGCAGAAACCCTCAGAGCAGCAAACAAGCCCATGGTTAGTCTAGACATTCGTATCAGCCAGACTTTATCCTGGAACCTACAAACAAAAGCACCAGCTGCGTCTCACCTGAGGCAGGCTTCCCAAACGGGAGAGGAGGGACTGTCCCATGCCCCCCTCCGTGCCCGGGCAGCTCTGAGCATCGAGCCTGGCGGAGCCTGGCTTTGTGCCTCCACCTGGTGACAGCAGCGAGCACTGCATTTTAGCCTACATAGTCCGGCTTGGTTTGGGGGAATCGGCAGGGAGGGGATGGGAATGAGCGAATCCTGCTCCTCTCTGTAAGGACAGAGTATGAATAGACATCTCTGATTCTCTCCCACCTTGCCTTTGGGTGAGGTTGGGTTGTTTGTCCCTCCTGTCTCAGTGCTGTGGGTGGCACAGGCGCTCACTGGGGTGTCCCCAGGTCCCCGTGGGGTGGCTGAGTGAGCAGAGAAGCAGAGATCCAGCTTTTCATAACAAGTCTCCTGCCTGGACTGCAGTGTCAGTGGGGAGGATTTCCCCTCCTCTTCCCCACCTCCCCCTTCCATGTAATCCACTTAATCCCCTGACGACAGGGCTGTGTGCTGTCAGCTCTGTTGCTAACGGGCAAGCTGTCTCCTCAGTCTTGCATCAACAAAGGAACCAGCCAAATCTGGGGGTTTGCTACCTCCAGCAACCATCCTACAAAGCAGAACAAACATGGCTCCATTAAGCAGACATCCAGGTCTCCTCTCAGCACTGCTTCTTTGGAAACAAAACCTCTTGTTTGTACACGGATTTAACAACTGTGGATAAATCTTAGCGGGTTTCTTACTGGAGGCAACTCTGGGAGCTGACTGGTGTTACTGGCTCACGCTGTGGGTCCAGTTCAGCCCTCCCAGTGCCCTAGGGGGGAATCTGGGATCTGAGTGGGAGTGCTGGAGGGAGGATGGGGCTGGGGTGTTGGAGTCTGGAGCTGTTGTTTTAGCTGTGCACTGGCTCTTGGCTCTCCTCTGTGCCCTCGAGGCCTCTGTTGCACAGCAATGGTTGAAGAAAACAAGTGCTGAGGTTTTGATGTTGTGGAAATGTTTTTCTCAGCTCCTGTGGTCTCAGCAGCCAGGCTGAGGTGTTGCAGGTTCTTGGGGCCAGGGGTGGGTGGACCTCTGATTCCAGCTCCTGAACTCTGTGCGGTCTGTGAGGGGCTTGGTGCCCACCAGACCTCCCTATCACCCTCAGACAGTGCCTGTGCTTTCTCACCTTCACCCTGACTGCCTGGCAGGAGGAAGACTTGGGGAAAAATAAACACACCGCAGCCTTGCTCTGTGCCCCATGTTGGCACTCTAGGGATAACCACTTGCCAGGGCACTGGGATCCCTTAAACCCTGCCCCAGAAAACCTTATTTACAGGGTTTTTCAGTGCAGAACATCTCCTGTCCCAAGGAGAGGTGAGTGGCAGCAGGTTCTGTTGACTCAAGCACTGCCCTTTGGATCTGGAGTCGTCCAGTGGCTGTAGGCAGCTGACCAGGTTGTGTGTGATCCCCTGGCTGGTGGCCTCTCTCTCCAGAAGATCATACACATCACAAGGTCTGTCAGCCTGTCCCACTTACCTTGCACTCTTTTTTCCACAGGGGTCCTGACACCTGGAGAGCACAACTTCCCCTTCCAGTTCCTGCTGCCAGGTAAGATGCTGAAAAGTGGCTGAAGGCCCTTCCCTTTAAGCCTTGGCTTCTACAGCCTCTCCAGGTCTCCAAGTGACTGCACTGTCCAAGCCCAGGTGTTTTTTGGGGTAATCCCCATGTGCTCTGTGTTTTGGGTACTTGCAGAACTCCTCAGGTGAAGAGGAAAGCTGTTTGAAGGGACCTCCAGTTCAGAAAGTGGCCTGACTCAGCCTTGAGTGCTTCTTTCCCCTTAAGGGTGGGTCATCACAACCTCACAATCCTTTTCTTTCTCTCTCCACTCCAGCCTCTGCTCCTACATCATTTGAAGGCCCTTTTGGCAAGGTGCTGCATCAGGTGAAAGCTGTGATAGACACACCTCGCTTCTCCAAGGATTACAAATGCAACAAGATCTTCTACGTTCTCTGCCCTCTCAACTTGAACGACATCCCTGACATCGAGGTAGGAACAGGAGGGGCATGGCTGGGAAGTGCCTTGTTCTGCTGGCTGAGGAGTCTCTGTGTGATTGAACAACTCTCTGACTGCATGCAAGAGCAGGACAAGGACTCCTGATCTGTCCTGCTTTGCCATCAGCCCCTGCTCCAAGTAATCTTTGACTCTTCTCTCTGCTGCTTTGAAAGATTTAGGTGAATTTTCAGCATGCAGAGAGATGTGTTGGCCAATAGCTTCAGGTGCTTGGAGAGACTTGGGTTTGGGGAACTTGCTTTGGAGGGAAGAGCAACTAATAGGACTGGAGAACTGAGGGGATGGAAAAGTGAGACCTGTTGTGTGTGGCATTGCCATGTGCTGGTTCTTTCCACCCTCTTAGAACCAGATATTTCTGCTCGCTTGTTTTGAACCCTCTGAGTGCTTTCCAGGAGTTGCTCCGACTCTCTCTCGCCAACATCTCTGTCTCTGCTGTCCTGCAGCAGCCCAACACCATGTCCATCACCAAGAAGTTCAACTACAAGCTTGTGAAAAGTGGCAACATCATCCTGACAGCCACATCAGACCTGAGAGGGTACATTGTGGGACAGGCGATCCAGCTCCGCACGGACATAGAGAACAAGTCCGGCCGGGACACCGGCGCTGTGGTAGCCAGTCTGCTCCAGGTGAGCACCCCAGAGGGTCATTCTCTGCCTTGTGTTGCTGCCCCACACACCTGAGGCCTCTGTGGAGCTGGGGCACTTCTCACCAGCGTGCAGGAAGGAGGCCAGATAGATCTCTAACTCTGTTTCTCTCCACCTTCCCGGGGAAAGAGGAGGTGGAACTTCTCTTGCTCACACCTACTCAGTCTGTCACATAACGATGGGTATTCCTGCTCTGTCACAGATTTGTGCTTGTGCTCATTTGCCAAAGCAGTGGGGTGATTTTGTGTCCTGACTTACATTTGTGGGAGACAGAAAACCATCTGCAGCCTCTCTGCTACCTGTATGTCCCTCTGTCTGTACAGAAAGTGGCTTATAAATCCAGGCGCTGGATTTACGACCTGAGGACCATCGCGGAGGTGGAAGGCTCGGGAGTGAAAGCCTGGAAACATGCAGAATGGAAGGAGCAGATCCTGGTCCCAGCACTGCCCCAGTCCATCCTGCAGGGCTGCAGCCTCATACACATCGACTACTACATCCAGGTGAGTGTCCCTGGGCCGGGCTGTGGGTCTGCAATCCCTCCTGGCCTGAGCTCTGTAGCTGTGTGGTGTGGGTGGTCCTGAGCTCAGGTGAACCTTCCCCCTGCCATGTATAATGAAGATGCTGCTGTTTCTCCTTCTCCTCCAGGTTTCCCTCAAGTCCCCAGAGGTTTCTGTCACCCTGCCCATTTACATTGGTAACATTGCTGTGAACAGGCTCCCGCTGAGTCCCTCCCGCTCCATCCAGCACATCCCCCCTGCGGTGGTTCCCAGTGCCCCCCCGGAGGAAGAGGAGGCTGCCAGTGGCTATCACCCCATGGACAATGTCTCCATCCCCACCAAAAGCCATTCCCAGCAGCAGCCATTCAGCTATGCCCCCGGACTGAGCTTCCAGGAGATACGGGCGGACTCGGAGCAGACGGGCTCCCCAAACCACCCCACCCTCTGCCTGTCCACGGGAGCCACTGTCCCCTACTACGCTGAGGGGAACGTGGTGCCCGTGCCCACGGCCAGCTCCCTCATCCTGCCCCCAGAGTACAGCACGTGGGGATACCCCTACGGTGAGCAGCACCTGCTGGGAATCTGGGCATGCCAGTCTGCTGGTGGCAGAGGGCATTGTGAGATCCCTCTGCCTGCTTTAGCCTCTGGAGGAGTCCCCTCTTCCAGCTGTAAAAGCTTCCCACGTCTACACCCGTGCCTGCCCTGGGCTCGTCCTGAGAGGGATCTCCCTGTGCTTAAATGAGCTTTCAGCCTCCCACTGATAGAAAAACTCCTTGGCTTGTGGTGAGGCTGGTGGGAGCAGAGCCAGGAAAATGATGTCACTGGAATCTTCTGTCTGCCTTGGAGTGGGCCTGCAGCTGGTCTGAACACACAGGCTGTGGGGGCGGGAGCTGAGAGACTGTCCAGGGTGGGAAAGCTTGGGGAAATCCCAGCGTGCTGGATTCCTGGAGCCATGCAGGGGCCAGCAGGGTCTGTTAGCACCTAAATCAGCCCTTCTGTTGGCACTGGGGTAAGGGGACACTTTGTGTGTGTGTGTCACATCAGCCCTGGGTTGGGGCACAGGGAGCACAGGTCACCTGGAGTAAGGGGGAAGCTTGTGAAAGAAGGGGAGGAATGGAACAGGACTGTGAGGTGGTGACTTCACCCCTGTACTCATTAAGGCAGGGATGGCACTGACTGGCTCAGATCCTGCTTGTGCACATACAAATCCCATATATCTCAGCAGGGTGGGTTGTGGGGTCCTGGCAGGGAGTGCCTGTGTGTGTGACACGTGTGTGTCAGTGCTTGCTTCCCTCTGCACTGGGTTACACACACTGGGGTGAAGGGGACCTCCCAAACACCCACCATAACTGCTCTCATTGTTGCTTTCCCCACAGAGGCACCTCCATCCTACGAGCAGAGCTGCAGCAGTGCCAACTCCAGCATCAGCAATGGCAACTAGCCCTCCCCTGCTCCGAGTCCTGCTGGTGCTGCCCACCCTGGTGCCACGGGGCCCCTGCCTGTGGCAAAGTCTGGTACAGCACAAGGCGTCTTCTTGTCTCTCTGGCTGCTTGAGGGGGGGAACTGGCACATCCCAGCCTGGGCTTTTTGAGTCTCTTTCTAGGGAGGGGGTAAAAAAACCAAAAAGGGCAGCCAGAGCAGCCTGCATGTGTGTGGGAGAGGTCTGGGAGACTGACCCACCTCCTGCTGCTGCACCAGGAGCTGGAGAGCTGGGTGTGCCCCCCGAGATGCCCTGGGCAGCAGCCTCTTCCAGTACTGTAGTCAACACTAACTGCTTTACTATCAAAGCACCTGCGATGCCTTATCTGAAACGCCTCCTGACTTGGCATGTCTGCACTGTAGGTGAAGGCTGGGCTGTGTGGACTTTCTCTTCTCCTTTAGGGGCCATGTGCTCTCCACAAATGGTTTTGACAGCCTTTCCTCCTTGTCCTCGTGGGTCCTAAGGGGTAGCAGGAGGTTTCTCGGAGTAAGCAGGTTCGGAAGGTCAGGGACTTTTAGAAAGCCAAAAGCACAAGCCCTCACTGTACCTGTGGTGTGGGGAGAGTGACTGGCAGCCTTTGGCCCGGTGGCATCAGGGAGCTCATAACCCGAGAGGCCCTGGTGGGCTGTGGGGGGAGAGCCTGGTGTTCCATGGGGTGCTCAGCAGCCACCTGCTGCCCTTTTCCAGCATGGGAAAAGTCCTGCCAGACCTCCCCTCCTTGCTCCTGGCTCACTCCTGGGATAACAGTGCTGGTCACTCTGCATGTGGGGGACCCACATCCCACGTGCCCTGCAGGGTGCCCTCCCCTCCCAGGCCAGAATTCCGTGATGATCAAGTTCCAAGAGCCTGACTGACGCTACCTCTGAGTCTGTGAAGCTGTTCCCTGTGGGACCACCCTCTGTGGGAGCTCAGCCTGGGGTCTCTCCAGGAGTGGCTGGCACTGCCAAGGCAGCACAGGAGGGTGCTGGCCTTGTTCTGGTCCTGCTTTGTCCCCTGAGCCACAGCAGAGTGTGACAATGAGGAAAACTGTGGCAAACCCAAACTGCTGTGACTCATCCGCAGCCTCCGCTGGACCCGGCAGGTCGGGGGAAAGAAGCTGGTTTTTCTGTGCATTTTTAATTTTGTGCTTTTATTCCTCCCTTGTTTAGCCCGTTTAGTATTGGCTGCCCAAGCTGAGGAAACCACAAGCCACGCAGTTCAGAGCCACAGTGGCCTCCAGACCTCAGAGCTGGTCCCCACACGGCCCCAGGCTGGGCAGGCAATACCTAACAGACCCTTAGGAGCATTTACAGCCACTGCCTCCTTGTTTGAGCCCACCTCTGCACACCCTGCAGGCAGCTGGGACAGGCTCTGCTTTGCACTCTTTCTTTGCAAATGCTTTTTATTTTATTTTAAGGGGTTTTTTTAAAGCGTTGAACTGCTTTAAGGGTAGTGTAGCGAAGGTGCCGTTCTGAGCAGTGCTGGCACAACATGCACCGATGCTGAGAGAGTGATTGTCGTTGTCCCTGAATATATATATATATATATAAATATATATATATATATGAGATGAGGTTTTGTTTTTAATGGTTGAATTCATAAATACAAATTTTAATGCTGTATTTAATAAATTATTCTAAGAGAAACGCTGTGCTTTTTCATCCATTTCTGACGCTTTTCCATGTGCCTGTTCATGCCAAATCCACAAATGCACCTTGCTGATTTCTTACAAAATGAAGTGAGGGGGGTTTTTTTTGTGCTCTCACCAGTGACAGTGAGAGTCAGTGACCTTTGCCAAGGCAGCCTGGGGACAACAAACGTGGTGTGTCCTGACTGCAGTGCCAGGCTCGTAGTTCCAGATGGCTGGAGGGAGTTTGGCACCACATGGGCTTGGCTCTGGAGAGAGCAGCCACTGCCCTGCTGCCTGCCCAGCCCCAGGGCCCAAAGCCAGGCTTTGTCAAAGGGGCTGGGGGTCTGGGGCAGTGCCTGCTGCTGTGTGACAGGGGTGGGCTGGCAGGGAGCAAGGGGCAGGATGGAGATGGCACAGCCAAGGTCTGCCTGGAAAGGGCTGGAGACCATCAGCCTTAAGAGCTGTTTGGAATAAACTTAACAGAAGTGGAAGGCTCCTCCCCACACCCACCCTTTGGTGATCCCATGTCTGAAGCATGTAGGTGTTGCCTAAATGTTGTCATCACAGGTAGCCTGGGGTGTGATCTGTGTCTCAGACACAGAGATCCTTCTTCACTCTGCTCAGCTTCTGCTTCTGCCCAGTTTCCATGATTTAAGACTCTCCTTTGCCTGGTGGCCCTGCCTGTCAAGAGCAGCATTGTTGGTCCTTAGGGGGTCAGAGGGAGGTACAGCTCTTCCCTGGTGCTCTTCCTCTTCCTCCCACTTAGTTGAACTGTCTTGCCTGGCTCAGCCTGTAGCTCCTGTGGCCTTCCTTGCTCTTGGCTGTACCTCCTTTCAGGCCTCAACCCAAATCCCTTCCACACCTCTGGAAAAATTCCTGTGAGCTGTCAGTGTTTCTGGACCTGCTGGGTTGGGCTGCCAGGCTCTGGGAGAGGCAGCCAGGACCAAGCTGCTCCTTGTTCTCCATCCCTGAAGCTGAGCTGCTGGTGATATGTCCAGCCCATTCCTTGGCTGGAAAATGGGAATGATGTTTGATTACTGTGGCCAGACCCCCAGCCAGTGCCTGTCCTTGTTTTACCTTTACACTGGGAATGCACCATCCGTGGTGGAGGCTGTGGAGAGGAGAGCCCAGCTGTGCCTCACCCTCTCCCATCTCTGCAGTGTTTCCATGAACCTCACCTTGCTTTCCCAAATTAAATGTGCTACAAATGGTCCTTGGACACCTCTTGCTGCACCCACAGTCCTCTCCCTCCCTGTGTCCCTTCTCTGCAGCCTCTCTGGCTTCCACCTCCTGAAGTCCTGAGGAGCTCCTTTAGGCCCTTGGTCATCCCTCTCTGCTCTTTCTGAACTCTGGCATAAAGAGTAAAAGAGCCCATTTTTCCAAAACAAACTCTGGGTGAAAAACTTCAGCAGTCAGGAGGAATTCATTCAAATTCCTGGCTCAAAATTATTCAAGCAATTATTTCTGGGTTTGTTTGAAATGGGGAGCAGCGGGGCACGAGAGAAGCTTGTGAGTTAATTATTTCCACAATCAGCATTCAGTGGAAAATACCAAAAATATCGCTAATCCTCTTTTTTTATTTTTTTCCCCTGTTGCTTCTTTTCTGTCCTTCATGGTTTTGTTCTTGTCCTGCTCTCCACATGTTCCACCTCCATATCTTTGGCTTTTTCAGTGTTGTTTGTGTCCTACCAAACCCTGCTTTGGCACCTGCTGTCCTGCTGCCTGCAGGAGATGGGGAAAGGGGAGACAGGGGACACGAAGGCTCTTGTTTCTCTTGGACAAGGATTCTTTTTTAGCTTTCCACTGAACTTTTAGGAGTTTTGTAAAAGCAAATATTTTCTGCTAGGAAGTTTTCCTGTTGAGCCAGCACAAGAGAGGAGATACAGGGTGTTCTGGGCTCCGTTTGGGTTTTAGTCTGTATTTTCAAGTATTTCCAACTATCTGCAACAAGAATGTCCCATCCCTCCTCCCCAGGAGAGATTGGTGGGGTAAACCCCTCAAAACTTGTGCCCTTTCTTGTACCACTACTTGTGGCTGTAATTCTTTATTCCTGTGGATCTCTTTACAGATTTTGGGGTTTTATACAACAATTTGTGATGGCTCTTTACAACCGAAGACTTCTGTACAATTTATTACCTGGTTTTCAATTGTAAACTTGCAGTTTTCCATGTTTACCACGGCTTCTGGGGAATACTTTTGTCCTGAGTTTTAAACCCCCAAATGTAAGGAACTGAAAAATGTAAATAAAGATGATCTTTTTTAAGACCACGGGTGATCTGCTCGGGGTATGTGATGGGTGTGTGCTCAGACCTGATGGTGAGACGTGGCTCGGGGCTGTCAGTGGAGCCATCCACGCTGGAGCTGGAGCTTGGAAGTTGATTTATAGCCAAGGATAAAGCAAAGTCTCATTCAGTGGGGCAACTTCTGGGGTGGGAAGACCCTGGTGGGTTGGAGTAATTGTTGCTCGCTCCCGTGGGGAATCAGAGAACCATGGAATATCCTGAGCTGGAAGAAACCCCCAAGAATCATCCAGCGCAACTCCTGGCACTGCACACCCCCCCTGACAATCCCACCCTGTCCCTCAGAGCATCATCCAAACCCTCCTGGAGCTCTGGCAGCCTTGGGGCCGTGCCCACTGCCCTGGGGAGCCTGGGCAGTGCCCACCACCCTCTGGGGGAAGAGCCTTTCCCCGAGATCCCGCGGCAAAGCTCCACGGGATGCTTGTCTTGGAAGCATTCCCTGTGGAAGGAGGCGGCCGGGGCCGGAGGAAGCGCCGGGGCTGTTGGGCTGTACTCTTCCTGCTGGCAGGAATCCCAGGATGTGCAGCTCCGGCTCCGCTCGCCCGGCTCGGGAGGGAGAGGGCGATGTCTGCCCGGCTGGAGCTCCGAGAGGCTGCGAGACGGCTCCGACAGCCCTGAGCCCTGCCCAGACTGAGCCCTGCCCAGGCTAAGCCCTGAGCACTCATCCCTGCACGGGCTGAGCCCTGAGCCCTGCCCAGACTGAGCCCTGAGCCCTGTCCAGATTGAGCCCTGCCCAGGCTAAGCCCTGAGCACTCATCCCTGCTCAGACTGAGCCTTGAGCCCTGTCCAGGCTGAGCCCTAAGGCGTGAGCCCTGTCCAGGCTGAGCCCCGAGCTCTGTCCCCTGCCCAGATTGAGCCCTGAGCCCTGCCCAGGCTAAACCCTGAGCTCTCATCCCTGCCCACACTGAGCCCTGAGCCCTGCCTAGGCTGAGCCCTGAGCTCTGTCCTCTGCCCAGACTGAGCCCTGAGCCCTGCCTAGACTGAGCTCTGAGCCCTGAGCCGTGTCCCAGGCTGAGCTTTGAGACCTGAGCCCTGGTCCCAGACTGAGCCCTGAGCCCTGTTCAGGCTGAGCTCCGGTGACGATGGGCAGGGAGGGCTCTGCGTGTTCCCGGGTATTTCTGCTTCTTGCGGGAGCCTCTCCCTTCCCATTCGGCCCAGGGAGGTTTGTCTCGGGGGCCGCAGCGTCCCCAGCTCCGTCTGAGAAAGAGGGAGCCCCCCAAAAAACGAGGGGAGAGGAGCCACCAGAGCCCGTCCCGAGGATCGTCCGGCCTCACCCACCACCCTCACCCTGTCCCAGGGTCAGCACAGGGTCCCCGGGCTGCTGGGAGCGGGGTGTGTGGTGGTTTGTAGGAGCAGAGAATTCCCTGCATCCCATCCTGAGCATCCTCATAGCNCCCCCCAAAAAACGAGGGGAGAGGAGCCACCAGAGCCCGTCCCGAGGATCGTCCGGCCTCACCCACCACCCTCACCCTGTCCCAGGGTCAGCACAGGGTCCCCGGGCTGCTGGGAGCGGGGTGTGTGGTGGTTTGTAGGAGCAGAGAATTCCCTGCATCCCATGCTGAGCATCCTCAGAGCGGGATGGGGTGATGCTGAGCACCCTTAATGCAGGATATCAGTGATTCTGAGCACCCTTAATGCAAGATATCGGTAGTGCTGAGCATCCTCAGAGTGGGATGGGGTGATGCTGAGCACCCCTAACGCGGGATATCGGTGATGCTGAGCACTCCCAGTGCGGGCCAGGGATGATGCCCAGGGTGACTCTGGCTCTCCCTGGACCTGAGGGTTTCCAGCCACACCACTGCGGGGAGCTGGTGGTTCTTTGTGCGGGGAGCAGTCACCCCATCCCGGGGGGATCCCAGGGGAAGGACACCCACCCTGCCACCACCCTCCTCCTCCGTGGCTCAGCTCGTCCCCCTCCTGAGCCCGGCAGCGATGCGACCCCCGGGGTCCCTCTGTGCCCCCCATCATCTGGGTTGTGGGGGGGTTCTTCTGGAGGGGTGGGAGTGCTAGTTAACTCATTAATTAGCTGCAGCTGCCAAACTGGAGGAGAGACTGCTCCGAGGGGATGGGGCGGGTTTCCAGGCTCGGGGACTCTTATTTTGACCGCGGCGTTGCCGGGTGGGAGCGGCCGCTGCTGTCGGGACCTGCGGCTCCTTCCCCGGCCCGACCCCCGGGGGGCTCACCCGAGGCACCGAGGGGGCTCCTGGAGCACATCGGGGTGTCCCACACACCCCCCCGGGTACCTCCGCGCCCCGGCACCCGCGGGTTGCTGGGGGGGTCCCGGTTTGGGGTGGTCGCCGCTGGGGATGCTCTGGCAGCGCTGCGGAGTTTTGCTGTCGGAGCTTGTCCCCAAAGCTCCGGTTACCGCGGTCTGTGCGGGCACCGGGGGCATCTCTGCTCCCCCTCGGAGCTCCCCCGGCACAAACCAGCCCTCCCGGTGTCTGTCACTGCATCGTGGGACACAGCGACGGCCCCGAGGCTGGCACAGCCTGGGCGGGACAGGAGGGAGGGATGGGATGGGATGGGATGGAATGGGATGGGATAACCTCAGGTGGGACCACTGCCCCCCTGACTCGCAGTGCTGCGGGGGGAGAATCTCACTGCAAAGCAAAATAAAATATCCCAAGTTGGAACGGACTCATCAGGATCAACAATTCCAACTCCTGGCCCTGCCGGGGACACCCCAGCAATCCCACCCTGTCCCTCAGAGCGTTGTCCAAACCCTCCTGGAGCTCTGGCAGCCTTGGGGCTGTGCCCACTGCCCTGGGGAGCCTGGGCAGTGCCCACCACCCTCTGGGGGAAGAGCCTTTCCCTGAGATCCAACCTGAGCCTGCCCTGGCACAGCTCCAGGCCATTCCCTGGGTGCTGTCCCTGTCACACAGAGCAGAGGCTGTACCAGGACTGTCCCTCTGCCCGCTGAGAGGAGCGAGGTGTTGGCTGGGGCTGCAGGAAACCAGCCTGAGCACCAAGGGAGGGAGTGTGTTCCTCCAGAGAGCTGATAACAAATGTGTAATTTCATGTCAGGGCACTCAAAGGCTCCTGTTTCCCACCGAGAAACAAGGACTCCCTTATCCAGGAGGCTGATCCAGCAGTACCTGCCCATCCCTGTGTCTCCCTGGGGTTGGTTGATTCCCCTGGTGGTTGATTCCCGTGGGGCTGAGGAGCCCTTGGAGGTGTTTATCTCCCCTCTATTTTCTGCTTTACTGGAGAGCTGTGAAAGGGATAATTGCTTTACAGTCACGCATTTAGGGCCTGGCCATTAGGAGGGGCCCTGCGGGGCTGGGGAGGGTCGAAGCTCTTGCGGGTGCTCGGGGTGTGGGAAAGGGAGGGAATGGGCTGGGAATGACCCCTCCAGGGGGCAGGACCAGGGCGAGCTGCTCCCTCTGCCCCAGCACTGTCTTGAGGTGAGACAGACACCAAACACCTCCCATGGGCTGGGCTGAAAATAACCCAAAGCGGGAAAATTATCCCAAAACGGGGGAAGCCACAGAAGACGGTTTTCAAAGGTTAACTTTTTGGCAGGAGGACGGAGCAACTTTCGGAGTCGTTCTGAGATCTTGTAGGGGTTTTGTGCAGGGGGTTTGTGCAGGGATATTTTTGCGGGAATTTCGTGCAGCGGTCTTGTACAGGGATTTTGTGCAGGAATTTTTTGCAAGGATTTTAGTGCAGGGGTTTTGTGCAAGGATTTTTGTGCAGGGATTTTTGTGCAGGAATTTTGTGCAAGGATTTTGTGCGGGAATTTTTTGCAAGGATTTTGTGCAGGGTTGTTGTGCAGGGATGCTGTGCATGGGGTTTGTGCCAGGGGTGCTGTGCAAGAATTCTGTGCAGGGTTGCTGTGCATGGGGTTTGTGCAGGGATGCCGTGCAGGGATGCTGTGCAGGGATGTTGTGCATGGGGTTTGTGCAGGGATGCTGTGCAGGGATGCTGTGCAGGAATTCTGTGCAGGGATGCCGTGCCTGGGTTTGTGCAGGGATGCTGTGCAGGGATGCTGTGCAGGGATGCTGTGCAGGGATGCCGTGCCTGGGTTTGTGCAGGGATGCTGTGCAGGGATGCTGTGCAGG
>VXBX01009831.1:159548-169715 GCA_013400415.1 Scytalopus superciliaris | reverse complement strand
GGGGCCGGGAGCGGCGCGTCCCGGGAGGGCCCGGCCCGGGAGCGGGACCGGGACCGGGAGCGGGACCGGGGGGGCGTGTGAGCCCGTGTGTGACCCCTCCGGCAACGCGGCACCTGCCGGGGCTGCCCCATCGCACATGGCACAGGCTGGGAGCGGCGGAGGGTCAGCCAGTGCCGCCCCCCCCCCTGCCGCGGGCAGGGACACCTCCCGCTGTGCCAGCCTGGCCTGGGACACTCCCAGGGATGGAGCTCCTGCCCGGCTGTGTTGGGCAAGATAAACTGCCTGTAGGTCTGTGCCCTCAGGTGAACACGGAGCGCAGCTGTGCCGGCTGCTGGGCCTTCTGCACCGGGAGAGAGGAGGGGATGGTACAGGTGTGCTCATGCACGGGTGTGCATCAAACACAGGCTGTGATACAGGTGTGCTTCAAACACTGTGATACAGGTGTGTTCATACACAGACCCTGGTACAGGTGTGCCTCATACTCAGGCTGTGATACAGATGTGCTTCAAACACTGTGATACAGGTGTGTTCATACACTGTGATACAGGTGTGCATCATACACAGACCCTGGTACAGGTGTGCTTCAAACACAGGCTGTGATACAGGTGTGCCTCATACACAGACTATGATATAAGTGTGCTTCAAACACTGTGATACAGGTGTGCACCAAACACAGGCCATGGTACAGGTGTGCTTAGGCTGTGATACAGGTGTGCATCATACCCAGACTATGATATAGGTGTGCTTCAAACACTGTGATGCAGGTGTACATCAGACAAAGACTATAATACAGGTGTGCCTCATACCCAGACTGTAATACAGGTGTGCATTATAGACAGACTATAATACAGGTGTGCACATACACAAGCTATAATACAGGTGTGTATCAGACAAAGACTATAATACAGGTGTGCATCATACACAGATTGTAGTACAGATGTGCATTATAGACTATAATACAGGTGTGCATCATATACTATAATACAGGTGTGCATCAGACAAAGACTATAATACAGATGTGCATCATGCACAGGTTGTAGTACAGGTAATACAGGTGTGCACTCATGTGCAAACTATGATACAGGTGTGCCCATACACAGACTGGGATACAGTTGTACATACTCAGAATGCTATACAGGTGTACCTACCAGGTGCAGTCCCTGATCAGCATCTCCACCTGCTCAGGTGTGCCAGGTTGGCTGCTGCCCTTGCCAGCCCTCTGTCTCCTTAGTGCCCTGTTCAGTGTGCCCCGTGTGGGGTGAAGTTGTGGCACAGCCACACAAGTGACACAGCAGTTCTTTGGAGCTGCTGCAGACAGCTGGAATTTATTAGTCAGGCACCAATCACATCATCCTTGGTGGGAGGTTTGTCCAAGGCTTCCCTTGTGCTTTCTGCTCTCTCAGAATTGGCCTTTTCTTTGTGCTTTTGAAGAGGATCAGGTGTTAATTTTGCTGTGTGATGGAGGACTCAGCCCTTGGGTGCTTCTGGGACTCCACGGTCCATGTTTGCTGTACCTGGCTGTAACTGGGGCAGGAGCTGGCTCATAACTCATCAACTCCTAAAGCACAGGTCAGTCTTATCACTCCTGACACACACTTTTTATTTTGGGAAGCATCTCCCAGGAGCCCTGGCTGGCTCTGCCCTGTGTGCAGAGCATTAGGAACCTCTGCTCTTAGAATCAGTCATAATATCCACAGATGTTGCTGTGGATTACGGGGAGGGAAGAGTGACTCATTTGGAGTTTAATTCCTCCCCTCCCCCATGAACTCATATATCTGAGGCCAGATCTGCCTTTGCTTATACCCCTGTGAGGCCAGAGGGGAGGAAGTTGGTATAAAACAGGCTGGAATGTGGGACTAGAGGAGAAGCTCTTTGCTTTCCCTGTGCTGGTGTGGGAGAGCAAGGACCAATATCCCATATCCATGGTGTCCTGCCATGTGCAGGATGGACTTAATTCACTTGGTCGAGAGAAGGGCAGGGGTGTGTTTTGGGAGGAGATACTTGGAGTGGGTGTCTGGAAAGGTGCTGTCTGTGTGTCTGCAGGAGTGCCCACACCCTGTTGGCAGTCACTTAACTCCAGGGAAAAACTTCCAGTCTAGAACAGCTCCTTGCCAAGTCTTAGTGTTGATGGGTGAGGGAGAATCTCTCTGAGCACCAAATTCTTCCTAAGTCCTGAGCTGTGAACTTTGGAGGTAGTTCTGGTTCCCTGCCCAGGTGATCTCTCTGTTTGGGGAAGGGTTGTCCTGCAGTCCTTGGGTGCTGTAACCACGAGGCTGCTGAGGAGTCTTTAGCAGGTGTCTTATATCCAGTCCAGCTGGGGGCTTTTGCCTGTTTTAGCCCTGCTGTGCTGAAGTTTAAAGTTTAAGGAATTGAGTTTTAAGGAGCCTGCCCTCACTCAGCCAGTTTTGTGGTCGTGCAGGTTCAGTGGGTTTGATGCTGCTCCTCTGGTTTGCATGAGTTTGGAGCAGAGGATCAGCTGCCCTTGTGTGTGTGTGTGTTTGTTTGTGTGTGTGTGTTTCCCAAAATGCTCCTTTGGTGTGAGCTTGAAAAGGGAGGGTTCAAACCACGCTGTTTTTCCCGGGGCTTGTGGTAACCTCAGGGAGGCTGGTGCAGGAAGAGGTGTGTGTGTGTGGCTTTGAATGAAGTGGTTCTCTTCAGAAGTCACTCTGCATTTTTCATCACTTTTTTCCTCCTCTCTGTTTGGATCTCTAACACCTTTTTTTTTTCTGGAGATGCAGCTTTGATCTTTACATGGAGAGGACAGATCTCCTGGCTGCTCTGCACCCTGGGTGAGCCTGGATCTTGGATGGACTCAGCTCCCAGCAGCACCCCAGCCTGGGGTGAGGACTCTGGGGCTGAGCAGGGCTTTGATCCCAGCTCTCGTCCCAGAGCCCTCTGCCTGCTCAGTGAACTCCATCAAGGGGGCACATTCAGTCACATCCCAACATTTCCCTTTCCCTGCCTGGAGGGAGGTTGCTCTGACAGGCTGGGGAGTGCAGGAGGGGTCACAGGAGAAGCCAGGAGGGCACTGCTGCAATTCCCACTCCACATTTGGCAGGTGTCTCCCAATCCAGTGGGGCTCTCAGACCTGCCCTGCCCATCCTCCTGTGAGTGAGGGGAGGGCTTTGCTCTTTGCTTTCCAGAGCTGTGGCTTTTCCTGCAGGTCCTGTTTCAGTCTGTGTCCTGCAGGAGAGCTGCTTCCCTCCAGATCTGGAGTGCAGTGAGGTGTGCTCAGCCCACACTGCACACAGACAGCACAGCCCTGTTTCCCTTGTGTTACATTTCTCTTGGGCCACCGGGTTAATACATTTTAACTGTGACTTTGTATAAAGAAAGGAGGGTTTTTTCCTTCTCCTTCTCCTAAGGAGACTTTATATCTTTCCCCACATGGGGGTTTGTTAGCATGATTCTGTTACGCACTGCCCTGACAAAATTGTGCCTTGTGTCAAATGGATCCTAAACTTGGCTTTTCCCATGAATTCTCACATGCTATGGGCTAGCAAAGGCCCCTTGGGAGCTCATCCTTTTCTTCCATGTAGAGAAACTTTAAATACTAACAGAATGTTGTGAAGCTTTAAGGAAGCCTTAGAAGTGCCCTTCAGTTGTGTTAAGCTGATGTGACTGAGCCAATGTGACTAAAGAGAGCATCTGAAGAACGTTTTGTCAGTTGAGGCAAAATCAAAGGCCTGGTTTATACTTTAAAAAGAACTCTTCCAATATAATTATGCTGGCTGGAGAGGACCATTTTCCATTTTTCTTTGCTGAAATAGTAATAAAAGTCCTTGCTGTGGATGTGGCTTTATTAGTTTAGAGGTGAATTGAGACCAAGGTAGCTTATTTTTTGCTTCCCAAAGCAGAGCCTTGGTCTACGTTTGTGAAGTTTTGCCGACTTAGTTCTCTGTCCATGAATGCAAAGCAGTTGCTCTCCCCTCCACCATCGCTGTGTCAGCACAAACCCCGGGAGAGATGCAGCCACCAGCAAAAAACCCCAGCAGGAAGAAGAAAAATAAGCAGCTCTTCTGTGGAGGGAACCCACTGGGGCTGTGCTGGGAGGTGGAGGTGGATCCCTCACCTTGGAGCAGCAGGGCCAAGGGATGGAGCATCCCTGAGTGAGAGCAGTGTGCTGGTACCCTGGGGTGTGCATGAGGGCAGCTGATACTGGAATGATGTCTCTGGCCTTGCTCTTTATCATCTTGCCTGGCACTTTGTGATCCGTCCCTTCCCCTCTCTGCCCCACAAATGGGTGGCACAAGGCTGTGTTCCTCTTGCAAACGGTTGGTACCTGTGCTTTGTGTCCCAGAAAAGGAGGAGGTGGGAGTGGGTTGTATTTTTTGCAGGACTGTCAGTGGTCCAAGGGCTCTGTCTGGGTGCTTCAGGATATGTTTTGCTGGAGATTTCCCTCTTCCTGTCTGTCCTGGAAGCCGAAGGTCACCACTGAAAGGCTCACCCAGGTGTGTGTGGATCAGGGGTCTGTCCTGTGAGTGTGTCCTCCCTCAGTGTATGGGCAAGAACATCCTGCTGGTGATGGCTGGTGACTGGTTGAAGTGGTAAAGTAAATCCAGCAGGGAATGGAAGAGTTGGCTGTGGCCCTGCTGGCCTGGTTTGGCTGCCAGGCTCTGGGAAGTGCATAAACCCAGACTAAACTGTGCTGTAAAAGTGTGGAATCGCTGCTTCTGAAATAGAAAGGCTTTCCTGCTTTTAACTAAAACTTTCTAGAATAGGCACAGTATCCAACATACCCTCTTTTGAAGCAGGAAACGTTCTTCCAAGAGGATTCCTGTTTCCTTAATGCCCAGCCTGATCATCCCCACTGTTGTCTGGCTGGCTGCTCCTGTCCCAGCCCAGTTTCCATGGAGGATAATTCATCTCCATGGCCCAAACTCACTGCCTGACACACACTGCAGGCAGATCCTGAGCCAGGTGAGCCCACCTGGTGCAGGGCTGGGCTGTCTGTGTGCCCCAGGGGCTGGCTTTGGGCTGGGGGTGGGCTGTTAAATATGAAATCCATCCTTTGCAGTGGCTCCTTGTCGAGGGAGAGCTCTGGCAGGCAGTGTCAGTTCAGGACAGGGAGGCAGTGAGTGGTAGAGCAGAAAATTCAGGTCCACTTCTGTTTGCATACGGCTCATCATCCTGCAGAGCCAGCACACGGACAGGCAGGAAATTTGCAGGTGGTGCAACTGGGGAGGAAGTAAATATGGAGCAAGAGAGCCAGGCTGACGTGGATGAACTCAGCATAAAGCCAGGTAAGTGACTGAGCCCATTTGTTACAGCGGAATGTGAAATTATGTGAAGGGGGATATAAATAACGGGGGTGATTTTGTGCCCTTGGGGTCAGCTGGGCCAGTGCCTGCCCCAGGAGGGGGTTGTGAGCCTGTGCATCATTCACAGCCCCAGCAGAGACTGGGGGGTGAGGTGAGAGGAGCTCAGTGGTGCTCAGAGATGACACAACAGGCTCATTCCCTGTGAGATCCAGTCTAGGAGCCTCGGGATGCTGTAGCAAAATGTGCCTGCTCCTGCTGCTCTCACTGCTGAAAGGGAGAGGAACGTTTTGTCAGTGCTTCTTGCTTTGGAGGAAGGAGGGCAGCCAGGATGGGACTGATGGGCCATCCCTGGAGCTGAAGGGATCATGGAATGAGGGCACGGGCACCTCCATGGAGAGGGAATGGCAGCCCAGGTGTCCAGACTGCAACAGGCTTTGCTTGGGCCTTGCTTATGTTAAAAGTGATTCAGAGTGCTAGTTCAGCTTTTTAGTTCATCTAGAACTCGATTGAGCACATGGACAGAAGGATTTGAGCGTGTTGACTTGCAAAAGGGAGCCCTGGTCTCTCTGGGACCCTTGGCCATGACCTGCTGGTGTTTTTGAGTACAGCCCTGAATGCAGTGAAACCCATTTTCCCCCTCCTGCTTTTCATGGTTTCTTTAGAATCTGAGCTGCCTTCTTCTTTTCCAGTCACACATTCCTAGTCCTTGCAGTTCCAGAGGAAGTTTTACTAGGTAATTTCTCCCACAGGCTCAAAG
Source organism: Scytalopus superciliaris (assembly GCA_013400415.1). NCBI lineage: Eukaryota > Metazoa > Chordata > Aves > Passeriformes > Rhinocryptidae > Scytalopus > Scytalopus superciliaris. The sequence goes on along the minus strand of VXBX01009831.1, from coordinate 163,697 downwards.
CCAGAAGGCAAATTACCCCTATGTTTTATCCAACTTCAGTGGGAATTGGGGATGTTTCATATTGCTGACCCAGAGCATTCAGAAGCTCTGCTTCTCTCAAAAAATCATAATATTGTTTCAAGAAGTGGGAAATTAAACATGCACATGGTAGAAGACTTAGAAAGGATTAATGGGTTTCAAAATTACATGCTTCATCCAGCTGTTGATTTGGGAATTGAAAGTATGCCTGTTGCAGGATTGGGAGGGAGTTATTTGAAACGTGGTGTTCGTTGGTGTCTCGTGAATGCAAATGTCCCAAATCTGTGAGTCCAAAGCCAAGCCCAACCTCCAGCCCCACTCCAGGGTTGATGCTGCATGAGCTCAGCCCAGGTGGGAGCAGCTGGCTGGAAAAACCCTCTATAATTTTGCTGTTTCTTTGCTATGGTTTAATTTGTCCTCTCTTAATGATCTCGGTTCCTGGGTTGTCACCCAAGGCACGTTTTTTAGGCTGCCCTTGGCTTGAATTTGTTCCCTGTGTGTGAGTTTTGCTTTAGGCACGTGGAAGGGACTCAGGGAAGGTGCTGGAGGCTCCACATGCCCTGTAAGTGGAGGATTTGGGGGCTGGAGGGGCAGCACCCCCAGCCTGGAGGGCATCAGGACCTGCACTAAACAGGGGATGGGCGTTTAAGTCGCTTGCATTTTATGGGACCTGAGAAATCAACTTGGTTTTTTGGGTGCATTTCTTATGTCCAAGGGGGTTGGCAGCAAATTTACACCCTGTCAAGTGTGGGTTTGTCAGTGCAAGGAGGAGAATATTTGTATTTGGGAGATGAAAGCATTAATAACGGGCTGTGAGCTGGTTTGGGTGATTCCATGCAGGATCCTGTTGGCCAGCCATTTTGCACATAAACCTCCAGATTATGAGGATATAAAGCATGTTTTATTAATTGAAGAGCGTTATTAATATTTGATAGATTAAATCAACAGCCAGAAGGCTCTGCAAAAAGTGCCACTGCTGAACTGGTAGCCAAGACATTGTGTGCTTTTAATTGCAAAGTTGTTTGTAATAGCTTTTATTTTAAATTTTAAGGCTCCACGAATCTCATACATTAGAAATCCTTTTGTTCTTTGGATTAGGAAGGGTGTTTTTCACTCTTACTGGGATGGTTTCAATTTGGTGCTTTAATACCTTCTTAATATGCAAAGGTGATTGTTTATAAGGTGTCCTGTAGGGCCTGGAGGTGAAGTCTGGAATATTTAATATTTTTTGCCCCACTTGGAGGAGAAACAATGACTGTTCCTTTAAAGATGGCCCTGGGATGAGATGGAATATTTACTCTTGCTGCAGTGCCAGCTCCTGTAGTGTCTGTGTGTGGAGAGGTGAGGTGAAGAGCCTTGCTGTCTTTTAATCAACATCCCCCTGCACCAGGGGGATGCCACCAGTGAGCAAACAAACTGCTCTGGGCTCTTTTGCCGAGGATTCTTCCGTCTGGAATTTGGGAATTTACAGTGTGAGAAGGGAGTGCAGCCTTGGGAAAGGCCAGTGAGGGGGGATCCTATTCTGTCTTTTATTGCCACGGTGTTTTCCAGCCTCTGCAAGTTGTATTTCTCATGGCTTTTTTAAGGTTCAGGCCGGGTGTTCTGTCACACACAGTGTACTCCGTGCCCAGCTCCCACTTCTTTGGGGTTTTCTTTGTGAGTTTGTATATTCTCCTTCCCTACAGAACATCCCCTTTGTGCTGGTGATCTCTTTATGCCCTTGTGTTTCCAGGAGTTCAGCACCTTTTCTCACACAGCTGTGGCTTGATAGTAACACATTGGTCTTAATCATTTATGGCTTTTATTAAAACCCTATTGCTGTGATGTCTCCTCAATCCTCCAGGCTGCCCTCACCGAGGCTGTTTCACAGCCATCATTTATCTCCTGCCCCTGTGGGACAGCAGGACCAAATGGTCCCTCCTGCTGCAGATGCTGGTGCTTTCTGCAGTGGGAAGGTGCACGTTGTGTGGCTGTAGCTGCTGTCTGGCCTGCAGCTGTGGCTCCAGGCTGTGGCAGCAATGACACAGGGCACACAGATCCTCCCCATCCTCATCCCCATCTCCATCCTCATCCCCCTCCCCATTTCCATCCCCATCCCCATTTCCATCCCCATCCCCATTTCCATCCCCATCCCCATTTCCATCCCCATCCCCATTTCCATCGTCATCCCCATCCCTATTCCCATCCCCATTCCCACCCCATCCCCACCCAACCCAGTGTGATCCCACAACATCCCAGCTGCGGAGGAAGGGGCAGGAAGGGCTGAGGGATGAGCATGATCTGCCAGCTTTGAGGCCTTCCCAGCGCTGGGAAGTTTTTCCAGCCAACTTGCCTTTCTCCATCAGGCCTTTGTTTGCAGCCACGCTCCCGATGAAAGGCAGGAAGGGCAGCTCCTCCCTTGGCTGCGGGAAAACACCTCCCAACGTGGCATGAGCTCGGGTGGCAGGGCTGGCACTGCCAGGGTACCAGAGCCCCCTGTGATGGGGGCACACACTGGGAGGGGGGATTTCCATTGTCTGCTGCAGGAGATGAGCCTCAGCCTCTGTGCCTCTGCTCGGCAAAGCCTGGGGGAAGGGGTTGGGTATTCCCAGGGATGTCCCAGGAGGAGGGAGCTTGGAAACCGTCCCCTTGCTGGCCTTGTGGCCTCCAAGCTGATGTGGCACAATTTGCAGACGTGGCCAAAGAGCTGCTGGAGGAGCAGCTCTGTGTGTGTTTATACACCGGGTGCCCAGGGATAGCCGAAATTCCTCTTTTAAACAAATGACCCAAAGCTCCACAAGTGGAAGTTGGGGTGGAGCTGCCAAGAGTAACTCCTGATGCAACAGTATCTGCTTTTAAAGAGGGATGTAAATGTTGCTGCGTGTCCCAGATGAGTCAGATCCGTCCCTGCGCCGGATGGTGATGCTGATGCAGTTGCTGCTCTCTGCCAAAGCAAGCACTCCACACAAGGAGATCACACAACAGTCCTTTTCTCCCCCCCGCTGAGTGCTCATTAACATTTTTCTTGCTGATGTATTATTAATTAAACTAATTTTTATTGCCCTGTAAGTGCGGATGGTGCTTTGCAAGCACAGAACGTTAACCTGCCTGTGTCCCGGGGTCTCTGAAGTGTGTCTTGAGCCATATGTGAAATGAGAGAATTGGGAAGACTGACTGTGAGTGTTGAAGAAAGGTAAATCTCTGGGTTTTCTTGGCTTTTTTCCCCTCTTATTGAGCAGCTGCCTGAGGCTGGTGAAGGTGGGTCTGTAAGAGCAGAGTGCTGAGAGAGTGCCCTCCATGCAGAATTAGTGCAGACAGATAATAGGACTTAAGTGCAAGGAGGGTTTGTGGCATTGACCCTCCACAAGACAGAAGATTCCACAGACTGGAGTATTATATTAAAAAGAGTTTTGGGACCTGATCCAAGCCCACAGAAATCGGGGAGGGGTTTGCCATCAGCTCAGTGAGAGCAGCCTCCCTGCAGTGTACCCAGGCAATGGGGCAGGCAGCAGCTTAAACAAAGGAACTTAAAGCAGTGCCCAGGCAGGGCTGGCTGATGTTTTGCTGCCTGTGATGCTTTTCCCATCTGTAAAACTTAAAACTTTTACAAAGTTCTAAGGCTTGATGTGGTATTAGAAGCATTTAACTGGGAGTGTTGAAGAAACGCCAAATGTCAATTTTTTAAATGTACAGATTATCCTCCCTGGGGAAGAGATGGTGAGTTACATAATGTTCACTGTTTTATGTGCTCTGGTTTCTGCCTTCATTCCTTGAGACCATTGCTAGGCCTGGTGAAGAGAATAGAAAACTTCTTGTAGAAGCACTTTGTGACATCTGAACTGTTTGAGATCAAAGCCAGTGTGACTCTGAATGTCCAGCACCTCTCTTTGGACCTGTGATAGAAGCCTCTGACTTCACCTTGAAAATGGGATCTGTGATCTTTCATACATTCTTACTCCTTTCTTAAATTAGGCTAATGCATCCTGTTCCAGCCGAGGCAATTACTAACAAACCTGTGCAATTATGGCATCTACTGTACAGACATTCTGTGCTCCTTGCTAGGAAAAACCCACTTTTAATAAACAATTCCACTTTGACAACCTGTCAAGGACTTTTCTAAAGCTAAATTGAAAGTGTCACCTAAGTGACCTT